>CM075690.1:18697500-19127500 GCA_037954015.1 Psophocarpus tetragonolobus
ACTATTCTTTAAACAATTTGGATAACAAAAAATATTTTATGTTTAAAAGAGTTTAATTCTGTATGACAAAAGTATAACAGAAGAACTACAAGATTAATAAAATTAATAGGGTTGTTCACTTTTTTGGGGGCTATGTTCATATTATATATTTTGTGTAGAGAGGAAGCGGATAACAATGGTTATATTATTCCATTATGAATTGGTAATTATGGAAACCTATTCTTCTATGGATGTCTTGTGATTGGAAATTTATGTGGACATTCTAATAATATATAGGTTAGAAATTTATTAAAAATTAAAGAGAATATGATCTTAGCCCTCCTCTTAACATTGTAATATTAATATCTAAACTCTATTGTATTAAATTTTGCAAATAAATCTCCAGTTCTTATTTATCTCTACTAAGTGAATATTGATCATATATATCTTCTCTGAAAAAAGGAATATTGGTCACATCTACTTTACGGAGAAGCATAAGATCTGAATGTGTGCGCGGATCCTGATATTTTGGGTTTCTAATTTAATGTATTTTTATTAATATTTAAAGTAGCCAGATGGAAGAATTTGAAGCGCAATGATTGGTTGTGTGGAGATGGGGTTAGTGGCAGCTTATTCAGTTGGGACATGTCTTCCTTCCCTTGAACGGCTTCCATGTCTGCAACCCCGAAAATGTAAGAAGCATCCCATGAAATGTGCTGCTGTTCAAGTCCAACCACCACCAAGTATAACAGTGGCATCTGATGAGACCCTATTGAAGAGAAGAACTTTGATAGCCCTTCTTGCATCTGATGCTGTCCTTTCTTATTCTTCATTTCAAGCAGCACCAGCAGCAGCAGCAGCAGCCCAAACTCCATGCCAATTTCAAGTCGCACCTTCTGGCCTTGCCTTCTGTGATCAACTCGTCGGAGCAGGTCCTCAAGCACTCAAGGGACAACTTATTAAGGTCTTTTCACTTTCACAATCACAGTATACACACTTCCAACTTATTAAAATCACATTTATAAACTCTTCAGCTTGGGCATTTTCGTCATTCACTGACACTATCCACTTTGGGTAAAGTCCTATGTTATGTTTCACCAATATACTTGCTTCCAGGCGCATTATGTGGGGAGATTGGAGAACGGGAAAGTTTTCGATAGCAGCTACAATCGTGGCAAGCCACTAACGTTTCGTGTCGGTGTTGGAGAGGTATCATAGTTTATGTGTTATGTTTTTTTCATACACTGTAACTATATACATTAACAACAATTTTTATCAAGTTTAATGGTATCAGTATAAAAGTTTTTGTACTCACAACCAATTAGACTTTATAAATTATGTTGGTATTAAAAAATCAACAAATTTACCATTCAACATAGTTTATGATTAGATAACACTGTGATTTTTATTTTTATTTTTTTAATGGATTATAACTGGTGAAATTACAAATGAAACTGCTTCTTTAAGAATAATTAATGAAAACCATAGAGTAAATTTTCATGTATATTTAATGAGCGTCACTTGTCATAAATAGTTATATTATAGAGTACCCTTTCTGTACAGTCATGTTACGGAAATTAAAAGTTATCCATGAATCAAATAGGTAATTAAAGGTTGGGATGAAGGCATTATAGGAGGTGATGGAGTACCCCCCATGCTTGCAGGTACTTTTTTTCAATCAGTGTCAATTCATTGTTTTATGACATGCCAAGCTAATATCGTTTGCTTTTTCGTAACATAGGAGGGAAACGTACACTGAAGATTCCTCCAGAACTTGGATATGGCTCGAGAGGAGCTGGTTGTAGAGGAGGCAAGTACCCCTTTTCCTTTTGGACTATGCTGCTAAACAATACTTTTTCTCTGACATAATATTTTTGTGCAAAATAAAGATGAAATTTTGTTTGCTCTTGTTTGTTTTGCACTGTGTGAAACTTGTCTATTGAAGATTATGTTCGTGTTTTATCTTTAATTGGCATTCGTGTATAGTGTTACACTAGGGAAAAAAATTTAGGATCTGCTCAATTTTGAATGTACATGAGTTTAGTGTGATGATTTTGGCACTCGGCAAGTGACATAACAATACAGCATAAGGGAAGAGGAATGGTCCAAATTACAAGCTATATTTCTCTGTTTTTTCCTGTTCGCTTACCAGTGCAGGAGAATAAACAAGAAAAATACACATTTAATTTTAAGAAAAGGATAATTTCTTAGGATGCTTTTCTTCTAATAGTGACATGACATTGCTAAATATTACAAGCTAGCATCTGCTAACATATCTGTGTTAAATTAAAAAGTACATTGACTTGTTAAATATATAATATAATTTACATTTCTCAATAATAAAGTAATTGGAACCATGCCAAGACGTACTCATCCTTTGATCATAAAGAACACGGGGACTGTAGAAAAATGTTTATAAAACACTAGTGAAAACATATGTTCAGCAAACTCCGTAGAGAAACTTGAACCAAGGAAAGCATGTCAAGCTACTGTAGAATACCAATGTTCTGTTTTATTAGTGAATCTAAATTAATACTAGAGTTAGCGGTTTATCAGAATAGGAATAATCTTAAGAATTATGCATTGCCTTATGCATACTGGAACACTTTTCACATATTCTTTTTATGCGTGAATTTTTCTTTTACCATTTTCTTAGCCAAGCAAAAACTTATACCGAGTTTGATGCAGGTTCATGCATCATTCCACCTGATTCAGTACTATTATTCGACGTGGAGTTTGTTAGCAAAGCATGATTTTCAAAGACGTGAGCTGGCAAATTGCCTCTTTTTCTTTGGAGTTTGGAGCTTAGATTTCATATGGTAGAGATTTTAAAATTAATTGTTAAAGTAAAAATTGCTTGATAAATTCATATCTAATTTATTCAACATGCTATGTTGTTGATTATCCAGCTTTGATTTCATTAATTAGTATAGAAATTGTACCCGGAAGTTGAACAGTTTGAGTTGCAGTTCAGCAGTGAAAAACCACTGCTGAGTTCAAACCAAGAGGGGAAACAGTACTGAAGAAAATGGAAATAACCAAAGAAAGAAAACAGTCAGTAAAAAGAAAGCTGTCAAAGCACTTTGATTGCTTTTGGCAAAGCAAGCAACCAGTTTCTTTTATCTCTTTTTTTGTATGACAAACTCTCCCAAGTCATAGTGTTTACAAAGAAGTTAAATTGATTCCTAATAACTTATTAAAGTGACAAGACGCCCTGCAATCAAAAGTGAAGGCCAAATCATGTCTCATTGCCTAAAGAGATCTGAGGTACCTCATCTTACTAGCTGTGTTCTTAATTTGAAACTTAACTTTGTTTCCTATTTTCTGAAGTTTATAAAAAAAATAAAAATAGAAAACAACAAAAGTTGTTTTCACTATTTTCTATACAAACTTTTTAAAAATATAGAACAAAGTGAAAATCAAAAATGTTTTCTCAAACTAAATAGCATCTAAATTTTGAGTTTAATGTTTTTATGAGATGGAACGTGGTCCAAAATATCCCTCCACACATTGCTTCCTTTACATTTAACATCGAATTCAGTAAACTGAACTGACAAATTGTTCGAAATGTGGACGTATTTCATCTCACAAAATGTAGAAGGACAGCTTATGATGCTTATCACTTTGGAATCTCGGTAGCTTTATCCAAACTTTTGAAATCATGATTCAAGTGTACCAATATAGCTACCAAAAATACAATAGAAACCATCTAGACAAGGAAAAACAACGAAAATTAACCTGTAATTTTGTCAATTAAGTTTGTCAGTTTCTAATGATTAATGAACAAGATAGGTAAGTATACACTATACTACCTCTATGCAACATGAAGAAAGAGACACTGGATGGAGATATATATAATAGTTGAGTCAGCTTGCCAAGTTTTGCTTCAGTTTTAAAGGAATGGGACAAATGGTACCAAAGGAGTTCCAGAGAAAATGATGAGGATATTTTGGGATATTGATGAAGAAAGAAATTGACCCTTCAAACACTACTTTGGATGCCAAATCCTTGTAAACTTTTTCACGCAAAACAAACGGAGTTGAGGGAGATTTCTGGCTCTTTTCCTCAATTTTCTCTTTTCACTATAGAGTGCAATTAGCAACCTCCTCGTCATAAACAAAAGTACCCAAAACTATTACAAATTTGAATCAGCGGGTGATCCATGTCCCTTACCTGTTGCTTATTGTCCAGTAACATAGCGATGACAAGATGTTTAGAATCTCATATACACATATCCTCTCATGTTTAAATTTTTGGTGGTACATGATAATGCTTTCAATTTCAGAACAACAATGTGAACAAAGACTTCACTAATATCAAACTGCATTGAAGCCTTAGAAATCCAAATTAATATCCTTTGCAAATGGACAAAAGCAAAACCCAAAAAAAGGGAAAAAGATAAAGTTAAAAAAATCTGAAAGCCATACACTTCTCGGTTGGTAATAATACTTCTTTTCCTTTTTCATATTTGTGGATCTTCTTTCTTGTGCTACTGAGTTTACCTGTTTGAAATGGGGTTTGGACCACTGGGGACTTCATGTTCACTGGCATTGAAGATCTTGTTTATAGATTGAGAGTGCTCTCTTTTTGGAACTTGAATGCTGCCTTTGTTAGTTTCTTCAAGTGCCATATTCTTGGAATTTTGTTCACTTTCTTCTCTTGCTGAAGCAACTTCATTGGTGTTCTTCTTCATGACACCCTCTTTGTTAGATGTCGAAGGAGAGAAGCTTTGTTCTAGCATAGCCATAGTGAAGTGAGAAACTAGGAGCAAAGAGAAGAAGATGGCCGTGCAAGTGGAAGAGGAAGATGCTGTATCACAAGCCATGCAAAACAAAGTGCCTTGTGAAAATCATCCAAGAAACATGGCTAGAAGGGTGATCCACAAAGGAAAAGGTGCAACGGTTGGGAATGTTAATATGCAAATTATATGGTGAAAAACTTTTTGGAGCTCAATGTGACAAGGTGCAGAGAAGGTAATTGTTCTGGCGAAGATAGTGGAGGTTATATAATGCAAAAGAAGTTTAGGTACATATAAAAGAGAGAAAGAGAAAGTCTTCCAACTATATATGAAAAGGGAAAGCGGGGATTGATGGAAATTTCTGCATGGTCATATTCAACTGCTTTGTGATGAGTGCCAATGTGATTGCCTGTGTTTTGATGGATATTTACAAAATTAATTTCAAATAGAATTGAGTTTGTAAAATTAATTAGAATAAAAATTGATCTGGGAATGATATGATACATGTGTAGATATTTTTATCGTAAAAGTAAGTTAAGAATAAAATTTAGTGTAAAATTTTTTATTTAATATAAAATTTACTCTTAGTTGTTTCCTTTCAGAATTAATTATGGAACCAAAATTAATTATGAATTATTTGTGAAACCATAGGCATCAAAATTAATTTAAAATCAATTGTGAGTTTAGAAATTTTTAAATGCCTAGCAAAATAGGCAATGCAATTAGGAGTGTTTAATTTCATATTCTTGATTGATGCTATTGCAAGAAGAATAATAGGAAAAACCAAAAATATCATATGGGCATTCAAACAATATTATGCAACTCATAACACATACGCAACACTATGCCACGTGTCAGTACCTCAGAATGCCACTGCGTTTAAAAAAATATTTTGAACTAGATTTTAAAACCAAACTGTGCTAAATTATAAAAAATTGAACAGTGTTTATAAAATAATTAAACTTGAACTGTTTTCTAAATTCAATTTTTAAAAACTAAATTACTAATAAACTAGTTCAGTTTACTAGAAATAAAATGTTAATACAACTTTCTTTTATATATATAGTGTTAGTTATAAATTACATTATTCACGGTATATTATTATTGTTTATTGTGTTGTAATACAATTTTCATATGATAAATGTGTTACAATTTTATTTTTTTCTTTATCATAGTTAAACTTAATATTAAAACTAATTGTCATTATATTTAACGAAACAACTTATTTGATTATTACTAAAATACTAATTATCATATGAATAATAGCTAAAATTTTAATTAAAAATAGTTAAAAATTGTAACAATTATTTTCATGTGTCTCACATCGAAGTAGGAGACCCACTAGAAAGGAAAGAGAATCAGTGATTTGCTCGTAAAGATATAACACATCCCATAGAAGTGTTGATATTCATAAATATATTGAAACATTTTCTCTTTCAGCATGTCTCTCACATGTATGTGGGTCTTGTCATACCTATGTGGGAGAACGGGATGTTTTTTCCTCTACAAACGCGTCTCTCACACCTCTGTAGAAACATCCACACACATGTGATGCATGTTGAGTATCTTCCTAATGTTTAACTTCAAAAAAGAAGAACATTCAAACATGAATAGATAGAGAAAACAACAAAACTCAATTGTTCTATGATTAAAACATGTAAAGAAAATAACAAATAAATGCAAGTAGTGTAAAAAATTATTAAAAAGTAAAGATAAATTGGACATTTCATAAAATACAATATATTGTTGTTTCATCCTTTGCACCTAAATTTCAAGAGACGAAAGAAATAAAAAAGAATGGGAATTCATCTACTTTCGCCAATTTTCATGTCTCATCCTTATATTTATAAAGCAAATAATAAAAAAATTATATTAACATAAAAAATCTACTAAAAACAAATAAAAATTACATAAAATATTTTAGTTCAATTATTATATTGAATAATTCAGTACAGTTCAACCTTTTTTAAATTTTTAGTTCAGTTTTTTAAATTATTTAATAGTTGAATTTAATTTGGAAAAAAAACTAAGCTAAACTATCAACAACTTTAATTGCAACTGTGTCATTTGCATGATGGCATTCAAATCTAAAGTAAAACATACTATATATGTGGCACAACATAGCTAATGTCTTGACATAGTTGTTGGGCATTTTCAATAGAAAACATCTATTTAAGTTGTTTCATTTATTAAAAATTGTCTTAAGTATTATCATGTAAACAATTCAAACACAAAATCAATCTAATGATGAGGAACTTTAAAAAACTTTAAGAAAATTACTTGTTTTTTTATTTTTACTTATTAATTATGTTACATAATTATCAATAACAGAATGCTAAAAAATCGCGAGATGTTCCAAAAAATATAGGACGGTATGAATTACGATTCTCTTTAGTCTTTAATGTCTTTTTGACTTTATAATAGTTTTTATTTTCTCTTCTGTAACTTCAATTTTACTTTTTAATTTAAACTATCACTCAATTTTTAAGTCCTAATTACTATGTCAAATTCAAGTACCAATTAAATCTTGCTCTCATAAAGGAGAGAAGAAGTGTAACATTACTTTGAACATGATTTAAAGTGTTAGTAACTATGAAAAAAGGAAGCAAGATAAAGAGACAAGTACAAAATTGAAATTGTTGTAGGAAGAAGATTCTTTTTGGATTTGAAGTAGTGTCAAACTAAACTATCCAACAAGCATTAACTCTTCCTGAAAAGGAGGTGATCCAGTCACACTTTCTAGTACTGCTATCTTGTTACGACTTTACTCCAGTCACTAGTCCTATTTTCGGCATCCTTCTCCTTACGGTTAAGATAACGGCTTTAGACATGACCAACTCCCATAATGTGATGGGAAGTGTGTACAAGGCCCGGGAACAAATAAAAATATGCATTGACAAAATTGTAGTTTATCCTTATTTTTCCTCCATCGTAGTCTGTGAGAACTTCAATGTTGGCAAGGACACCATAATGGTGCTTGAAAATGTAGGGTGCAATAGCAAATGCATAAACAATGAAAAAAAAATACCTGTATTAGAACATAACTAATCAGTGGATAACAACCCCTTATTTTATTTTATTCTTTTACATTCTTGTAGCACACAGGATAAAAGACCCTAGGGTTGTAGCATCAATATCCACGTATTCTGAGGCCTATCTACAATTTCTTTGCAACAAGCTTTGGGACCTATGCATGGATCTTGTTTCCAAATCCCTTGTTACTTGATAGTAATATAGCCTATATAATATGGAATGTATCTACATGTGAAGCACTTCCAATAGTATGAGTTCCTATCATATTACTTAACTTAGTAACAATTTTAATATAAATCTCTTAAAGGAAATTGGTGCCAATGAACAATGTATATGTATATGTATGTAATACTATCGACAACATGGATAAATCCATATGTTACTCTTATAGTTAATTACAACTCTTTATATTATGATAAGTTTATTCATCTTATCCATTAATAATTTAAAAGTCATGTAAATGAAGAGTTATCATTAACTAACAGCGCATAGATGTTAAATTCATTTCTTCATAGAAATCTCAAATTCAAGTAGGATATTTTTTAAAAAATTGACTATATCATTTTTATAACATAAAAATAAACAATAAATTATAGTTACAAATTATATATCAAAACTAAAAGAAATTAAAATTAACATATAACTAAATTTTCAAGCAATAATAACCAAGAAACATTTTTCTAAAATAAAAGTAAAAACAATTTTTCCAAATTAGTCAGGCCATACAAATAAATACAAACTACACAATTTGTTTAAATTAACAAAAATATAGTATCAAAAGAAACACATATAGCAAAATAAATCATTTTAAATAATAACAATATGATAATTTAATATTATGGTCGAGTTGGGTTGGGTCTCAGGTTCAACTTACTGAACCAATCACCTAACCCATAGTGGATTGGGTTTGATTGGGTTGGATTAGATTTTACTCAATCACATGAAAAACTCAACTCAATCTGTTTGGATTGGATTGGGTTGGGTTTTCAGGTTGCTCAATCCAATAAATACCCTAATCTAATGTGATAGTTTCTTTTAACACCCTCTCATTTTCTATTTGCACCCCTCAATGTTTACAATTTTCTACAAAACTCCAAAACATCCTCACTCTCTTTTAACCTAAGTTTCTTGACAAAACATCACCTAATTTCATGACTACACACACCTCTACCCACTTCTTTGAAAAAGCACTCTCACCCTCTTCAAACATATATGGCACAGGAAGATCCTGAAAACAAAAATGAAAAGATATATATGTTGAAAGAGGGTGAGGATACAAAATGGAGAAACCAATGTAATCTTTCAAAGAGGTGGGTAGAGGTGCGCGTGCAGCTATGAAGTTTGGTGATGTTTTGTCAAAAAACTTAGGGTAAAAAAAGGTAAGGATGTTTTGAGATTTTGCAGAAAATTGTAAACATTTAGAAGTGTGAATAGGAAATAAGAGGGTGCTAAAAGAAACTGCCATCTAAGTGACATTGACTAGACCCGAACTTTATCTATAAACTTTTCGTGCTTAAGTTAATAAAGAACTTCATTCAAAGTATATTACAATAAATGTGTGTATGTGTAACAATGATAGGCAGGTGCGAGTTTGTTGTTATGAAGCTAATTGTCCCACAATTTTTTTATTTGTTAATTATTAAATAAAATATATTTTGTCCCATACAAAAAAACTAATGTCCTTACAATCATTTTTTTAAAATAAAAGTAAAAAAATAATTATAAAGCTTTTCGTGCTTAAGTTAGTAAAGATCAATATTATCCCCCACAACACAATTTTTTGTCATAAATTATATATTTTGGAAAAAAATGTATTTTATATATATCAATTTAAGGATTATTTTTTCCCATTAAGTTTTTTTTTTTTTTTGCATTCGTTGTTGTGTTTAAAGTATATAATATATTAATATCTGTCATAATAAATTGGATTTTCATATTTAAAGTGCATGGTAGAAGAGGAATTACATGATATTCTTGGATCATTATAGGAGGACTTTAATCTTAGATGTCATTATTCATCTTCATCTAGTATCTACATGTCAATAGGGGTAGACCTTGAACTTGGGTTGGGTCCTAAACCTAATTTATAAGATAACTAGAGCTTGTTGGTTTAATTTTATTTTTTAGTTTTTAAAAAGAGTTTTCAAAAATAGTTTTTAAAAACTCTTTTTTGGGGAAAAAAAAACTTGTTTGGTAAGTGTTATTTGAAAACTGTTTCGAAAATGTAAAAATGGAAAGTTTTGTTCCTATTTACTGAAATTTCATTGATAAAAATAAAAAAACAATATATTTTGATTGTATTTTGAATTTTTAAAACAAAAATAGAAAACTGAAAAGCAAAATTACTTTCAGTTGTTTCTGTTTTTTAGTTTTTGAAAACTAAAAAACAGCACAGTTTTCAAAAACTGTTTTACGAAAACACTATTCAAATGAGTTTTTAGTTTTTAAATACTAAAATATTGAAAACAGTTTTATAAAATTATTGTCAAACAAGCATCTAATGTTAGAATTTTTTTTCCTACATTCCATGATTTTTTCCTTGCACCTCTATAATGAACTAAAGAGACAAAAAATACTTTTAAATTTTCCATTGAAATGGTTAGTCTATGCACCTTGATGAGAACGTCTAGAATGACTAATCCAAAGGAGGGAAAGGTTGATCACAAGGAAGGGAAGATGGGTTGCACGGGTAAGCATGCAGGAAGAGAGAGTAGCCATGTAGGAGGGAGGTGATAATGTCACAGCAATTAAGGGATGAAGATGGAGTGTCATGGGGGAAGACGAAGTGTGTTGATGGGGGTAGAGGTACTCTAGAATAGGTAGTATGAATTTGTCAAAAGCTAACGTTTGTATTACACATTCTAAATGCATTAAAATTAACGTGGGTGCTTCTAAATAAGTAATCTGAATTTGTCTAAAGCCAACATTTAGATTAAATATTTCTAACAGTTTCATACACCATAATCTGAAATTAATAATCTAGACTTGGCAAAACAATACATTTAGAGTATGATTTTTAGATCATCCTAAGTAACTAATTTGGATAGGATATTTTGGATCTTATCTCCAAATTAGTTTTAACAATGTCTGGAACATTGATTTCATACACCATACTCCTTTTTTCATATATTATGCAAAAGACTATAAAAATTTACAAAAATATTATAGAGGTGTAGGGAAAAAAACTTCTCTAGCCATATAACTCAACTACATAAACAAAACCTTCTCACTTAATAGAATTAAAACAAAATGAATATATTTATTTAAGAATGTCTCATCATGAAATTAAGAAGCTTAGGTTAAGGAGGAAAAAACATTGAACCATAAGCTTTTTTGTTTATGATTTTGATTGCTATAAATTTACTACACCACCAAAATGGTTAATAAACTATTGATATATTCATTTTAATCTCATATCATAGATATTAAAGCTTTTGATAGATAAATAGATAGAGAGACAGAGGACAACTCAGGTGAAAAAAAATTATTACGATGATAAATGAGAAAGCATAATAATAAACATAGGATTTTAATAGACGGTTCAAATTCAGTTGTTAATTAAACAAACTTACACTATTCTCTCACACAAAAACCTCTCCCACAAACGTTTAACACACCAATCTTGTTCCTTACCGATGGTTGTGGCAGCAACACAGGGTGGTGATGACAATACTGATGATGATAATAGTGGTGGCAATGTGTTGGGAACAAGGCACTAAAGGAGAGAAGAGAGAAATAAACAACACTAAGAAGTATTTGTTTTGGTGCATTTGTCAACCTTACATAAGCTTGCTTATATAGCAAAGTGAATAACACCATCTCACAATACTAAGCAATGTGGGACTAAAAATCAAACTACAAAACTAACAATTCTCCCACTTGGAGTTTAATTATCACTTAATGTAGTTGCCTTCATCATCAATCATTCTTGAAGGTCAGTTGAGACACTGCAAAGCCTCAACTTCTCTGTTGTGACAACCTTTGTCAACATATCCGCTGGGTTCTTACTTCTTAGTATCTTCTTCAACGTTAGTACTTCATTCTCAAGTAGAGATCTGATGAAGTGATAACGGAGATCAATGTGCTTCGTTCTGGAGTGAAATGTTGAATTCTTAGTCAGATGTATTGCACTCTGACTATCACTTTGTTCTGGAGTGAAATGTTGAATTCTTAGTCAGATGTATTGCACTCTGACTATCACTGTGCAAAACACTATTTTCCTGGATGAATCCCAACTCTGTTAACAATCCTTGAAGCCATATCAATTCTTTGCTAGCTTCTGTTACTGCTACATACTCAGACTTTGTAGTGGATAGAGAAACGATCTTTTGTATCTGTGACATCCAACTAACAGTTGTAGTTCCAATAGTAAATATATAGCCAGTGGTACTTCTTCGATGATCAATTTCTCCAGCAAAGTCTGCATCTACGTAGCCTTGTACTTTTAATTCACCTTTACTAAAGCACAAACACTTCTCCTTAGTGCCTCGTAGATATCTCAAAATCCATTTCACAGCTTCCCAGTGAGCTTTACCTAGATTTGACATAAACCTGCTTACACTCCCACTGCATAACCAATGTCTGGTCTTGTGCATACTATCGTGTACATCAGACTTCCAATGGCTGAAGCATATGGAATTTTAGCCATTAATTCTTTTTCTTCCTTTGTCTTAGGAGATTGGTCTTTTGATAGACGAAAATGAGTAGCCAAAGGTGTGCTAACTGGTTTGGCATTGCCCATGTTGAATCTTTGCAAAACACGGTTGATGTACTCTGTCTAAGATAACTGCAAGTTCCCTTTTGCTTATCTCGCATGATTTGCATTCTTAGGATCTTCTTTGCTGGTCCTAAATCTTTCATGTCAAATTCTTTTGACAACTGCTGCTTCAAGTTTTTTATCTCACTCATATCTGAACCTGCTACTAACATATCATCGACATAAAGTAGCAAAATGATATAACTAGAGTTGTACCTCTTGAAGAAACAACAATGGTCAGCATTGCACTTCTTAAAAATTCCTTGTGCATGAAGCTCTCAAACTTCTTATACCACAGTCTTGGAGCTTGTTTCAGACCATACAATCTCTTCTTTAATCTGCACACCATGTTTTCTTTTCCTTTCTCTAAGAAACCTTTAGCTTTGATGCATGTAGATGTCTTCATCAAAATCTCCGTGAAGAAACGCAATCTTCACATCCAATTGCTCTAGGTAGAGTTCTTCACTGGCAACAATACTTAACACGGATCTGATAATATTGAGCTTTACAATTAGAGAAAATTCACTCCTTCCTTCTGTTGGAATCCTTTTACAACTAGTCGAGTTTTATATCTTTTGGAGCCATTGTGTTCCTCCTTCACGCGATACACCCATTTGTTGTGAAGTGTCTTCTTTCCCATAGGTAAATTTTCTAATTCCCATGTTTGATTTGAGATTAAAGACTTCATTTCATCTTTCATGGCAAGCTCTCACTTGCTCGCATCTGTGGTTTGACATGCTTCTGAATAGTCTTCAGGTTCTCCTCTATCTGTTAACAACATGTAGTTTATGTATCTCCTGTTAGGCAAAGGAACTCGAGAAGACCTTCTCAATTCAGGAGTTGAAGTAAATTATTGCTCTCTGCCTAATTCAATTACTTCCTCTGATTGAAAACTCTCAACTGGTGGACTTTCTACAGTATCATCCACCTCTACATAAGTTGCCCACTCGGTTTTGAGTTGCTGGCACTTGTATTATGCTTATCCTTGTACATGACTCCTTCGTTGAAGATCACGTCTCTACTGCAGATCATCTTTTTGTTTTCATCATCCCACAGACGGTAGCCAAACTCATCTTCACCATAACCGATGAAAGTGCACCTTTTTTATTTGGGATCAAGTTTGTTCCTTCCTTTTTCGCTAATATGCATATAAGTTGTACACCAAAAAACTCTAAGATGTGAGAGTTTTACTTCTTTTCCGCTCCATACCTCTTTTGGTATTTTATGCTCCAATGGTACTGATGGACCTCGGTTGATCAAGTAAGCTGCTGTATTGACTGCTTCTGCCCAGAATTGCTTTGGTAGGCCTGACTGCACACGCTTGCTTCTGGCTCTTTCAGTCAATGTTCGATTCATACGCTCTGCTACACCATTGTGTTGAGGCGTACCTGGCACAGTTCTCTCTATTCTGATTCCGTGCTCATAGCAAAACTTCTTGAATCTGGTATCTACATATTCACCACCATTGTCGGATCTGAGCTTTTTAATCTTCAATCCTGTCTCATTTTCTATCATAGCTTTTCCAAATTTTGAAAGGTTCAAATACTTCAGACTTATGTTTCAGAAAGTAAACTCATACCTTTCTGGAGTGATCATCAATAAAAGTTACGAAGTATTGCTTCCCACCAATGGAAGGGACAGTCGTTGGTCCCCAAATATCAGAGTGGATGAGCTCAAGCCTCTCTTTCTTTGAGGTTTTTCTACTTGTCTGAAAGCTGACTCTCTTCTGCTTTCCAAGTATACAGTCTTCACACATATCAATTTCTACTGACTGAAGACCTGGTAATTTTCCTTTTGAGTGCATGACCTTCATCCCTTTCTCACTTATATGCCCAAGTCTTTGGTGCCATAAATTGGGACTTTCATTTGTTGCAACAGCAATCAAATGACATGCTCCTGCTGTCTTGTAAAGAGTACCACTCTTTTTGCCTCGAGCAATTGTCATTGCACCCTTGAAATCTTCCAATCATCACCGTGGAAGATTGTCGTGTAGCCTTCACTGGCTAACTGGCCCACTGAGATTAAGTTCTTAGTTAGGTCAGGAATATGTCTGACATTTTTCAATTCCCATACAGACCCATTTAACTTAATCTTTATTGCACCTTTACCTACAATCTCACATGACTACTCATTACCAAGGTAAACCTTACCAAGGTTTCCAGGAACAAAATTCTCAAATAGTTCCATTTGTGAGGTAGCATGAAAAGATGCTCCAGAGTCTAATACCCAACACTCATCTTTATCTTCAAGAGAGCATATCAACACCTCATCTTTTCCTGAGGTGGAGGCAACGTTTGCTTTGCCCTTTGCTTCTTGACTCTTCTGTGCACTCCTGCACTGGTTTTTGTAGTGTCCGATTTTTCCACAATTCCAACACTCGATCATCTTCGAGTTTTGGGAACTACGATGATTTCTGGACTTGGATCGTCTCTCCTTTGATTTGCTGCGTCCACTTTCTTTGGTTGAACTTCTTCCTCTTGACTCTGTATGCAATACTGAAGAGGTTGATGGTTCATCCGACTCTCTCCACCAGATCTCTTCATTGAGAACCAAATTTTGAACATCATTAAATCTTAACTTATTGCTTTCCGATGAGTTACTCACAGTCGTGACCGTAGCATTCCAAATTTATGGCAGGGAAGACAAAAGTACTAAAGCCTGTACTTCCTCATCGAACTCAATCTCAACTGGGTTGTAATAGTGTTTAGTTCATTGAGATGATGTGCCACCGAAGCACCTTTATGTTGGGACAGACCAAGGGAGTTAAACACCGGGGAGAGGTATAACCATGGGACACGAGCCCATATATAAGAGAATATGACATCACCTTCAACCCAAACCCTTAAGGCATTAGGTTATGGGTCTTTCTCACTTGTATATTACTCAACTTCCCAATTTCTAACCAATGTGAGACTTCAACTCACACTTACACTCCAACACTTTAGACATCTGCAGATTGAACAATCGCCTTATCAAGTGAACTTTGTTTGAGGCTGATGGTTTCTCATACATGTTGGAAAGAGCTTTCATAAGACCTGCTGTCATCATTTCTTTTGCAATGTTGAAAGCAACATTACAGGATAACGTCAGTCTAATGGCTCTAAGGGCTTGTCTATCAAAGAGACTCCAATCTTCCCCCTTCATACCCTCTGGCTTCTTTCCTATGAGTAGTTGATACATATTCTTCTGATACAGATAATCTTCTATCTGTATTTTCCAAAAGCCAAAGTCCGCACCATCGAACTTTTCAATCTTCATCTTGCCTTCGTCCATTGCCATTGCTCCTATTGCTTTTGAAGAAAAGCTCCCACTACTTCTCTAGACTGAGATCCCCAAGAACAAGAGAAAAAATATTTTCTAATGTGGAAGATCAGACACAGCTGCAGCCACAGAGCATACTAAGAAAATTTACTCTAACCAAATCTTTTCTGATGCGGAAGATCAGACACTGCTGCAACCACAAAGCATACTAAGAAATGGGCTCTGATACCACTTGTTGGGAACAAGGCACTAAAGGAGAAAAGAGAGAAATAAACAACACTAAGAAGTATTTGTTTTGGTGCATTTGTAAACCTTACATAAGCTTGCTTATATAGCAAAGTGAAGAACACTATGTCACAATACTAAGCAATGTGGGACTAAAAATCAAACTACAAAACTTAATCAAACTACAAAACTAACACAATGATGGTGGGGTAATGATACTGCCACCCTCACCATTGTCGTCACCACCTCCACCATTGGCGATACCACCATTTCCCAGTCCACTGTTGATGTCGCCACCACCACTATCAGTATCGCCACCGTCGTAGTTGTCAGTACAACTATCACCGCTGTTATCGATGGTGGTGGCGGTAGTGGTGATGGAGTAGGGGTGATAGCAATCTTGTAAAGGATTCCGTAAGGGTAACGGAAAAGAATTATGTGGTAAACATTTGTCATAGAAGTCTCTCTGTAAGAGAACCATGTGAATTTATTTAATCGACAACTCAATCTGAACCGTTTATTAAAATCTTATAGTTATTATTATGTTTTCTCATTTTTCACCATAACTTTTTTTCTCACCTGAATTGTCCTATCTCTCTCTCTCTCTCTCTCTCTCTATATATATATATATATATATATATGTGTATGTTAGCTTCTACATTAAAAAATGAAATATTAAAATAAAAATTAATCCAACATCATTATCCTCGTCCAAGATTTTTGGGCTAATTTCATAAAGCGTTTTATCTTTTTTACCCTTATTCGCACTCCTCAAAATCCTAATTTCCAAAAATATGTTCATCGGCTCATTGCTTAGGGTTGTTCATGGTTTAAGTTGGTTTAGTTTCAAGAGAAAAAGAAAGCTGAATCAATTAGTTTTAATTGGTTTGAGTTTATTTGATTCAGATTTGTGGAAAACCAGTCAAAAAATTACAAAAGTCAAATTTATTTTCAGTAAATCATAAAAAAAAGTTTTATACTTCAAATTAGTCACATTCATAATTTTATATCAAAATATTAAATGTTTCGTATATATCAAATTAATCAAATTAAACTATTAACGCAACTCAATACAATAAAAATAACAAATTTTATATATTTAAAACACCTCAAGTAAAATATAATATATATATATATATATATATATATATATATTATTTGATTCTAGTTTATCACAATTTTAAAGTGTTAAAATGACGAATTAAACCTTACATAATCAATTATCCTCAATTTAGTTTAAGTCCAAATTTTATCAAGTAAAAAAATTTAATCAAATTAATTAATTCATTCAAATTGTCATTATTGTAAGATTGACCTGAAATGAGTAAGAATTATATAATTGCCTTCCTCTTATCCATTCTCCCTCCGCACGCGGTCCCATACAAGCTTCAGCCCCCACCCGCAAAACACTAGGCTAAGAGACTTCAACTTAAGGACAATGATATTTAAGTATACCCAAATTTCACCTAATAACATTGTCTTTGGTTTGCAACACTCATGAATAACGGATCTCTTGGTCCGAAAGTATATAAAAGAAAATTAAGTGGTATTTGTTGGGAGTGTTTTTTATTTTTATTTTTATATAAAATATTTCTAAAAATATGGTTAGTTATAATTTAGAAAATATTTTTAAAAACAACTAAAAATAGAAAAAAATTATTTTTAGTGTTTTAAAAAATTAAAACAATGTAAAAAGTTAATAATAATATTTTGATTATAACAAAAACTATATATAAATGTATTTTTACATTTTATAATATTTTTATTAAAATTTATTAAATTTAATAATATTATTTTTTGAAAATAGAAAATATCAAATAAAAATAAACATATTTTCTAAATGTTTTTTTATAAGATACATATTTTTTAAATATTAAAAACTTAAAAATTACAATTATTAAAAAATAATAAAAAATAAATACAAAAAACATTTTTTCAAATTAAAGGTTACCTTACATCACAAATATGATGGTTTGTAATATGTATAAACTATAAGTTTAATTGATATACACTATTAGTGTAAAAGATTTTTACACTGCATTTAATCATGACTAACTTTTAAAATAGTAACAAGTAAAATCAACCAATTTACCATAAATGAAATGGTTTGATTGAATGTTAAAAATATTTACAATAACTAAATTAAACTCATAAACTATTATATATTACAAATAACATTATCCATATCTATATAATTACATTCTGTAAATCTTATTATCACAATGTTTCCTATACAATTACAGATATGATTGATAATGCGTCCTACACAATCGTAAATTATGTAATGTGCAACATATTATTTGAATATGCATGTACGTATTGTAGATATTGTAATTTGCAATGTGTGCATCCGTTATTGCACTGCACAATATTTGTATATATAATGTTGAAATCACCAAGGATAATTTTAAAATTTTAAAAAATTAGAAGCTGCAAAAAAGAAAAATGGAAGTTAAAAAAGAAAAGGCAGAAAAGAAGAGGAAATGCGAAATTAGAAACTTTACTACTGTTAGAGACCTGAGACATTTTCTAAGGTGAATGAAGATGTCGAGCATTATTTTAAAATATTAAGAAAAATATTATTTGTGTATTGTGGATAACGAAGGTCAAAGGTGTTTGCTATAAGTTAATTATTTATATTCTGCTCTCATTTTTAACTTCAGAGGATTTGTCATATTCTCTTGGACAAGCATAATTTTTTCTTGACGGCAATATTTTACAAGGTACATATAGAGTACAGTTAGTACTATTAAATTAATTAATTTGTCAATCTTGCATCTATAGTCAAAATTGGTTCAGTTTATTCAAATATTTTATGATAAAAAATTATTATTTAAATAAAAATAAATATTTTATGTATTTTTTTAAAATATTTGGTTAAATTTAAAAATATAAATAAATACAATTGATTTAAAAGTTATTTTATAAGAAACAAAATGTTATTATATTTAAAAAAGAGTTTAATTAGTATGCACTAACAATATAAAAGAATATTACACTGACATTTAATTACATATTTTTACTTATATAAATTTTAAAATATTAATTAGTAAATTCAATAATTTTATAATAAATTAAGAGTTGTGATTGAAAATCAGTGTAATAATCTTTAAAAAATATTTGTTATAGTTTTACTTAAACATAAAAAAAATTATTCTTATAAAATCACTTATTTTTTTACTTAAATAATTACATCTTATAAATAAAAAATCATAGATTATGAACACTTTTTAATGTTACATTTTGAGTTTATACTGTTTACATTTTTATTTTATTTTTTTTGCAATCTAAGGAAATAAAAGAAGTACAACCAATGTTTTAAAACTCAATTGGAACGGTTGGTTCAACTGGAAACAGATTATATAACTTATTTGAATCGCTCTTCGACTAAAAAATGTATTAAAACCATATTGACTCAGAGCAATTTAGTCAAACTCGGCTAAGAACCTATGAACCGGTGACTCAGAGGGTCAATTTTTTTTTTTCTTAATAGTGAAACGACGTCATTCTGAATGAGGAAAATTAAGAACCTATAAACCCTCTGATAATCTTCTCTACCTTTCGTCTTTACTCTCTGCGGCTTAATGTATTTGCATTTTACTCTAATCTTTGCGACTTTACCTTTTTGCTATTACAACTTGCACTGAAAATTAAGATTAAATAAGCCACAAATTTGGTGTTGGCACTATCGTCTTTAATTTGTGTTCTTGATTTTTATATAATTTAATTGTTTTATAATTTTTTATAGTATAAAATTATATACGTTATGAAATATTTATATTTTTTAATGTAATTTGAGTTTGTGCGAGTCAATTATCAACTCTCCGGATTGACCCTGACCCCATGACTCATTGCCTTAGCCGAGTCATAAACCAAACCAAGTCTGATAACATTAAATACAACAAAGAATTCATATTTCATATCTTTATCTTAGAGTTTAATTAACCTTTTTTGTCTCAAATATTTTTTGCGTTTTGATTTTAGTTTTTATTGAAATGTTTTTCTAAATTCTTTTAAATCTCATTTTTTGAAAATAGTGTTGTTTTTCTAAATCCTTTTAAATCTTATTTTTTGAAAATAATGTTGGCTGTTTATACAAGATTGTTAAACAATAACATAATTAAGGATCCATTAGATTATTATTTTCATTGAGACAAATAAGTGTTGATTAAGCATGTCTAATAAATGTTATTATATTTTTATTTATTATTGATTTTTTAAAACAAAAAATTTTTAAAGCATTTTTTGTCATCATCATTCACTCACCTCCATCTTTTTTCTTTTTTCCATTGCTACCTTCTAAACACATTTTTAAAATAGAATCTACAATCTATTAGTTATGAAACTATATAACGATTTTTTTAACAAAAAGATTATTTCTAAAAAAATAAAATTTAAAATAATTAAAAACAAAAATTGTCCAACATAACTAAAATCAAAACAAGATCAAAAAGAGTAAATTAAGCCTTATCTAGTTATCTAAATAATGGATCTTAATTCCCTAAAAAATAAAGGATATTAATTATGTCATCATTATCTCATTTTGTTGCGTTATAATTTTTCCTTTTATCTCATTTAATATTTATTTGATTATAAAATTTATTTAGGTTCTGTTTAAATAATGTTTTATGATTATTTATAAAAAAAATAAAAAAAAAAGTAAAATGCATTGAACTTCTCTTAGAAGATAAAATCAACTTACTTAAAATGATCGAATTTTAGTTTAAAATTGAAAAGTAAGAATATTGATTAAAAATATTTATTTAAGCGCGTAAAACAATTAATTTTAAAATATTTTTTAAAAATCTAATTCTCAATTATAGAAACTTAGACGTCTGATCTGAATAACTAGGAAATGTAATCCCTTGTAACTATTTGTTGTCTAGGTTGAATGATTTTCTTCAATTATTTCTACAAACAAAATATCAATATGGGTCTGTTTTAAAATAATTTATTGATGTGAATATCTTTTTATCGTCCGAGTAAGTTAAACGGCAATTTCAAACTGTAATTTTAAATATAATTAACTTGAAAATGCAATATGTATTGCGCTTTGTTCAAAGTTGCAGTTTGACATAGACTACAGTAAAAATATTCGTTTGCTTCTTAAAGGAAGTCAAGTCTAACCTACCAATTCCAATATAAAAAGGAATTTGAATGGTAAACCATACTTGAAAGGGGTCACGCCATATGATTTCAGAAGGGAGGGACCAACATGCAGATATCAAACAAAACATATACTCATTCAGAGAAGCTAGGCGATGTTGTAAATAATATCCCAAATGTTAAACAGGATATATACGAACAAAAAGTAAAAGAACATGGTGTAAAAGCTTTACAATTGATGACATATACATATGAGTTCAACAACTATATATTGCGGTAGAAAAGAGTGTTACACCTATGGTTAACTGTTGATGTTTTACACTGAGAATAAGAATTTTTCTCTGTACATATATATCATTCATTAGATAAGTTTTGAGGGTCAACAGGCTATTCATGATTTTGTTGCATTACTGACTTTCCATGATTTCAAGGTCTGTTATAGGACAAGAAAATATTAATTTTTATATATTTAAATTACTTTATACACAAATTTAAAACTAATATGTGAAAACTTTACAAACTAGTTTATACAAACAAATTGATTATATTTTTTTTTTTATTTCCTACCAGATCTTTCGGATAAAGTTATTCAAACAAATCCTAAGACTTGATGCACTCAATGGAATCATCACATAGAATAGTGATTATATTAATTTTCAAAGTATCACCAATATGCAATATGAAGATCATTTATGCTCAAAAGCAACGAAATGATAAGTGTTTTCTAGAGCTATTTCAACATTATTTCCTTTATATTTTTATTTATTTTCTCTTTTCTTGTTTAATTTGGTTAAAATTGAGTATGTATTATCATATTAACCCTTTCAAGGATTGATCTTCACCACAATTGAAGCTGAAGCATATACATATTGTTTTGCACATCGATGTTTTTTTATTATTATAACATTGGTTTAATATTAAAAATTAAGGAGATAAAAAAAAAGAAAAGAAGAAGTTTGCATGCTCTCATGCTACCAGTGTTATTTATACAGTATACACGTGATAACAAATTCGAAATTCAATAGACTGGTATATTTCAAGAGATAGCATTATAAACAAGATTGAGTTTATCGATCCAAATTAGATTTAAAATTTGTATTTGGTGGATTGGTATGGAGCCGTGGACATAAACAAAACAAGAGTGTAAGAAACATTAATTAACGTTTGTTTGATCATCAATTAGTACAACAGCAACATTATTGAGTAGACAAAACATTAAAATAAAAGGCTTTTGGAGTAGGCAAAAGGGTTACGTGCAACCAATAATAAAGATGAAACGTTACAAAAGGACATCAGGTTTGGTAACTCAAACCAAAAAGAATGACAAGAAATATAGGATTCAATTCAGTTTCTCTTTTATTTGTTCCTAGCATAAAACTAAACAGAGTTGATGATTTCTTTTTATTTTCTGTATGAAACAGAAACAGAGTGAGGGTTAGTTTAAACTTAATCAGCTTTCCTGGCTTGCGTGGGCGTGATATTGATTCGTTGATCAGGACTCAGTTGACTTTGTAAAGCAAGGACAGAATAAGGTTTGAAAAATTGCATCGATACAAAATTTTATATAATTTAGCAAAGAGATAGTACTAAGAAAGCAATGAGAAAGTAGAATAAAATGACTGATCTGATGATGAAAAATGCATAATAATATTGTAAAAATATTGTGCGAATTCATTTTGGAAACAGTGATTACCAACGCCAAATACCTAAACTCAGTTCATAAAGTTTTAGAAAGGAATATTGCTATTGAACTGCTCACTTTCTGATTGGGCTCTCATTCATGTTCAGCCACAACACTTAAAAAGCAAATCCTCTACAACTATTCCTCTATGACTAAGGGTCACCCAACATACAACTACTTCATTGCATCACCTTCCCCCAACCCCATATCTTCATGACTTCCATAGTCTTCAATTCTATTTCTGATTTCTTTTTCTCTCTGAAAGTCAATCTCTAATCACTATTTCATTCCATACACCTCTCTCTATGATATTTATTATTGGACTATCTTTTTGCCTTTTCTTTTCCTAATGCTCTGTTTCCTGACTCGTGTTGACTTTTCCGTTTATTAATATCAGCTTATATCTTCTTCATTTAACTCTCCCTCATCTCTAAGAATGGCAACTGAAGGTGCTTGACTAAAGTGCTGCATTCTCATATATGTCCCGTATCTAATTTGTCACCATTTTCCATGCTTTCAGCAATATTCATGCACATACCAACTCATCTCCGAGGCATGCCTTGCCATGCAATGCAACCATCCCATACTTGTATCTTCACATGCACACACGTCAAGAGAATCATAAAAGCCTAGCTCCCAAGAGCAACAACCCTTATCTTCCAACTCCAACCCCCAGCACCATATTTGGAAACTCGACATTGTGTCTTCGTCTACATCACTAGGAACAACTTTTATTGCAACTTGAAACCAAACAATATTCCACTCTGGTCAAGTTTGTGACTCTTTGAAAACTGCAAAATAGAGCAACTCAAATGCAACAAATAATGAGGTTTTCAACTTGTGCAATTGTGTTCCTTGTGTGTTTTTCTTCTATGCTACTAGTCCTTGGTCAAGGCTACTCAGATAGTGAGACTACTTTGAGAGTGTTGTTGGAAGTGAAGAAGTCTTTTGCGCATGATCCACAAAACGTTCTTAGTGATTGGTCAGAGGATAATACAGACTACTGCAGTTGGAGAGGGGTGTCATGTGAGCAGAACTCAAACTTATTAGCTAGTGACTCGGTGCAAGTGGTGGGTCTCAACCTTTCTGACTCGTCACTCGCTGGATCAATATCAACTTCACTCGGTCGTTTGCAAAACCTGCTCCACCTTGATCTCTCCTCCAACAGCCTCACGGGTCCCATTCCACCTAATCTCTCCAACCTCACTTCCTTGGAATCTCTTCTTCTGTTCTCCAACCAACTCACGGGTCACATTCCCACTGAGTTCGGCTCGATCACGAGTCTCCGAGTCATGCGACTCGGTGACAATGCACTAACGGGAACAATTCCCGCGTCTCTCGGGAACCTTGTCAATCTTGTCAACCTCGGCATGGCCTCCTGTGGGCTCACCGGGTCGATTCCGGGTCAACTGGGTCAACTCAATCTCTTGGAGAATCTGATTCTGCAGGACAACATGTTGATGGGTCCGATTCCGACCGAGTTTGGGAACTGCTCAAGCCTCACCATCTTCACTGCAGCTAACAATAAACTCAATGGCTCAATCCCGAGTGAACTGACTCAACTCAGGAATCTACAAATTCTCAACTTCGCCAACAACAGCTTATCAGGGGAGATTCCCAGTCAACTCGGTAACATGAGTGAACTCGTTTACCTGAACTTTATGGGGAACCAGCTCGAGGGTTCTATTCCACCGTCTCTAGCTCAACTGAGCAATCTTCAAAATCTGGACTTGTCAATGAACAAGCTCAGTGGAGGAATCCCAGACGAGTTAGGCAGCATGGGTGAGTTAGCATACTTGGTTCTGTCCGGTAACAACCTTAATTGTGTCATACCAAAGACCATATGCTCCAACGCAACAAGTTTGGAGCACTTGATGTTGTCAGAAAGTGGACTTCATGGTGAGATTCCAGCTGAGTTGATTCAGTGCCAGCAACTGAAGCAACTTGATTTGTCCAACAATGCATTGAATGGGTCCATACCTCTTGAACTTTATGGGTTGCAGGGGTTAACTGATCTTTTGCTGAACAATAACAGTTTGGTTGGTTCCATCTCTCCCCACATAGGGAACCTCAGTGACTTGCAGACTCTTGCTTTGTTTCACAACAATTTGCAAGGTGCTCTACCAAGAGAGATTGGAATGCTTGGCAAATTGGAAATTCTGTATCTTTATGATAACCAATTATCAGGGGCTATTCCTATGGAGCTTGGTAATTGTTCTAGTTTGCAAATGGTTGATTTCTTTGGGAACCATTTCAGTGGGGAAATTCCCATCACTATTGGAATGCTGAAAGAGTTGAATTTCCTTCACCTCAGGCAGAATGAGCTTGTGGGTGAGATTCCAGCCCCGTTGGGTAATTGTCAAAAACTGAACATACTGGATTTGGCTGACAATCAGCTCTCAGGTGCAATTCCTGTAACGTTTGGATTCCTCAAGGCATTACAACAGCTCATGCTGTACAACAATTCTCTTGAAGGTAATCTCCCTAACCAACTGATAAATGTAGTAAACTTGACCAGAGTGAATCTTTCAAAGAACAGATTGAATGGTAGTATTGCTGCATTGTGTAGCTCTCAATCATTTCTTTCTTTCGATGTTACCGACAATGCATTTGACAGTGAAATTCCTTCCCAAATTGGAAACTCACCTTCCCTTGAGAGGCTAAGATTAGGTAACAACAAATTTTCTGGTGAAATTCCAAGGACATTGGGAAAAATCCGTGACCTGTCATTGTTAGACCTCTCAGGAAACTCACTCACTGGACCAATACCAGCTGAGCTTTCCTTGTGCAACAAATTGGCTTATATTGATTTAAACAGTAATCTTCTTTTTGGACAAATACCATCATGGCTTGGAAATTTGCCACAGTTGGGAGAGCTTAAGCTATCCTCTAATAATTTTTCTGGGCCTCTTCCATTAGGCCTATTCAAATGTTCCAAGTTGCTAGTTCTCTCTCTAAATGACAACTCTCTGAATGGAAGTCTCTCAGCTAATATTGGTGATCTTGCATACCTTAATGTCCTCAGACTTGACCACAATGAGTTTTTAGGACCAATCCCTCCAGAGATAGGTAAGTTGAGCAAGCTTTATGAGCTCCAGCTCTCCAGAAACAGCTTCAATGGTGAGATGCCAGCTGAGATTGGAAAACTTCAAAATCTTCAAATCATTTTAGACCTCAGTTACAATAATCTCTCAGGTCACATCCCACCCTCTCTTGGGACACTGTTAAAGTTAGAAGCACTTGATCTTTCGCACAATCAACTCAGTGGGGAAGTCCCTCCACAAGTTGGGGGAATGAGCAGCTTGGGAAAGCTTGATCTCTCTTACAACAACGTTGAAGGAGAATTGGATAAGAAGTTCTCCCACTGGCCAGACGAGGCATTTGAAGGAAACCTAAATCTTTGTGGAAGCCCTCTTGAACACTGCCAACGTGATGATGCTTCCAGGAGTGCAGGCCTAAATGAGTCATCAGTGGTGATAATTTCTTCCATTTCAACTTTAGCTGCAATTGCACTTTTAATATTTGCAGTGAGAATCTTCACCAAAAACAAGCAAGAATTTTGCAGGAAAGGCAGTGAAGTGAATTATGTTTACTCTTCCTCTTCCTCTTCCTCTTCCTCTCAAGCTCAGAGAAGACCACTCTTCCAACTAAATGCTGCTGGAAAGAAAGATTTCAGATGGGAACACATCATGGATGCCACAAACAATCTAAGTGATGAGTTCATGATTGGTTCTGGAGGTTCAGGGAAAATCTACAAAGCTGAATTGGCCACTGGAGAGACAGTAGCTGTCAAGAAGATTTCTTCAAAAGATGAATTTCTGTTAAACAAAAGCTTCATAAGAGAAGTTAAGACACTTGGCAGGATTAGGCATAGACATCTGGTGAAGCTAATAGGATACTGTACCAATAGAAACAGAGAAGCAGGTTGGAATCTGTTGATATATGAGTATATGGAGAATGGGAGTGTATGGGATTGGCTTCATGGGAAACCAGCCATGGTGAGCAAAGTAAAGAGGAGTTTTGATTGGGAGACAAGATTCAAAATTGCTGTGGGATTAGCTCAAGGAGTGGAGTACCTCCACCACGATTGTGTCCCAAAGATCATTCACAGAGACATCAAATCCAGCAATGTATTGCTGGATTCCAAAATGGAATCACATCTGGGAGATTTTGGACTGGCAAAGGCACTAACTGAGAAATATGACTCCAATACTGAGTCTAATTCTTGGTTTGCTGGGTCTTATGGTTACATAGCTCCAGGTAATGATGAAACTACTAGTTTGAATTGACCTTGATCTTACATTATTTTTTGTCTACTTCAACCACTTACTGAACAAATTTGTTTAACATTGGCTGTATTTTTAGAGTATGCATACTCCCTACAGGCAACAGAAAAAAGTGATGTTTACAGCATGGGAATAGTGCTTATGGAACTTGTTAGTGGTAAAATGCCAACAAATGAAGTTTTTGGAGCTGAGATGGACATGGTGAGATGGGTAGAGATGCACATGAATAAGCTTGGTTCTACACGAGAGGAATTGATAGATCCTGAGCTGAAACCCCTTTTACCTGGCTTAGAGTTTGCTGCATTCCAAGTGCTTGAGATAGCCTTACAGTGCACGAAAACTACACCACAGGAGAGGCCATCTTCAAGGAAAGTATGTGATCTTCTCCTCCATGTATTCAACAACAGAAAGGTAAACTTTGAGAAGATGAATTTGGATCATTACAAGTGAGTTTGTTTGCAGAGGATTGAAATAAATCTTGACGTTATATGGAAGATTTACGTTTACAATACCTTTTTTCCACATTATTTAGCCCTTTGTGTATATAAAGATTGGCATTGCTCCGAACTAATAGCCAAATTAGTAATAGGTATTATTAATTTTCAATTATTTATGAGGAAATGCTCCCGGTTTAATTCCTCAGTAGGGATGCTGGTCAGCTCTTTTAAGTTATCATTAAGAGCACATTTTTGTTTGAGCAATTTAGGCACTTTATCGTAAATAAAAATGGACGTTCCCTTTTTCTTTTTTCAAATAGATATTTTCTATTTTATCACCGTTTAATATTTTTCACGGCACACTAACAATACGGAACATTGCTAAATCTGTACTTTTCTTTTTGTGCTAACCATACATTTAAAACAGTAACCACCTCCTAATCAAATGTTTTTGCATCAGGATATCCAAAAATGCATATGCACTAAAATTAAGTACCCATCATCAAGAGACACAAGTAGCTGTCATTTCTAAATACACATATAACTCAATTTACAGAGAAATCATTCATTTTAGCACAACAGTGGAAACAAAGACAGCTGTATGGCTAGAAAATTTTGATATAACTCAACCACAATTTGTAAAGATTGAGTGATTGTCAGATAATCAATTATGAGAATTACTTATTCATTCAATTACTTTGGCAAGAAAAATATGTGCTACCTAGCATTTTTCAGGAAAAAAAATAATATGGGGTCACTACAACCCCGGAATCATCAGGCATCCTTTTAAAATCACTGATAGGCTGTAATTAATCAATTAATTAATATTTTACGAATGACTGGTCCCAAATTCCCAATGAATATTTTATTCTCCATAGTAAACTCAAGGCGTACACACATTAGATAAGATATACTAGAGTCACGGATACGGTGATATTACAGTCAAGCAGAAGCAAGTCATCGGATTTAATCTTATTACCAATGAAGCCACAAGGCCAGAACATTATCATCTATAACAATTTCACTGCTTGCAAAGCTTGTCACAAAATATGCTGATTAACATGAAAAAGTTTTAACAGCCTTACAAACATAACACCATGAAATTAGAAAACAAAGACAACAAGCCAACAAGTTCAACGTATTTCACGATTATTTTCAACAACTGCTACAATCCTTGAAGCCATGCCTTAATCATCGTCTCCATCTGCAATGCAAAATCAGAAAGAAAAAAAAACAAAGATGCAATAAGGTAATAAAATGACATTGTAAAAAGACCAAAGTAAATGATAACCCAAAAACATCACATCCAAAGCATTCAGTAGCTAAGCAGCAGTTAGCAATCCAAAAACATTCAAAGCAAAAATACTTGAGTTGTTGACGAGGAACATGAATTAGAAATTACCAACAAAAATTCTGAAGTCAAACAATCGAATGACAGTAAAAATAAAATTTTTGACTTGAAAAGCTAAAAGATAAGTAGTTACCAATCAAATAAGAGCACAAGCCACCGTAATATCACATAAAAGAATACAATGACACATAACAACACATAAAATAATTCAATAACACATACATAAAATACGAGAGAAGACTAGAATTTCTTGCTGGAGCAATCAGGTCTCTAAAGCATCCAATGAGTCATATAACTTAGCACTAGCAGGGCTACTCGCCAAAATTTCACCAAGTATTACTATAAACTTAAATTATGCCACTGCATTAAAATTGTAGTATCCATAACATGTTCAAAATCCTTGCACGTTCCAATAAATCATTTATCAAGCAAGAAACAAACAAAATCTTTATTACCACTTACCACAACATCAAAGCCACTAACTTAAAAAAGAATCACATTGTTTTGCATAGATAGCCACTGCTATCATAGTAGTTCAAGCCACTAAAGTAGTACTCATATTTCACCCTGAAAATGCGAGTAACAGTATCTAATGCATTTTTTATTATTGACAGAAACTTATTGAAAACCACAAAAAAAAATTGTAGGTTCTACTTCTTATTTATAGAGCTCCAGCTCCAGTGATGATTTTTGTAGTTTTGAATAAATTTTATCAACAAATAATGTGCGTGAGAAAGAGTGTATTGCTATCACGGCTCTTGCTCACATGATCCCCTTGAATCTAACATTCCCAAAGACTGTAGAAACTTAAAAGAGCAAATGAAACAGTAACTTCCTCACAGCACTCTGAAGCGAAGAAAACAAAAACTACGTATCAAATTCCAACAACGAGAAAAGAGAAACACGAAATTGGACATTAGAAAGTGAGAACCGCATATCGAGTAAGACGTAATTACTTAAAGCATGAGGCAGAATGAAAAGCAATAAAAAGATTTAGGGCAATTAGGAAGAAAAGATGGAATGAAAAGAAAGGGAACCTATGTAACGTCTTTCGTTGGCGGCCTTGGCCTTTTCGAGCATCTTGTCGAGGTCTTGTTCGACCTGCGCCTCCCATTTAAGAAGCTGGTTCACAAACACAACGCCCAAACCCATTCCGACCACGTGCTCCCATGGATCTGCGCGCACACAAAAATGAATGCAAAACGAAATGGAATCGCAAATGGAGAGAGAAAAGACAGAAATATATACGGCGCATGTAAGGAAGTTTGCGGAGAGCGTTGGAGTACATCTGGGTTCCCAAACCCAGTAACGCTCCGATCGCCGTCGCACTCAGTACCATCTTTCTCCCCTCTCTCTACACCTCTCACAAACCAAACCTATTTCTTTCTCCAATTGCCAATATTATTTTTTCAAAATAGTTTCATCAACCAAAAGCTATTTTCAAAATCAAAATTTTGCAAGTCATTAAAATAGTGTAAAAATATATTTTCAATTATAACAAAATGTATATACTCTTATGATCTTACAAAAAAAAAAATACTTAGCGTCAAACATGTTTTTGTCTCGTTCAAATGAGTTTAAATTTTATGATCTTAACAAAAAAAATGGGTTTTCATTAACTTGTTGATTAAAGTGTATTGAGATAAAAGTAAGTTATTTTGAATAAATTTTTATTCAAATACAAGTTTAATCCATCTCCTCAAAAATATATTAATTTTGAATTTTTACAAAGTTTACATTGTTAACTTTAAAATTCACCTCTTTTAAATGTTTCTCTTGATATATTTTATTTATACTAACCCGTATTAAGACAAAAATGTAATCATTATTAAGACAAAAATATATTTTATGATAAAATTTATTAAAAGCATCAAATTATAAGGGCAGCTTATGATAAGATGATATATAAAACTATGTAATTTTTAATAATTGTTAACTACTGCATTACTATTTTTACTTATTTTTATAAGATATTTTTAAACATAATAACATATATTTATATTAGTTAATTTAATTGATTTAAATATTATAATGTATTAATTTTATTCGAATTTAATTATCTTTAAAGCTGATAAATGACAAAAAATTTGAGAGTTTAGAAAATATAAATAAAATATTTATAAATTATTTGTTATTTTTTCTTAAAAAACACATATACTTCCCATTTGTATTACGGAGAAACAAATAAAGCAAAATCCATGCTTTATAGAATTTATAAAAAAATCTAATTTTTTTCTAGATTGATTCTTGTAAAAAAGTAAGTAGGGAATAATAAAGAATATATTTAAAAAATATCTAAAATAATTGTTAACCTTACTTTTGAGAATATGGGGAAAAAAAACTTTCTTTTAAGAATATGATTGAAACAACTTATTTTTCCATTTTGATTGTTTTAAGATAAAAAGTTATTCAACAAAAATAAAATTTGGAAGAATCCGTTTTTACTTTATAATTAAGTATGTGAAATAATTAGAAAGAAAAATTAAATTTATTTTGAATGATTAACAAATGAATTATGAAATAATTGTTTGTGATATTTGTATTATTATTTACATGAATGTGATTGAAATTAAATGTGAAAATTTAAGAAAATGATGATTAGAAAAAAGTGAAGGATGAGTTTAGTTAATATTATTTTGAGTTGAAATTGTTGAATTAGCTTTACGGGAATTGTTAGGAAATTTGTTTTTAAAAGGTATGCAAATAGTAGATCGAATTTACTAAATACACCATGCTCTCATGCGTTCTTCTTTTCTTTCTTATCCCTTTTCTTCTCCATCACTTCTTTTCTTCTTCACCATAATTCTTCTTCTTGTTGCATGCTTAACTTTTTGTTGACGAAATTCAACAAAATATCTTCTATTTCTCCTGATTTTGGTTGTTGACCCTAGTAGGTATGGTTTGATTGTACTTCCATGGACTAGTTTCATTTTCCTAAGGTCCATGCATGTGTTTTAAAGGAGTTTGCTTTTGAAATCCCAACTTATATTCTCTTTATCAATGTAGGTTTTTTTATTAGGTTTGAGGGATCTTTGAGTTGATATTTTTGGGGTCGATCTTTGCGTTCTTTTTCTTCCATCAATCAACTCATAATAGAAATAGGTAAGAGAAGCTCTAGCTTGATTTAGTGTATGAAACTTTGATTTAAGGGTTGTGAAACTAGCATAATTGAAGTGTGATTTGATTCATAATGATTGTTTGAAAGGATTATGTTGTATGCTTAATTGAATGTTGTGATGGAATATTGGATGTGGGTTGTTACTGAAGGTAACTTAGCCTTGTTTGAAGTACATTTAATTAGGGATACATATAAGGTCATTATGATCCTAGTATAAAGGTCGATGAGGACAAGATAGTACCCCTAGGATGTTCTCAAATAGCAATTGGTTGTTAATATCGGGTCAGGTAGATGTCAAACACCAATTGAGAGTCAACTAAGTGTCGGAAATGAGTCCTCTAAACATTAGACATTAGTTAGAAGTATCATATAAGTATGATTAACTTAATTGGTTGTCAGTATTGGGTCAGGTAGACGCCAAACTCTAATTGTAAAAAGCCATTAGACCACATACTATTTGAATTCAGTGGTTTTCTGAAAATCTTCAAGTAATATATTTGTGTTGTGCTGATAACTTATGTCAGTGGGAATATAAGTGTATTTGATGGTTGTTAATGTAAGTGAATGAATGTGAATACTGAGTTATATTGTTTCTTATTTAGAGGGGATTTCTTATTCATTTAAGTTTACCCTTGCATTGTGTGTATTTTATGTATGATTGTGATGATCATTCTTCACACAAGAGCAAACAATAGGAATGAGGTGGAAGAACAAAGTTCCCAGGAGGAAAGGAGAATGTTGAAATAGTTGGAATTTGGATAACTATTGTGTTTAGTTTTGATTATGTTTTATGGCCTCTTTCTATATAATCCTTTGTACATGAACTAAAACTAAATTGTCATAGGAGTTGAACTATGTTTATGATGACTTATGGTATGTATAATTTAAAAACTCATAAGTATGTTGGACGTTATGCTTGAAGTTAATGTGAGAGACATTACTGCTTATGCATGAATATAGAATATGAAATAAATGTGGTTGTGTAAATGATCATGTAAAGCCATACTACTCTAATAGGTTAGTGTATATAAAGGAATATCACCAAATTTGGATTATGTTTGGTGTTAGTTATGTATCTATGCAACTGATGCATGTTTTTTAGTTAAGCAAAGCCTCATTGGGTGATAGATCTCGCACAACAAACGCTTGTCTCAGTTGGCAAATGTTTTAGCTTTGCACTCAGTGACAGGTCTCGCTAATCGCAAAATTTTCTCTACGAGAATTTCGTGGGGTTTTCACTTAGAAACATACCTCGTTGAGCAAAATGTCTTCCCTAGAAGACTATGGCCCATTTGGAAGAGTTTATTCAATAAGAGCTTTTTACATAAGAGATTATAATACAAGCTCTTAAATTCAATAAAGCTATTTGTGTTTGGATATACAAATTTAAAAGTTTTTATATGAGAATAAAGTGTTTGAATATATATATATATATAGAAAGAGTGAGAGAAAGGGAGAAAAAAGGGAAATGGAGAAGGAGAATGAGAGAAAGAGAGGGGGGAGATGGAGCGGGTGAGAGGGAGGAAGGGAGAGGAATAAGGAGAGAAAGGGGGAGAGAGATGGAAAGAGACTAAGTAACAAGTTTCAATCATGAGAGAGACAAAAAGTGAGAGGTGGGAGTCGAAGGAAGTGTGAATTTTCAATAAGGTTAAAATATCTTTTTTTCAAAATGTTATTCTAAAATAACTTATTCAAATAAGCTTAAAATAGCTTATGGACCTTATATAAGAGTTTTTATAAATTTATCCAAACATTTGTATAAGTGCTTATATGATAAAATAAGTTCAAATAAGTTGAAAATAAGCAATTCCAAATCAAGCCTATAACCTAGAACCCTACCTAGACAACATTTGTCACTGGGCAAGTCCTTGTTAGGCAACAGAGGATGTTACAAAATTGCTAAAAATACACTCTTCGTTATTAGTTGAAATTTATCAAACATAAATTTATATGGATTTTATTTGTCATCCAATAACTCACTTTCATATTTTGAGTGTGTTCCTACCGTCAGTCTTAAGACATCATTAAGGTCACCTTATCAAGGTATTGTACGCTTTAGAGCTCTGTGGCTCCTCTCACAGTTTTGTACTTAAAAGGCACCTTAGGGGGTTAAGGGAGAAGGGTGTTTATAAACAACCATAGGCCTCCATTCTTAAGCGACTTTAGGTGTACTGGAACATGCCCCCAATCCTAGCCAATGGGTGTGAGAGCATGGGTTTTAGCCCCACGGTGGGCGCCAATGTTCCTATTATCAGTTCCATGACATCGTTAGGGTCACCCCATTCGAGGTATTGTCTGTTTTAGAGCTCGGTGACTCTCTCACGGTTTGGTCCTTAAAAGGTGTCTCAGAGGGTTAAGGGAGGAAGATGTTTATAAACAACCCTTGGTCTCGATTCCTGAGAAATGTGAGACTTCAAGTATATCGGAACATGCCCCCAGTTGTGGGCAAGAGGTGTAAGGGTGTGGGTTTGGTCCCCACGATGGGCGCCAATATTCCTACCGTCGGTCCCGAACATCATTGGGGTTACCTATTCCAAGGTATTGTCAGCATTGGAGCTTGGTGCCTCCTCTCACATTTTTGTCTTTAAAAAGGCATCTTCGGGGTTAAGGGATGAGAGTGTTTATAAATAACTTTTTGCCTCTATTCCTAAGTGATGTGGAACTTCGAGTGTGTATCAGAACAAGCCCATCAATCATGGCTAAAGGGCATGAGAAAGTAGCACGCTTTGCATAGACAGTTTCAATGTTCCTACCATTAGTCCATAGACATCATTAGGATAACCTCATCCCAGGTATTGCTCGCTTTGGAGCCTGATGGCTTCTTTCATGGTTTTGTCCTTAAAAGGCGCCCCAGGGGGTTAAAAGAGGAAGATGTTTATAAATGACCATTGACCTCCATTCCTAAGCGGTGTAGGACTTTGGGTGTGTATTGGAACAATCCCCCAATTGTGACTAAGGGGTGTGAGAGCATGGGTTTGGGGTCGTCTGAGCTATTGTTCGCTTTGGAGCTTGATGGCTCTTCTCACGGTTTTGTTTTTAAAAGGCGCCTTGAGGGGTTAAGGGAGGACAGTGTTTATAAATTACTTTTGGCCTCGATTTGTAAGCGATGTGAGACTTCGGGTGTGTATTGAAACAAGCCCCTCAATCGTGGTCAATGAGTGTGAAAGTGTGGGCTCAGGCCCCATGGTGGGCAACAATGTTCTTATCATTAGTCCCAGAACATTGTTAGAGTCATCCCGTCTGAAGTATTATTTGCTTTGGAGCTCAGTGGCTCCTCTCATGGTTTTGTCCTTAAAAGACATCTTTGAGGGTTAATGGAGGAAGATGTTTATAAACAATCATTGACCTCAATTCTTAAGCGATGTGAGATTTTGGGTGTACAGGAACAAAATGTTTCAACCAATGATATAAGTGTGGTGAGAGAAGTGTATTGGTAACAAGAAAGTTATATGTTTATAATGATAATTCTCTCACGATTATATTTATGCATAAGTTTGACTTTTCAAAAATATGAAATTAAAAAACTATTTCAACATTATTTAAAATAATTTTTCATTAAACACATATAAATAATGAGTTTAATGATATTTAAAGTAAAATATCAATTATGTATAGGGATGACAAAATACTCATACCTGTGAGTACCGCCTCAATTCCATCCTGAATTTGATGGGTATTACCCGTTTTGATTAGGTGTGGTACAAGTATTACTCGATATAATGAATCAGGTACGAGTATGATATGTGATTACCCGCTCACGTACCCTCCCCATTATAATTTAATAATTATATAATAAGTTTAAAGTTCTATATTGTTGCAACTCTCACAAGCGTATAGAAATCAACTGTAGTATAATAGTTTTAGAAGTGAGAGTGTCGATCCTATGAGAAAGGGTTTCAAAGTTATAGTGCTCAACAAGTATATATACATAGTAAATGGATTTGATCATGATGGAATGTAGTAATATAAATGAAAGTACATAATAAATATAAAAGATTAATAGACTAAATGATAAAGAGAATTTAGTAGGAGAAACTAGGATTGAATTTCATCTATCTCACTCATCTGTATTCTGGATAAATATATATATATATAGCATTCGAAACAATTGATATTGATGCTAACATACAAAAATAATTTATATTGATCCCTCGAGTATAAAATTCATAAGAAAATCTCTTAAATACCGATTCCTCAAATATTTAACAGATTAACTAGAATTATGATCAGATGTTATAAAGCAATCGATATATTGAAATCTATTCCTACCAATGTAACATATTGAGTAATTTCGTTTAGAGTAGATTTTCATAAATACTTTCGATTTAATTCTAGAAATCAAATTCAAGAATCTATTGATAAGATAGAATAAAGCATTAAAAACAGAACGAAACACCAATATCAAATGAGAACGGAATTACTATATATAAATATTACCATAATACATTCGAGTTCAAATCAATTACATCAATCCCAAAAAAGGAGATTGGCTACTCATCGTAGCATAATATAATCAGGAATGAAGAAGAATTGAAGAAGAAAACAACTTCCATAGCTCTTCGTTTCTTAATCTCTGCTTGTGGTCCCCTGTTTTGCTTTTTTGAAACTTTCTTCGTCTTTTCATTTGTTCGTTCCGGACCTTTTATAAGTGATTTCTTGCTTGAGCTGACCAATTTTTGCTCAGGCGAGAAAAGTACTTTAGCTTGAAGAAAAGTTCTCTCACTCAAGCAAGATATTTCTCGCTTAAGCAAGAAAGCCCCTAAAACAACATTGCTCTCTGGATAATTCTCGCTTGAGCGAGAATGCCCCTGATGCACTTCCCTTCTCTAGATCATTCTCGCTCAAGTGAGAAATTCTAGCTTGAGTAAGAATGTGGCATACTCTTTTTTTTCCCCTTTTTTCCCCATTTCTTCATAATTCTTTCAATTCTTTACTTCTTCCATCATTAATTACCTGAAAATTGTACAAAAAATAGGATCAAATATATTCATTTATAACAAGATTTGAAAACAAACATTTGAATTCAATAATTCTTAAATTAAGGTCAATTAACATCTAATGAATACAATTAAGATAAAAATTGTCAAAATTCCATATGAAAATTTAATAACAATTGACATTTATCATATAATTAAAAATATTACTTTTTAAACTTTAATTTATACTTTCTTGTTATTAATTATTCTTTATATATTTTTTAAATTAAAATATAATTAATAACTTAATATATATGTATAATTTATTTAATAATAAATAAGTATATTTAAATTATAAAAAATAATATAATAAATATTTGCGGGTATACCAAAACTCAAAAATATCAGACAGGGGTTAAAATTTGATACATGCTTTTTTTATACCCGAATACAAACCCTCTTTGCACTTTTAGAGATGGAGACGAGGAGTGTCAAACTTTCACCCGCTCTGTCCTATTGTCATCCCTAATTATGTGCAGAAAGACAAATAGTAAAATAAAACATGTGATTTACTTTGAAAAGATAATAAAACGGAAGAGGAAGAACAAGATGGAATATAAGAGGAAATTTATGTAGTATTTAATTTGAAAAAAATGTTTTCTATTTTCATTTTCTGAAAATTGTTTTCATTTTCAAGTTTTCAATTAGAAAATATGATTGTTTTCATGTGATATTTTCTATTTTCAAAAAATAATATTGCTAAATTTAATCAATTTTAGCTAAAATATTATAAATTATTTATATATATAGTTCTTTGAATTCCCTTCACTTTGTTTTTTGGATTATTTTTTTCTTTTTTCCAAAAAATAATTCTTTTCTTATATACAGAGAATTAAGCTTTGTACAACCAGGGAGTTCTTCCCAATTATCCACTTAATCCTAGTGGGAGAAATGAAGTTAAAATGAAAGATAAGCTCAATATAAAGAACATACATAAACTCCATCTTAATATTTTTTATGATTTTTAAAGTATCAATCATAACACTTCACTTATATGACTTTTAAAGTATTAATTAATAAAATTAACTAATTTATTGTATAAATAATTATTATTAGATGTCAGTGTAAAATTTTTTATGCAAACAATATATAAGTATTTTTCTCTCTAATGATTTTGAAATCATGTTTAAGGTTCTCTTAAATGGTTTTAATTTTTGGTTTTGAAATGCATTTCTCAATTTAGCCTTTTAGTTTGATTTTGAAATTTATGTTTGTAACTTTACTCAAACTCGTAGTTTACCATTGATTGATAGCACGTTGCATCACGGTCAACTATTGTAATATTCTCAAATTTATATATATATATATATATATATATATATATAAAATTGTATATATTTAAAACGAATCAAATTTAAATACTATCTAATTATAAAATAATTAAGTTATTTTAAATTTTCAGACAATATTTATATATATAATAACAATAATAATAATAAACTAAATGTTGCTAAACTTTTAGTATTATATTATTATTAAATATTTAATTTGAAATATTTTTAGAATATATGATATAAGTAAAATTATAGAATAAATTTATAATATATTTTGAAATTTTAATATATATATATATATATATATATATCCACACACAGAAGATAAAAAAAATATATAAAAAAAATCAAATCACTACAGCATCAAAAGAAAACATAGACGGGAGGGTAAAAGAAAAGAAAAGAACAAAAAACACAAGTTATGTAACTTATAAAAACTAAATAAAAAAAAAAGAGAGAGGGAAAAGTGGATAGGTCTGAGCCAACTATCCATAAGTAACTAAAATTTATCTCTAAAAAACTAAAAATTGTATGAGAACTATGCAATGATGAAAAAAAAAAGTCATTGTTTGAGCCTACACCAACTATAAATAAGAGGGTACCTGAGAAGAAATGGGAAGAAGTGAGGGAATAAATTGGAAGTGATAGTGATAATTTATTCAGAGAAGAAAATTCAAACTCTTGTATTATTCCAATTACTAAGATAAGGGGGAGGAACATTTATCATTTTTTAATAATATACTTGTTTATTTTATGTTACTATTTAGTGAGATGTCTCTAATCTCACTTTATTTGTTATTTTATTTTATTTTTAACTATAATTATTTAATAGGGTGTCTGAAACCTCGTTCTATTTATTATTTTATGTTACTTTTAAGTATAATTATTTAGTGAGGTGTCATGTAAATACGTAAATAAAATCGTCCTTATATATAAATATGTAAATATTGTAGAAAAAAAATTATAAGTAAAGGGGAGAACCGTTCATAAATAAAATATTCCCTATATATAAATATGTATATAGTAGAAATATATAATGTTGTAAATATGACTTGTGAATATATATATATATATATATATATAAATGGTTTTGTTTATGATTTTATTTTACTTTGTTAAATAAATAATTGAAGAAAATAAATTATTTGTAAAAAAAATATTAGAAAATAAATTATTTCCTTGTAACTAATAACAAGATTAAATGAAAAAAAAATTATCATGAAATTGAGATAGATAAAATATCGTTACATTTAGATGGTATTAGAGCAACGTTTCATATGAGACATGAGAAATGAGCTAACCATGTTACTAAGTTTTAACTTGAATAATTTCATATGGCAGGAAGAAGAAGAAATATTGAATTAACGCAGGCGGTATAAGCTATTAAAGATATGACTGCAACTTTAATAAGAAATTAAAGGATAGAAGGAACTATTGAATCACAAGGATTAATTGAATTTAGAAGGAACAAACCTTCACAATTTCATGGAGGTTATAATCTGGACAAAGCTGAAATATGGATTAAGAAAATATAAAAAATATTTCGAGCAATGAATTGTCCTGATAAACAAAAAGTAAAGCATGTCATGTTTATGCTAGTATGAAAGACTGAATATTGGTGGGATAGTACTAGAAGGTTATTAGAAGGTGGAGGAATAGATATTACATGGGAAATATTTACCGCTAAATTTTTTAGAAAAGTATTTTCCTAATGATGTGAGAAGAGCAAAAGAGATAAAATTTATGCAATTAAAACAAGGAAACATGACAGTAGGAGAATATCCTTCTAAATTTGAAGAACTAGGTAAATATTCTACTTTTTTTTTCTACCACCCAGATGAGAGAATGAAGTGTATTAAGTTTAAAGATGGACTTAGGCTTGAACTAAGGAAGGCGGTAGGGATACTAAAAATTTCTGATTTTCCTACACTTATTCACAAGTGTCATTTTCTGAAAAGTTTTGAAAATAATCAAAATAGACCAAAGTATTTCGGGTTTCAGCTAAATAAAAAGAAAAACCATGAAGGAAAATCATATAGTCGTTCTCCAGGAAAACCTCAAACTTCCCAATTTTTCTCAGGAAATTTCAGTAGACCTATGACTAATCAGGTTAGGTGTCTTAAGTGTGGACAGGGGCATTATGCTAAAGATGATGGAAATAAAAGGGAACCTTAAATCAGTAGATACAAGATTATAGTATGTATAGAGAATTAAATATAAAAGGATAGAGGAAAGAGAATTTGTGTACCTCAAATATATTGAATTGAAGTTCTTGATTTTCAAGAACAAAAAACACTAGGAATGATTATTGTAGAGATATGAGTTCAATAAGAACTCTTGAGGGTTTTACTACCTACTTTCTAGGGGATTATTCTAGAGAATGTGTATTGTTGTTGTTGTTATTGTTGTTGTTGTTGTAATTTGCTTAATGGGATGGCAAATTTATAATCCCCCAGGGTAGGCAGAGACCCCTCAAATGGGCTTTTTTTATGATTGACTCAACCCATCACAGAGTCAATCTTACTATAATCTCATTCAAATAATCATAAAGATATTATAAGATATGATTATCACCAAATCTTAAATTGCCAGATAATGATAAAATATAATTGATTAATACCAATCCACTATTATTTCCAACATTCTGCCACTTGGATGGTATTAATCAATAATACAAAGATAAATCATTAAGCTAGAATGACAATTATAGACAAATCTTATATTAGACAATGAGAAATTTGAGCTACAAAATAATATCCGATAGGGATATATATCATAAATATTTCTCATAAAGTATATAAAATAATGTAGTTCAATAAAATGATACTACATGGTCTCAAGCATCCAAAAATGCTAAGAGATATGTTACTAAAATGATATTACTTCACACATATCTCATAAGAAAGTTTTCAGACTCCCACTGATCTAAGACATCAAAACTTAACCAAATCATATGAGTTATAAAACTCCAAAGTTAAGTATTTGATCAGTGAATAAAAAAATATTTAATTAATATAATTTTTTTTTTACTTGAGTCCGAAAAATTATATAGGTGAGAAAGCATAATTTACATGCATCTAATTATTCATCATAGCCCAATAACATATGTAATTACATATAGGCTACATAAATGCTCTATAATATTTGACATTTAACTAATCTGAATTTCAAAAAAGAGTGACTATGTAAGAATCCAAAGATAAGTAGGAAATCCATAAATTCCCTACTAAAACCACATAGACACCTAGTTTATATAAAATGATACTTAGATTATTGTGGCCACAAAATGTCAATTGAGCAAACACTTAGATAATTGGTCCAAACAAAAAAAATTCATAAGTACTTCAAAAGTGCAAAATTGTACTCAATAGGAGTACTATCATAATAAGTATTTTTTTTACAAAGTAGAAAATCATACTCGATAGGAGTATTGCATCTACAATATACTTATAGAATTTTGACCAAACAAAATGTGAAATTTTGGGTAAAGAAATGCACAATACTTAATTGCATACCAAAAGAATTAATGTGCAATACCCAACAAAATGCTTTTAACATCCATTAAAGATGTCTATTAAGATACAATGAATTATGTATCTCAATTAAAATAGGACAAAAATAAATAGTCAAGTCCTATAAAGTATGTCATATCACAATTAAATATGCACAAGAAATATGACAATACAGATAGATAAGTCTCGAGACATGATACAAAATTATATACTTCTAAAATTTTGATCAATATTAAATTTGGGTAAAAGAGATGCACAATGCATAATTTTATGCCAAAAGGATTAATGTGCAGTACCCAACATCAGTTAAAGATGTCTACAAAGATACAATGGATTTTATGTATCTCAATAAAAATAGGACAAAAATAAATAGAGAAGCCCTATAGAATATGTCATATCATAATTAAATGTGCACAAGATTATATGACAATAAAAAATATATAAGTTTCGAGAGATAATACAAGATTATATATACTCCCACTAATCCTTAATATACCAAAAAAATATTAGGATTATCATTAGTGTACACTAGTATTAAAAGTTCTAGTGATAGTGGGATGATGACTTTATAAGATAATAATAAAAGTGAATTAAAATTCACTATTATTCTACTTAAGGAATTAGAAAGTAGTAGAATAACAAATGATTAATGAGAGAAGTGGTTAAAATAACAAGAATATGAAACCTACAAATTCATCCATAAGAATAAATAATTCTCACAAATGGTTTCATAATTAACCACATATTAATCAATCTTTACAAAAATATTGACCCCTATGAGGATCTTGAACAAATAATTACATGAGTGAGAAAATAGATCACTTGATAATTTTACGTAGAATATGAGATCATAAGCAAGTTCTCAAGTAATCATAAACAAAAATCAAGTGCTACAATAAACAATATTTATGCACACTTGAGAATAAAACATGATTACACGCAGCGGAAGAATGAGACCTATTCTTACATATATTAAGGATATAATAATAAATAGTCTCTAACTCTCATCACAATTTATATTGGACATAGGTTTATTTATATATCCCAAAATAAAGCCTCTAGCTTTTACAAGAATACCATTAACAATATTATAAAATATGGTATGGAGAAATTAATCTCTTCAAATTTGGGATTCCTATATTGTCCTTACAAGAATTGCATACTAATATTGCAAATCAATAGAGAGTTTGTTATACAAGAAAATATTTTACAAGAGACCAATATAAAATCCTTAATATAGATCCAACAATGTGATCACAAATAATGTGATAAGAAAAAATAATTTTTATCAAGAACATTTGTTTTTTTTTTTTTTTGCACATGTATGATTAATTTGACATTTAAGGTAAAAATCTTATATCACGAAAATTTATTTTATAAGATATTAATTAAAATTCTAATATACAAAATCCTTCCACTTGATAAAGAAAAAATAAGTTGATATAACAAAAAAATACCCAGAGGGCTAAATAAAATTCAACTATTTCTTTATCAATATATATATATATATATAGAAAATTTGCACCACAAAAAATGCAATATTTTTTTTTGTTTTGAAGGAAAAAATGTCCAATTAAAGGTTATAAGTCAATATGGAACAAAAGAAAATGAGAGTGTAAATTTTGGTTCCATATAAATATAACTAAACATGATCAAATGAGGGAAATAAACTGAACATTACAAAAATAGGGAAACATTATGTAATTCTAAAAGTTCAGTTAAAAGAGAATCCCTAAAGAAATTACAATGTACTATAACTTATATCAATAAAATCCTAATACCGATAGGGTATTAAAAAATCATTAACATAAGCCAAGAAAAATACATTGTATAACACCAAATTACATTAATAACAATACACCGATAGAGTATAATTATCATCAATGTAATAAAAAAAATAATTATATCACAAAATTCACATAAATGCATCCAAAATAGTGAAATTATAATTATGTAAATGAAAAAAGAAATTATGCATATTGTCCAATAAATTTGCATAATTTTAATCATATATATTATATGACCAACATACAAAATTCACATTATTATACCCATGATAGACAAGTAATAATAATGCAAATTAATAAAGAAAATTATGCTCATAATAGAAGGACAATTAAGATTGTGCATAATTAATAAAATAACTTAAAATCAATTTATAAATGATAATTCAATATTAAAGAGAGTACAGTATAATTGGAGAATACAAATACTGTAAAGAATTATCACAATGAAAATAGGTTAAAAATTCAAGATTATAATAGTAAAAAAAATTTAATTTAATCTTGAATTAATTAATTTTTTTTTATACTCAAAAATACCAATAATATAAAAATATTAAATAAATATGGTATTTGTGAAAAAATAAGAATATAAAAAATTAGCAACAATATTCACTGCTTTTGAGAATGAATTTAACACACGAATCATCATACATGATCGTATCAAAACCACAAAGTTCTCCCTTGACCAAATCACAAAAATATGGGTATAAAAATGAGTCTATGCAACCTCATTAATACTTTCCAAAGTAAGAGTTAACACAAATATATTATGTTGCCCACACAAATGACTCATATTGGTCAAACATAACAAAAGGAAAACCATTAAGTAATTTTGAAAACAATTTACCCCATAATTATTTAAAAAAGAAAACTAGGTTTTAAAAGGGGTAGCACTTAAAAAAAAGTTTCAATATTAATTTACCCATGTAAGAGTAATGGAATGAAACTTTAACATGTTATTTTAACAATAACAAGTAGCGTAAACCCTCATTTTTTTTTGTGAAAAAACTAATAGTGAACTATATTATAAAATTTCACTAATAACACAAAAAATCTTCAATTCAAATTTAATTTTCTAATAGAAAACAACCATAATTCTCTAATAGAAAACAACCATAATATGTATCTAATTTGGCTCTGATACCAATTGATGGAAATAAAAGGGAACCTTAAATCAGTAGATACAAGATTATAGTATGTATAGAGAATTAAATATAAAAGGATAGAGGAAAGAGAATTTGTGTACCTCAAATATATTGAATTGAAGTTCTTGATTTTCAAGAACAAAAAACCCTAGGAATGATTATTGTAGAGATATGAGTTCAATAAGAACTCTTGAGGGTTTTACTACCTACTTTCTAGGGGATTATTCTAGAGAATGTGTATTGTTGTTGTTGTTATTGTTGTTGTTGTTGTTGTAATTTGCTTAATGGGATGGCAAATTTATAATCCCCCAGGGTAGGCAGAGACCCCTCAAATGGGCTTTTTTTATGATTGACTCAACCCATCACAGAGTCAATCTTACTATAATCCCATTCAAATAATCATAAAGATATTATAAGATATGATTATCACCAAATCTTAAATTGCCAGATAATGATAAAATATAATTGATTAATACCAATCCACTATTATTTTCAACAAAAGATTGTCATCTCAAAGGGCCGGTTTGTTTCAAGTGTGGAAAACCTGGTCATGTGTTTTCTGAGTATGGACAACAAAAAATGCATTCTAACTCTTCTGCACCCAAGTCAAAGTATACTACAACTAGCAGAGTTTACACCATGATGGGAGCCAAAGGTGCCCAAAACAATGATCTAATTCAAGGTACATGTTCCATTAAAGATAAAACTTTAAATGTACTGTATGATTCAGGCGCCACCCATTCTTTTATCTCCAGTTATTGTGTTCAAAATCTTGAATTGTCAGTTTCTTCTTTAGATACCAGTTTGATTCTTTAGATACCAATTTGATTGTTTCAACACCTACAAATAAACTTGTGGTTACCAATAAAGTTTGTTTAAATTGTCCTATTTTCCTTAAAAATAGAAAATTTTCTTGTAAATTTGATTTATTTACCCTTATTACACTTAGATATAATTTTAGGAATGGACTGATTATCTTCCAATCACGTTCTCCTTAATTGTGCAAAAAAAATTGTAATATTTTCTTACTCTGAGGATCTATTGATTTCATCTATCAAACCAATAAATAAGTATTTAGGGAATTCAGTTCAAGTATATTTGCTATTACCTTTTGAGGAAGACAAAGAAAAAGAACAAATAAATTTGGAAAACAACAATTGTTCAAAATTTTCCTGAAATTTTCCCCAATGATATTCTTGGTTTGCCACCTGATAGAGAAATTGAATTTTCAATTGATTTGCTGCTAGGCACAAGACCAATTTCAATGGCACCTTATAGGATGTCACCTTCTGACCTTGTCAAACTAAAGAAACAATTGGAAGATTTGCTTGAAAAACAATTCATTCGTCCTAGTGTATTACCTTGGGGAGCTCTTGTTTTGTTAGTTAAAAAGAAGGATGAAAGTTTTAGGTTATGTATAGATTATCGTCAGTTAAATAAATTTACTATAAAAAAAATATCCGCTTCCTAAGATAGATGATTTGATGGATCAATTGAAAGGAGCAGCTGCATTTTCAAAGATAGATTTAAGATCAGGATATCATCAAATTAAAGTAAAAGCAGAAGACATTCAGAAAACTGTTTTTAGGACAAGGTATGGTCATTATGAATATTAAGTAATGCCTTTTGTTGTGACAAATGCTCCTGTAGTGTTCATGGATTATATGATAGGATTTTTCGTCCATTTTTGGATCATTTTGTGGTGGTATTTATATATGATATTCTTATTTATTCTAGGACTCATGAAGAACATGCAAAACATCGTCAGATGGTTCTTCAAATTTTGAAAGACAAACAACTGTATGCTAAACTTTCTAAAGTGAATTTTGGTTAAGCAAAGTTAGTTTTTGGGGCATGTGATTTCCAAAAAGGGAATGTCTGTGGATCCAACCAAGGTGGAAGCAGTTTTAAAGTGGGATACACCAAAAACAGTGACAGAAATTTGTAGTTTTCTGGGTTTGGCTGGACATTATAGACGATTCATTGAAGGATTTTCTAAGATAGTCATGCCTTTAACCCAACTCACCAATAAAGGACAAGCTTTTGAGTAGACAGAAAAATGTGAAAATAGTTTTCAAAAACTAATGAATAGGCTAACCACTTCACCTGTTTTAGCTTTATCCAATCCCAATGAACAATTTGTAATATTTTGTGATGCCTCTAAAATGGGATTAGAGTGTGTTCTTATGCAAAAGAGGAGAGTAGTGGCCTATGCTTCTAGGCAACTGAGAGCACATGAAAAAAATTATCCAACCCATGATTTAGAATTAGCTACTATTGTTTTTGCACTTAAAATATGGAGACATTATGTGTATGGTAGTAGATTTGAGGTTTTTAGTGATAGTAAAATTTTAAAATATTTATTTGATCAAAAGGAATTAAATATGAGACAAAGAAGGTGGATGAAATTCTTGAAAAACTATGATTTTGAATTACATTATCATCTAGGAAAAGCGAATATAGTGGCTTATGCATTAAGCAGAAAATCATTACATGTTTCTTCATTAATGGTGCATGAGATGAATTTGATTGAAGAATTTAGAGACATGAGTGTATTAGTTAAAGTAAGTCATGATAGGATACAATTGAATTCAGTTCAGATTATTAGTGACTTACAAAGGCAAATCCATGAAGCTTAGAGGATTAATGAATTTATTCAAAAGAAAACAAAATTGTTGGGAGAAAAGAATGGTGAAAAGTTTAGTTTAGATAAAGAGGGTGTCTTGAGATTCAACAATAGAGTATATGTGCCTAATGACGTAGAAATTAAGAAAGTAATCTTAGAAGAAACACATAAGAGCAAGTTGAGCATACATCCAAGAACAACTAAAATGTATCAAGATCTTAAAAAAATGTTTTGGTGGCCCAAGATGAAGAAGGAAGTAGCTCAATATGTGGCTATGTGTTTGACTTGTCAGAAGGCTAAGATAGAACATAAAAAACCAGCCGAAATGTTACAATCTTTAGATATACCTGAATGGAAATGGGATAGTATAGCAATGGATTTTGTGGTTGGATTACCACGAACAATGCACGAATTTGATTCCATATGGATTATCGTGGATAGTCTAACAAAATATGCTCACTTGTTACCCATTAAATTAAGTATTCATTAGGAAAACTGACAGACTTGTACATAAAAGAAATTGTAAGATTACATGGCGTTCCATATAGCATTATATCTGACAGAGATCCTAGATTTACTTCCAGATTTTGGGGAAGTTTATATCAAGCTTTAGGAACCAAGCTTTGTCTTAACTCAGCCTATCATCCTCAAACAGATGGACAGTCAGAAAGAACCATACAATCATTAGAGGATTTGTTGAGATCTTGTGTGCTATAAGATTCAGGTAGTTGGGACCAATACTTACCTTTGATTGAATTCACTTACAACAACAGTTTCCATTCTAGCATAGGTATGACACCCTATGAGACTTTATATGGAAGAAAATGCAGAACACCTCTATCTTGGTTTGAGACTGGAGAAAATTTTATCTTGGGTCCTGAAATGGAGTAGCAAACCACAGAGAAAATCAAAATGATTCAGGAAAAATTGAGAATTACTCAAAGCAGACAAAAAAGTTATGCTGATAAGAAAAGAAGATCACTCGAGTTCCAAGAAGGTGATAATGTATTCTTGAAAGTTACTCCAAAAATTGGAATTGGTAGGGTAATAAAATCAAAGAAACTCACTCCTCGATTTATAGGTCCTTATCAAATTCTCAGAAAGATAGGTCATGTTGCTTACCAAATTTCTTTACCTCCTTTTCTTTCTAATCTTCACAATGTCTTTCATGTGTCCAAATTAAGAAAACATATATATGACCCTTCTCATATAATAACGTCGGATACAATACAATTAAAGGATAACCTTACATCTAAAACAATGCATGTATAGATCATAGACAAGAGGGTCAAGCATTTGAGAGATCAGCAAATTCCATTGGTAAAAGTCATCTGAGATAATATCACAGGAGATGCTAAGTGGGAATTGGAAGAGAAGATTAGAAAAAAATATCCTTATTTGTTTAGCCAATAAAAATTTTTAGGGCGAAATTTCTTTTACTAGTGGAGAATTGTAATATTCTCAAATTTATATATATATATATATATAATTGTATATATTTAAAATGAATCAAATTTAAATACTATCTAATTATAAAATAATTAAGTTATTTTAAATTTTCAAACAATATATATATATATATATATTAACAATAATAATGATATTAAAGTAAGTGTTGCTGAACTTTTAATATTATATTATTATTAAATATTTAATTTGAAATAGTTTTAGAATATATGATAAAGTAAAATTATAGAATAAATTTATAATATATTTTAAAATTTTAATATATATATATATATATATATAAATCAAATCACGTCAAAAGAAAACATAGACAGAAGTGTAAAGGAAAAGAAAAGAAAAGAAAAATACAAGTTACACAACTTATAAAAACTAAAGAAAAAAAAAAAGAGAGAGGGAGAAGTCGATATGTCTAAGCCAACTATCCCTAAGTAACTAAAATTTATCTCTAAGAAACTAAAAATTGTATGAGAACTATGCAATGATAAAAAATAAAATAAAAAAAGTCATTATTTGAGTCTACACCAACTATAAATAGGAGAGAACCTGAGAAGAAATGAGAGGAAGTGAGAGAATAAATTGGAAGTGATAGTGATAATTTATTAGGAGAAGAAAATTCAAACTCTTTTATTATTACAATGACTAAGATAAGGGGATGAGACATTTATCACTTTTTAATAATATATTTGTTTATTTCATGTTACTATTTAGTGAGACATCCCTAATCCCACTTTATTTATTATTTTATTTTACTTTTAACTATAATTATTTAGTAATGTTTCTCAAATCTGGTTCTATTTATTATTTTATGTTACTTTTAATTATAATTATTTAGTGAGATGTCCCTAATATCGTTCTATTTATTATTTTATATTAATTTTGATTATAATTAATTAGTAAGGTGTGCCTAATCTTGTTCTGTTTAATATTTTATATTACTTTTAACTATAAATATTCATTGATGTGTCTCTAACCTCGTTTTATTCATTATTTTATGTCACTTTTAGTTATAATTTTGTAATTTATTGTTTATAACCATATTTGATTTATTAAATTAGTTTTTTTCTTTTACTGACCATTTTATTTTAATCATAATAGCTATTTTTTTTATTTTGTATAAAAAAAATAATTAATAAAAGTTTTAATCTTTAAATAAAGATTTGAATTAAGTTGTAGTTGGAGGTTTGACCTTGGGGATTTAAATGAGTAAATATTCAAGGTGACATATCCATGTATTCCTTAAAAATCATGGTAAAGAAACTCATTTATCTTGACTAGTCACTACAAAAATAATTCAAATTTCTAGAAGAATATATATATATATATATAATTATTTAAAATAGATTTATGTGTATATATATATATATATAGATATGTGTGTGTGTGTGTGATTACTAAAAATATATATATATATATATATATATATAGATATTTATATTTTTTTATTTAAATTGTTGTTATTTAAATTATCATTATGTAAAGTATTTACATAATAATTGTTCTCACTCCTTTATTTTCTTGTCTAAAAAAATGGAAATGCAAAATTTAAAATATGGACACGACAAATTATCCGAACCCTTTTTCTGCGGTAATTACAACAATGTTTCCGGGAACGGGATGAATTACAAATGTGATCGAAAACTCAGTTACGTTTAGAGAGACTGAAATTTCCACTTTAGTATTTGTGAATGATCATGGAGGACCCGTAGTGATTGAAGGACCTATAGTGGTTATATTTTATTTATCACTGACTAACTATACAAATCCCTTGTTGAATATTTTTCCACCGGCCATGTAAATATTGTAGGAAAAAAAATTATAAGTAAAGGGGAGAACCCCATAAATAAAACCTTCCCAATATATAAATATGTATTTAGTAGAAATATATAATGTTGTAAATATGACTTGTGAATATATATAAATATAGTTTTGTTTATGATTTTATTTTACTTTGTTAAATAAATAATTGAAGAAAATAAATTATTTATAAAAAATATTAGAAAATAAATTATTTCCTTGTAACTAATAACAGGATTAAATGAAAGAAAAAATTATCATAAAATTGAGATAGATAAAATATCGTTACAACTATTACATAGGACTATTAGTCACCACTGTTAATTATCAATCATCGATACCCCTCTTCTCTCTGCATACATTTGCCACACTGGACCACTTGTTATAGGTCATTGTCAACGATTTTTAATTGCTACTATGGGTGGTAGTAGAAGAAAATTTCCAATATGATTAACATTCAACGACAATAATTTAAAGTGAGAATTGTTTTTTTATTCATTTCAAAATTAAAAACCAAAAAATACAAGGTCGTGTTTAGGGTGATTGTCAATCTTATATTTTTTGTTTTAAAATATATTTTAAAAACATAAAAATGTGTTTGACTAAAATGATTATGAATGATTTTTTTAATTATTTTTAAAAGAGTTTCTATCGCATTTGAAAGCAATAAAATCTGGTTTTTAAATTTTTATTTATATCTGGACTTAAGCTTGCTTTTTAAGCTCATCAATTAACAAAATTCTTTGTCATCCGTCATCAGTGTCAATCGTTACAACTTGTTGTTGTGAGTTGTTAGTTACTAATAATCATTGATCTCCTACTGTCAAAATCAAATCATTGATTTGCATGTTCGATTTTCAACCACAACTATCAATCATCATCTTCAAACTTCGACCACCATATTGATAACCACCGTTTTTTATCTTTGGTATTTATCATCGATTTTTTGCCATCATCTCCATTTTTGAAAAGGGTGACAACAATACATGTAGTTTCGAGACTATGGAGAATGCTCTAAACTCGACAATGATATGAGTATGACTTGATTATTTAAGTTGGGTAAAGTATGTAGTTACTCAACTCATACACATACTCAATTGTTATGATTATAATAATCATACAATATACTTAAAATTATAATTTATTGTTATTTATTATTTTTATACAATTTTAAATTAAAATATAATTAATAATTTAATATATAAATTATTTAAAATAAACAAGTAAATTAAATTATAAAAAATATATCAATTTTCATATGTATACCTAAACTAAAAATGCCAAACGAAAATGACGGCATAAGTATTAAAATTTAATATATGGTTTTTTTATACACTTGAACTTGAAAACTCCTCACATTTTGGATGAAAGAGGTATTTTATGAGGTTGAAATGTCATAAGTGATAACAATGTTTTAAAATTTTTAAAAGTATTATTTTTATAAATTTAAAAATTCTAGACTGAAACTAATTTTTATTTTATAAATTAAAAAAACTTAAATCTAAAACCAAAGTATATTTAACTTTTTTTTAATTCGGACACATTTGATAGTTACTCTTAAATTATTGTCGTATACTCAAACTATTCTCAATCAGTATGTCACCGTAAAGTTTCTAATTCACACAAAAAACCATGTTTTTTTACGGGTTTTATTAATGTTTTAAACTATAAAAAATTTTAATTAAGTTCATATTCTTACACACTCAATATATTATAAATCAGTTCACGTTGAGTTACAAAGTAATTGGTTCATTGGTTGGACAATGGTCGCAGAATAGATTATTAAGGTTGCTAAAAAATATTTTTGTTTTCTTTTATTAAAAATATTTTCATAGGTTTTCAAAAAATATGTTTATTTTTCTTGATATTTTATATCTTCAAAAATACATATTAAAAATACTTTTATAAATTATTTTTATATAGTTTAAAATACATTTATATATTATATTCTATATAATTACAATATTATGTTAATTTTTTCATATGATATTAACTTTTGAAAATATTAAAAATATTTTTTTAAAATATTTTTTTAATTTTTATTTTCAATTATTTTTTAAAAATATTTTCAGCAATTATAGCCAAACATATTTTTATTATAATTTTCTATGTTCTCTAAAAATAAAAACAAAAAACAAAACAAAAAACGTCACCTCTTCAGAGATTCAAATAAAAACCAAGCATGAGAAATTTTCAATTTATGAGAATAATATATTTGGCATACAGAATTTAACTAAAAATCTCGAGATTAGTTAGTGTATACTGTAAAAATTTTCATATTGATATTTAATTATAATTCTATTATTTAATATTTAAAAAAATTATATAAATAAAGAATTAGAGTATAAAATCTATACTCACAATTAAACTTAAATCTCAAATTCAAAAAGAATTAGAGTTGATTGTGAGTATAAAATCTATACTTACAAGTAAACTTAAATCTCAAATTCAAATTGAAAACATGCAGTTTACTGGTAGAAAATCTATACCTACTAATTGGTAATTTTGGTAGTATAATGACGGAAAAAACAAGAGAAAATAAAATGTGAAAAGAATTTTGTTTTTTACGATAATTAAATATGAAAAGATAGTGACATCTTTATTGCAGAAAAGATGAGAAAAAAGTAATTAATAAAGGACCGAGGACGAAGACTCCGCTAAGGACTAAGGAGTAAGTCAATCAAGAGTCGTGTCACGGAGAGAAGGAGAGTGTTGAGGAAGGAAACGAAACGACAACAGTTTCTATAACATCACAATTTTTTTCTATCTTTTTCGTTTTTTAGTTTAAAAATAAAAGTATTTTATCCTTTTCTTTAACATAATACAATCATGGAATAACATGCAAACCACTTAATACTAACAGTTTATTTATAATTTCTTACGTAAAGGTTTGTCAATTAATATCTAAAGGTTGTAGTGTCCTTGTCCAGGTGAGCATTGGTTAAAAAATATATAAAAGTATAATAAAATATGAAATAATATGTGGAAGATTTAAAATTAGAACTTAGAATTTTTGGAAGACAGAAACAAAATATGAAATCACAATTAGAAGTTAAAAATAAAAAGACATGGTTAATACTTTTCATTTTTTTTAATTTTAACCAATAATAACCAGTACCTATTACCACTAGGAGGAGTGTGTAGAAAAAGCCATCTTGCTTTAAAGCAAGTTTACTTTGGTTTAAGCATTTTTCTGTATTGCCTTTTTCTTGTGTGCACCACGACAAATATAGTACTAGGATTCTTTCTTCCTTGGGAACGAAGGATTCTACTTCCGTATATATTTAAGGGTTCATTTCAAGATTTGTTTTTTATCAAAGTATCAATCTTTTGCAGTAAAGGAAGCATCTTGGCCAGAAAGGAAACAGCATGAATCGAAGTTCAAGGAGGAAGAAGAACACATATGCTGATCACGGCTTCATAGGCATCATATTTTCTTGGTCTCTTGAAGACATTTTCAGTGAAGATCTTTACAAGGACAAGGTTTGTTTAGTACCAATGACCCCTTCTTGGTATGTGCCATTAACTTGGATGTCATTTTCTGTTTTCTTGGTATGTAGCATTTAACAGGTAGTAGTAAAAAGATACCATTAGTTTGCTTTCCTAACCTGAATGTATTTGTGTGCAATGCCTTAAATTGAAACCATGAGTTAAGATTGGAGCAGTTATCCAAGCTGCATTGAGTTGACCGTTGACCATCACCTCCCAACAACTTAACATGCAAGTTTGGTTTTTGTATTTGTGTTGTTTAGCATTTACTTTATGGATTAGGTGTTCTTACTCTTCATGTTTACTTAAAGGTTTTGCTCAGCACTCGCATTCACAAACATGTGCTTTTGCCTCCATTTTAAAATGATTTCCTTACCGTGTACATTTTGCAGGTGAAACCTATTGATCGATCGTTTGACTCTGTTCAGCATTATTTTGGTTCCTATGTGTACCCCTTGTTGGAAGAAACTCGGGCACAGTTATGTGGAAGTATGGAAATATTATCCAGTGCTCCATATGCAGAAGTGATTTCTCTGGAGGAGGCCTACTCTCGTGGTAATACACTCTACAATGTGAAAACTGACAATTGGAAAAACAGGTTCTCTGGTCATGGGAAAGAGCTGTACAAAACTTTGGTTGGAGATCTTTTTATTCTGGCTGACTTTAAACCTGAAACTGTCGAAGAGTTACAAGGGGATGGGAGGACATGGACTCTTGTACTATCAGACGGGGTTACAGAAGAGGAGACTGAACATGATGCACCTGATATGATGTCTACTTTTAAAGTTGCTGCATCTAAAGACATTGATGTTGACAAAGAAGGCCAAAAGTCTCTGTTTATGGTCTTTTTGACTAATATAATCCCCAATAGAAGAGTCTGGAGAGCTCTCCACATGCCAGGAAATTCAATGCTAATCAAGAAAATTTTGTGTTCTGGTGGTGTGGTAAGAAACTTACTTTTTGTCATCAAACATTGTTACTGTGTTTACCTACAGCAAAGCTTCAGACGACAATACTGTTTTGTTTATTTTAATATCAAGTGTTGATTGTCTATTACAGTTATTTGTATCACCACATTGCAATTTACGTACTATGTTAGGTTTTTTTCCGTAGAGTTATTTTAACGAAAAATGACAGAGTTATTTACGTACTATGTAAGATTCACTACAACAAGCTGAAATGTAAAATGAATTTTCTTGTTGATTGTATGGCAATTCAATAAATTCTTTTATTTTTATTGTTTTTGCTACTGCTAATTGATATATAATGGGGGTACAGGTTGAGGAAAGTTGTGGATGCTGCTCTGTACAGATGGATGCTGCAAATGATGACAGAGCATATCAAAGGTTGTCATCAGAGTTGAATGAGTCTCAATATAAGGCAATTCATGCATGCCTTTCCTCTTGTCAGTGCAATCATAAGTCTACTGTGGATCTCATTTGGGGTCCACCAGGAACAGGTAAAACTAAAACTCTGGGCACTCTGCTTTTTGCTCTTTTGAAGATGAACCAAAGGACTCTTGTTTGTGCCCCAACAAATGTTGCCATTAAAGAAGTGGCATCACGTGTCTTGAGCATGGTGAGAGAATCATTTGATAGAAATTCCGAGGAATTATTCTGTACACTGGGAGACGTGATATTATTTGGCAATCATGAGCGGCTCAAAGTTGGTGCAGATATTGAAGACATATATTTGGATTATCGTGTCAAGCAGCTCATAACGTGTTTTGCTCCACTTACTGGTTGGAGATGTTGTTTTATTTCTATGATTGATCTTCTTGAAAATTGTGTTTCCCATTATCATATATTCATTGAAAATGAGTTAAAAGAGGATCAAGAAGAGGTTGGTGATAACAATATATGCAAGACAAAAGACAATAACACTTCACATTGTAGTGAGAGTGAGAAGGTGCACAAATCTTTTCTCGAGTTTGTGAGAGAAAGATTTCTTTCTGTAGCAGTGCAACTCAGAGACTGCATTTCTGTCTTCTGTACTCATATAGCTAGAAGTTACATTATGGACCATAACTTCCAAGATTTGGTTTGCCTCATTCACAGAGTTAATTCCTTTGAGGGTTTGTTGTTACAAAGTAATATTGTTTCTGAAGATCTGGAAAAGCTTTTTTCTCATCGGGAACATCTACATAATTCTTCTGACTCATCTGTGGGTATCGAATACTTATTGTACAAGAGCAGAACTGAATTCTTGTCATCTTTAAGAACCCTTAAAGGTTCACTCGATGAACTCAGCCTGCCACATTCGACGAACAAAGAATCAATAAAAGAGTTTTGCTTGCGAACATCCTCATTAATATTTTCCACTGCTTCTAGTTCCTTTAAGCTGCATTCAGTTTCTATGCAGCCATTAAAAGTATTGGTGATTGATGAAGCTGCACAGTTGATGGAATGTGAATCAATCATACCTCTACTACTTCCAAACATAGACCATGCAGTTCTTGTTGGAGATGAACGCCAGCTACCAGCAATGGTTGCAAGTAATGTATGTACATGCTATTTTATTTTCTGTTTTCAATATCCCTGCTTCCTACATCTCACTTTTTCTGAAGCCTACAACATTTTCCATTGCCGATTATGTTTATGGTTCTCTTTGTTTTCTGCAAGGTTTCTCTTAAAGTTGGTTTTGGAAGAAGTTTATTTGCGAGGCTGAGCTCATTGGGTCATCCAAATCACTTTCTCAATATACAGTACAGGATGCATCCAGCAATAAGTTCATTTCCAAATTCACACTTCTATTTAAACCAAATTCTGGATGCTCCAAATGTTCTGAAAAAGAACTATAGAAAGAAATATCTTCCAGGGCCAATGTTTGGGCCTTATTCCTTTATAAATGTAGTTGGTGGCATTGAAGAGTTTGATGACGCCGGACGAAGCAGGAAAAATATGGTTGAAGTAGCAGTGGTGATGAAAATAATAAAAAGTTGTTTTAAAGGTTTGTATTTGTGCATGCGAAATCTCAGTTTTGATCTATCATTTTAATGTATTATGGTTTTCCAGAAACCGGACTATACTTGTCAAAAGTGAATTTTTCATTGATTTCAAACTCCTGGGTGCAATTGGATTAATGTTTGTGGGTGAGTGTTATTTTAAGTAATTAGTGTCAACGATCTAGTATCTTTTGTGTGGTTTATGTTGGAATATTTTTTTGCCTGGAAGGTGAATGATAAAAAATGTGAAATACACTACTTATTTTGAGTTTTTATTTTTTTAAAGTCAATATTCACATATTTTCTACTACTAGTAGTATATTGTCTGATTTTTTCCTATGTAGCATGGCGTGACTCCAAGGAGAACCTCAGTATAGGTGTAGTGTCCCCATATGCAGCCCAAGTTGTTGCAATTCAGGATTTCCTTGGACAGCGGTATGATACACATGATGGATTTGATGTGAAGGTGAAAACCGTTGACGGTTTCCAGGGTGGAGAGCGGGACATTATTATATTATCAACTGTACGAACCAATTGCAGTACTTCACTTCAATTCATTTCCGATCACCATAGGACTAATGTTGCTCTTACAAGGGCTAGGTAGAGCTTACTATGTACTATTCTTTTTTGCATTTGTTTTTTGTGCCAAAATAAAACTCATACTATTTTGAGATGGGGAGTAATGCTTGAGTTCTGATATTAAACAGGCACTGTTTGTGGATATTGGGAAATGAAAGGACCCTAACAAATGAGGAAAATGTTTGGAAATCCTTGTTGCTTGATGCTAAAAAGCGTCAATGTTTCTTTAGTGCTGATGAAGACAAGGAATTGGCAAAAAGCATATGGGATGCTAAGAAAGAGTTGGATCAATTAGATGATTTGCTTAATTCAGGTAGCTTCCTTTTCAAAAATTCCAGGTGGAAGGTACTTGTAACCTCATTCTTGTAATTTTACATTTTGTTCCTGTTGTTGATTATCTGATCATGTGTTTGATTAGGTTCACATTCTCTTTATTTCTGTTACAGGTTCTTTTTAGTGATAACTTCCTTAAATCATTTAAGAAACTGCGATTAGACCAGACTAAAAAGTCTGTTGTTAACCTCTTGCTCCAACTCGCCAGTGGGTGGAGACCTAAAAGAATAAAAGTGGACTTACTTTGTGGAAATTCATCCCAGATATTGAAGCAATTCAAAGTTGGAAGTCTCTTTGTTGTTTGTTCGACAGATATAGTAAAAGAATCCAGATATACTCAAGTTTTGAAGATTTGGGATATAATGCCACCAGAGAATGTCCCAAAATTAGTGAAGCGTCTTGATACTATATTTGGAAGCTACACTGATGAATTTATAAGTCGCTGCAGTGAGAAATGCTTAGAGGGGTAAGCTCTAGTTAAATTCAGTTAGCGTAAGCAGGTACAGCTGCTAATACGTTGTGTTTGTTTTTTTGTTCCTAGGAATATTGTGGTCCCAATGAGTTGGGAAAGATCAACAGAGATCATTAAAATTAGGAGTCTTGATAATAATGAAAATGAAGCTGAATTGAGTGCTTGTGATCAAAGAATTTACGTAGAGAATTCAAAGGTTGAGGACAGTTTGTTATTGATGAAATTCTACTCCTTATCATCAATTGTAGTTAATCATTTACTTTCTGATCGTAATGGTGATGAATTGGATCTTCCATTTGAAGTATCAGATGAAGAATATGATATAATCCTCTTTCCTAAAAGCACATTTGTATTGGGTCGCTCTGGTACTGGAAAAACTACTGTTTTGACTATGAAGTTATTTCAAAAGGAGTACAAGCATCATATGGCTGTTGAAGAGACTTATGGAATTAACAGTGCTGCAGTTCCATGTTTGAATAATTTTAAAGAGCATAAAGAGAGTTCTATTGTGAATGATAGCAGGCCTGTCTTACAACAGCTATTTGTTACAGTGAGTCCTAAACTATGTCAAGCAGTAAAACATCACGTTGTGCGATTGAAAAGGTATGAAACTCATACTTAAGAGTATATGTTTTTTTTTTTCTCCTGCTTAGATGAGTGACTAGCAACACATAATTTGACATTAGCTGGTTATCTTTGGATTATTGAACTATTGGTTTTCACTTTTCACTTTTGAAATGATTGGATATATTAAAGCTGAATTTATATGATTGATATATTACATACATGCAAATTTGAATATAATTTATTGGGAGATTTTTTTATTGTTATATTTTCTCCATCTCTTTTATTTAGTTCAATAAAAAAATTCTTTTGATTTTTTTCTCATTTGTTTACGAAATTAGGAACTTTTGTGGCATTGATAGTAGTGTTTTTATTTTTATGTATCAATATCTTTACAAATTGTCTTGTCAAAGTGGAGAGAAGGAGGGATTGGAACTTGGAAGTGCGCAATGATAAGATGATCAAGAATATGATAGTAGTGTTTTTCTTTTTTTGGTTATATGTATTTGTCGACCAATATGTCCTTTAAATATGGATCAAGAAATGTTTACTTACACAAACAACCATCACTCATTTAAGAATCGATGAAGTTACCAATAATCGTTGCTCTCAATTTTGATAAGATGATATACGGCTTCACTCCTATTTTAATCACATGAATCACAAATTTTGGTTGCATGATATAAGAAGGTATATTGAAAGTTTCCTCTATGAGATTATGATTTTTTTTGTTTTATTATGTGTATAGGAAAACTTGTAATGGTATTATTACAGTATAACCCAAGCAATTTTTTTTTGGAATAATTTGACCCTCATGTTTTTTCACTGACTTGACTTAAATTTCATTATTTTTGTAGTTTTATTTGGTATTTCACATTATCAGAATTTGTTGTGCATACAGATTCATATGTGGTGGCAATACTTCTGCCGAAAGCAGTTCTGTTGAGGAAGACATTGTTGATGTTGATACGTCAATACAGTTTAGGGATATACCAGACTCCTTTATGAATCTTCCTATCAACTCATATCCCCTTGTGATAACATTTCAGAAGTTTCTGATGATGCTTGATGGCACTGTGGGCATTTCCTATTTTGGGAGATTCAGTGACTTATCATCTGACGGTCAGAATCTTGGTGTAAGTTCTGTTGCTTTGGGAACATTCATCAGGAAGAAAGAGGTGACTTATGATAGGTTTGATTCATTGTATTGGCCCCATTTTAATTCCCAGCACACTAAGAAGCTTGATTCCTCCAGAGTGTTCACTGAAATCATGTCTCATATAAAAGGGGGTGTGCAAGCGGTGGAATCTAGTGATGGTAAGCTAAGCCGTGAAGAATATCTTTCATTATCAGAAAATCGAGCATCAAGTCTTAGCAGGCAGAAAAGAGATATCATATATGACATTTATCAAAGTTATGAAAAAACGAAGAATGAAAAAGGGGATTTTGATTTGGCTGACATTGTAATTGACCTTCACGGACGTCTCAAAACTAATAAATATAACGGTGATGGGATACACTTTGTGTACATTGATGAGGTGCAAGATCTAACCATGAATCAAATTTCATTATTCAAATATGTGTGCCAAAATGTAGAAGAAGGTTTTGTTTTTTGTGGGGATACTGCCCAAACAATAGCAAGGGGAATTGATTTTAGATTCCAAGATATCAAATCTCTCTTCTACAAGAAATTTGTGCTAGAATCAAAGGAAAACACATACAATCAAGGAAAAGTAAAAGGGAAAATCTCAGAAACTTTCTTATTGAATCAAAACTTTCGCACTCATGTTGGAGTTCTTAAATTGTCCCAGAGCACAATTGAACTTCTTTTTCGTTTTTTTCCTCATTCAATTGATGTTTTGAAGCCTGAAACCAGCTTAATATATGGGGAAGGTCCAGTGGTTCTTGAATGTGGAAGTAGAAAAAATGCAATTGTAACCATTTTTGGTAATAGTGGAAATGTGGGTGGGAAAATTGTAGGCTTTGGTGCAGAGCAAGTAATTTTGGTTCGAGATGATTCTGCTCGCAAAGAAATTTTAGACTACGTGGGGAAGCATGCTCTTGTTTTAACCATTTTAGAGTGCAAAGGCCTTGAATTTCAGGTTGCATGAAGGCGTCTTATCTAATTCATTTCAATTTTGTAAGTTATGTATTGTTTTTAATGGTCTTGTGTATTGTTTTTCAGGATGTACTGTTGTATAACTTTTTTGGTTCTTCATCTTTGAAAAATCGATGGAGAGTGATCTATGAGTATATGAAGGAACAAGATATGCTGGAACCCACAGAACATAAGTCGTATCCAAATTTCAGTGATTCCAAACACAATCTTTTGTGCTCTGAACTTAAGCAGTTGTATGTGGCTATAACTCGTACAAGACAGAGATTGTGGATTTGTGAGAATATAGAAGAGTACTGTAAACCAATGTTTGATTATTGGAGAAAGAAGGGTCTTGTACAATTTAAAGAACTGGACGGTTCGCTTGCTCAGGCGATGAAAGTTGCAAGTAGTCCAGAAGAATGGAGGTCTCGTGGCAAAAAGGTTTTCTTTACAATCGACTGTTATATTCATTCTGCATTTTCAGATTGGTGCTCCCACCCTAGGTTGTGTCTAATGTACATGAAATAGAGGTGTAGGTTACGTGGAGCATAGGTGAACAGGACAATGGTCTAATTTGATCAGCTGAAATATTTTGTTTCAACTGACTTTATATGCTATATAATAACATATGTTCTCTTGTCAAAAAAAAAAAATATCATTCTGCATTTGTAGTTATTTAATTAAAAAAAAAAACAAAACATGTCGTGCAATGCTTTTTTTCATAAGTTCGAATCATTGTTTATTGGTGTCTTGAGCTTGTTTCTGTAGTTTGCTTTGGAATCTACATTTTCTTTATATTTCATAAATTGGATGTAATTGTACAATTTTATGCTATGTTAGGCATAGAGCAAATTATTTAGATGCAGCATTTCTATCTAAAAATGATGTAATATGTTTGTTTGCAGCTATATTATCAAAATAACTATGAGATGGCAACGATGTGTTTTGAGAGAGCAGGGGACTCTTACTGGGAGAGAAAGTGTAAGGCATCTGGTCTTAGGGCAAATGCAAACCGTTTGCGTGATTTGAATCTTGACGATGCAAATGCAATGCTAAGGGAAGCTGCTGAAATTTTTGAAGGAATAGGAATGGTTGAATCTGCTGCCCAATGTTTTTCTGATTTAGGGGATTACAAAAGAGCTGGTATGAACTTGAGCTTTCTCATCCATATTTATACTTCTATTTATTCACTGGTCAGTACAGTCGACTAAGCCTTTGTTATTATATAGATTAACCTTGAATCACTATATAATTATATATAAATAGGTATCCATACTTGTAACATATGATTCTAACTTTATCAACAGAGTAAATGACAGTCATGTAAATGTATTCTTTGAAAATTATCGTAATTACACATGTATGTATTCTTTTTCAAATATACTAGGTGTAATGTTTTTAAACTTGAAATTAGTCTAAAAAAATTAAAAAAAAAAAAAAATTATGTGTAATTTAATAAAAATTGAAGTTACTCTCATAAAAAAATTGACCAAAGCTTTGAAAGTCAATCTTACAGCAAAATTATTTCATTTTTAAAAAAAACAAAAACAAATACTTTCCGAAATATTATTCTAGGCTCACACTATAGTTTCAAAGAATTTTCCATTGTTCATTTACTTTCCAACAAAAATTCCACACCTAATAAATACTTTTAAATTGATGAATCGTTTTCTTTTATATTTTTTAAACCTCCACAATTGTTATTCACATCCGTATGAGTTAATATACATTTAAAAATATATGGAAACGGAACAGGAACATGTATGACATTTCTCATTCTCATCCCCATTCCTCAAACTGAACCCCATTCCCATCATCGATACATGACATATATGGGATTTATGCTTCATCCTTGTCCCCTTGGGTATAGGTACACTTGTATTTGTAAAAAAATTACAATAATTTTTTTTAATAAAAATAAACTGGTTGAATATAATAATATTAATTCAAAATTTGTTTAATAAACTCAAATTTTGTAATTTGTATATTAAATCTTTCTTGACATAAAAAATTTATAATTTTTTAAGCAAAGCAGGAATGTAAGGGGTGGTTTGATTTGAAAATTAAGTGAAATAAACCAAGGTAAGAATTTGAGATATTTTAGTCATTAAAATAAGGGCAAGTACGAGGGAAAGTACAGGAACAAGGTGAGTATTTATATCTCTATCCCCGACCTTACCAAATTGGTATTCCCATCACTTGTACTCATATCTAGTCAAATTGGGGATCTTTTGCAACTTTAGGACAGACCTGGGGATTACATAGAGGTACAAGTTTATTTGTTTACCCCCAACATGCTCAATCTCAACATACAACTTCTATGAAACCTCCCTCTACGGCAATATGGTCCTAGCGATGTTCCAACCACTATTTATAATCTCCCTTACTATGCCTCGAATTGATATATTTATTCTCTGTGGGTCTTCTGGATTTGTTGATTCGGAATTAACTTTCCACTTTATGTTATCTAGATAGCAAGTTCTATAAGTTATTTTGACATATATTCCAATTGATCCGGAATTGAATAATGATTATGGTTTTGTATTAGATAATCCAGAACACATAAAATACATAAATTCTAGATCAAATGATCTAAAAAACATAATTAGTACTCACTTCTGGATCAACTAATGTGATCTGGAGTATAATGGTGTTGTGTGTGTTTCCTGTTTCGTGAAGGGGTGCAAATAGTAATTCTGTAGTGCTAAAAGAAATTTCCGATTTTCCGCTCTTCCCGTTGCAGCTTCTCTAGATTTGAATCCACGTGTTTCGATTTGTTTTATTTGTAGTAATCCTTTCTATTTTTAAAGTTCGTTTACTGTTTTCTTCTATCCCATTATTCATGGTCAACACGTTATCTTTATTTTGTTCTACTGTCTTAATTTTGCTGTAGTTTACAGGGTCATTTTTAACATGAAATGGAGGATGAGTTAGTTCTACTAGTTATTAAAAGAAAATTATATAACTTGAAATTATCTAAAAAAAATGATAAAATGATTGATGTTTTGCTTATAAAGTTATAAAGAAATATGAGATGTTGTAGGTTTGAATCCCTGATAAAAACTAATATATTAATAATTAACATTTGACCTATAAAAAAATATTAAAGAGTTTAAAAACATTGAAAATAATAAAAAGCTTCCCTTCCATTGTATAATTATGATAGGCTTGCCTATAAAGTATTTTATTAGTTAGAGTTATATATATTTGCTTGTAAGGAATATAGAAATCATTCTATTTTACAACATGGAGAGTGAGTTTATCATTACATGGTCATGTTTGGCATTTTTTGGCAGTGGTTGCCCATGTTGCAGATTGGAACCTGCTAAAAAAAAGTAAATAAAAAAGAACATCTCCCAATTGAATATGAAAATAAAAGTCTTAACCAACAAATACCATATGAGATGTGGTCCTACCTATGCTGTATATTAGAAAATTCGAAAACCTAGTTTAGCATAAATTTGCTCATTATCCGCTTACTTCAAGAGTATGGATAAAAGACTTTAGTGTTTTTCTAAAAACAGTTTTATAAAATTGTTTTTAATATTTTAGTATTTAAAACTCATTTGGGTAGTGTTTTATGAAAATAGTTTTCGAATTTTGGTTTTAGTTTTTAAACAGGAACAACTAAAAATCGTTTTGTTTTTCAGTTTTCTATTTTTGTTTTGAAAACTCAAAATACAATTAAAATATGTTGTTTTTTGCTTTTCATTAATGAAATTTTAATAAATATGAACAAGTTTTTTTATTTTTACATCTTCAAAAACAATTTTCAAATAATATTTACCAAACAAGTTTTTTTTTTCTTTTCTTTCTGAAAACAGTTTTTGAAAACTATTTTTAAAAACTCTTTTCAAAAACTTAAAAACAAAATCAAACTCTTACTTCTCATCTTATCCATTTATTTTCTTAAAATCTAATAGTTGTAATAAGTAACTAATGTTAACCATTAGCCTTCGATTTTGTATTTAAGAGAGATTGGGAAATTTTGTTTAGTTTTTGTCCCTTGATTTTTGGTTCATTCTTTTGTTTATTAGGATTCCATATTGTTTCGTTTTTCATCTTTTAACAGTATCTCATTTTAAGTCTCAGGTTTGATAAGTGTTATTCCATTGCATAGTTTAATAAATCATTTTATTTGGAGTCGTAGGTACTGAGATTAACAGTCTAAACATATTACTAATAGATATTTTTGAAAATTTTCTTTACATGGATTACCTATTTATGTAAATTATTAATGGTTAGCTTTTTTTGCCCTTTTTGCACATAAGTGAAATTAAATAAATACTTCGTGCTTGTTCATACGTCTTTTTCTTTAATTTATAAGTAGATATTCTACTAATACTAGTTGCATGTATTTCTTTTAACACTTCCCTTAGTTTGACACATAGCCTGTGGTTGAGATACGTATTTGAAATGAACTTCTGGATCATAACATTTTTTAAGGTCTCCAAATCTGACTTCTCCATAAGCACCTACATACTTACAATGGCTTTTCTGCATGTCAAAAATCAAATAGTTGTCTAGATTGAATAACTTTCATTAGCTAGAAGCTAACACGATCCAGGCCTTAGCTTAATAATGGGAGATGGATGGAAGGTAGGGGCAATATGAAATTTTAGCATTTGTGCAAGGTAGAAATTATTTAAAGGCAAACTTTCCTTTTATGTTTTAGTCGTCAATAACAGATTAACATTCACTTTTTCTTCTTATCTACGCACATATTTTATGCATCTGATATTACGAACTTCTAATCTACAAAATTAATCTTGTTTCTGTCAATATAACAGGGAAGCTTTATTTGGAGAAATGCGAAGAACCTGATTTAAAAAGGGCAGGGGATTGCTTTTATTTAGCTGGATGTTACGAAATGTCAGCTCAAGTATATGCTAGAGGCAGTTTCTTCTCTGAGTGTTTAAATGTTTGTGCAAAGGAAGGGCTGTTTGATATTGGTTTATCATACGTTCAACATTGGAAACAAAATGAAAATACTGACCATAGTATGGCTAAAAGTGATGAACTATACACAATAGAACAAAAATTTCTGGAAAGTTGTGCTCGTAATTACTTTGACCGTAAAGACACCAAATCCATGATGAAATTTGTTAAAGCTTTTCATTCAATGGATTTGAAGCGTGATTTCTTAAAATCTTTAAGTTTACTTGATCAGCTTCTTGTGTTAGAAGAGGAATCGGGGAACTTTATGGAGGCAGCAAACATAGCTAAGATGATGGGTGATGTTCTACGTGAGGTTGATCTAATGGGAAAAGCAGGCAAATTCGTGGAAGCTTATGAACTAATGCTTCTCTATGTACTTGGGAATTCTCTTTGGTCTGCAGGAAGTAAAGGGTGGCCAGTAAAGCAGTTTGCACAAAAAGATGAACTTTTAAGTAGAGCTTTATTATTTGCTAAGGAAGAGCTGAGCAGCTTTTATGTAATTGCATCTACTGAAACTGAAATATTATCAAGTGAGCATAATAACATTTTTGAGACGGTGAATCATTTGAAAATTTCACGTACATATGGGAGTCTTAGAGGTGAAATAATATGTTTGCGGAAACTTTTGGATGCTCATTTTCAGCTGAACTCCTCTAAGTTTGTCTGGCTAGACAATTTGTTTGATGATTCTGTGGAAGGAATGTTATTGAAGAATCAATTTTCTGTGGAGACTTTGGTTCATTGTTGGAGGTGTTGGAAAGATAACATTGTCTGCATATTGGAATCTCTTCCAAGTCTCAAATCACAAGATATTCATCACCACAGCGGTTATAGAATGTTTGCATTGAATTATTTGGGTGTTCGGAAGCAAACTTCTAATCTAAATGACATTTACATTTTGCTCATCCCTGAAGCTAACTGGGTGATGAAACTGGGGGATAGATTTCTAAAAAAAAATGGCAGGCTTGTTTCTGTTGATGTTCTAGATTTAGTTGCTGCTGCTCAGAGCTATTGGTCTTCACAATTGTTTTCTGTTGGCATGGAAGTCTTGCACATCCTTGATGCACTCTACAAGTTTTCTTTTGGCAAAGCTCTTTCTGAACTTTGTCAATTCAGGTCTTTATTGCTGATCTATGAGGTTTACAAATTTCTCCTAGAATCTAAATGTTTTAGCCTCAGCCATGGTAACTTGAAAACATTGGAGAAATTTAGAAGAAATCCAATTGATTGTTCATTGAATTATTTAGTTCCTCTAGACTGGAGGAAAACACTGATGAAAGACATGGTTTCTCTTAGAACAACAGAGACTTGTCAGGATTTGGTTAAAGATATCATCTATGAAAACATTAATCAGAAAGATAGGCTGACTTATGGTGAAATTGGAAGGGTGGTAGTCATGATTCTTGGTACAGCTAATCTAAAAAGTGATCTGTTCGTGAAAGTTTTGACAAGATTTGAAGATAATCCAGCCTGGAAAGAGTTCACTCAGAGCTTGCAATCAAATTCAGCTCAGGAAAATTCACAAAATGAAGCAGTTAAAGAGAAGTTGTGGATTAAGTTTTATGAAGCTTTGCAGTACACTTACAGTGTGAACTGGTTAAAGGAAGTTGACTATATATCTCCCAGTTGTTTTATGTACCTCCTTGACCGCCTTATGCTCCTAACATCATGCTGGAAGTGGAAGTCTTTCATTTTTACTACAAAATCATCTTTTGTTGAATGGCTTATTCACCAGGATGAAAGTTCCCTTCCAAATATGAGTACATTGGCTGATATACAACCAGGTGTAGAAATTGTCCATAAGTTCATATCTGCTGTCCTCCGAGATCTTCTTTATGATCCAAATGGTACCATAGAATGGATTAAAAAATCAAAACTAGATGCCAAAAATTATTTTCCGTTGTTTATTCTGAGATTGGTTGTTTCATTGTGTTTGCTTCATCTCAGCTCTGGAAAGTATTTAGAGTTGCTTTGCAATTTGTTGAAGAAGAAACATGTGATGTCTAAACTGCCACCTGAATTTTGTAATGTTCTTCAGAAAGGACGTAACCAACTGGGTTTGAAGGTCTTTGCTGAAGCATTTAAAGTAATTGACAATCCCTTGGTAGTTGCTAGGTTTTGTAACACATCTTCAGAAATTTTATGTCCAGATGCTGTGTGTATTGATTTAACAATATGCCAAAGAAAGCCCATATTAGAAGTATTGTTTCCAAACAGAGTTGTCAGTGTGGATGAGGAAGCTGCTGTAGTTGTGGAAGCTGACTCAACATCTAAGGAGTTTCCTTCAACAAACTGTCCCAGTTCTTCAAATAAAAACTCTGCTCCTGTTTTTGCTCAGACATCTGATAATGGTATTAAATCATTTAAATGTGATGTTAACATGTCTATGAATCTTGACTCTTTCTGGGTTATGTTGGAGAATCTATGCTTGCAAATTGATGAATCATGTGTTGATGATAAGGTGTTGCCTAATTCCGCAATGATAAAGGTAAGCCAACATTTTTGCTGTGTTTAAATACAAAGTTAAAACAGGCTTTTATGAAAGCTCGATGTCTAATATGTTAAGTCTTTTTTTTCCATGTTTTTTACGGTCCAGGATATTTTGGATAATTTGATTGAGCTGTTGAGTTGTTCAATGCGTGGAAGCTTGTCACAAAACCCTGTTAACCTTGAAAACAAAAATGAAGTGGAGGAGGTGGTGATCTTGGTTGATGAAATGAAGCAACTTTCTTCTGCATTAACTGTGTGGTTAGTCATATAAGTAACCTCAATTCATAATTTTTTTTTGGTTTCTGTCTAATAACAAATTTCAGGTGTTCTATTGTTATAGATATTGCAATGTTTTTGGTACTTTGGTCATTAACCTTTTTATCCATTTTTGTACAGTGGTGATGGGGTGACTGAGAACCGCATTCTAGCCGGTGAACTCTCTAAGAGAATTCTTTCAAGGCGACCAAAAGTGGGCCACGTCTTGAATCAGCTGTGTTTGTTGCGTATGAAGAATAGCAATGTTGAGTGTGAGCCATCACAAGGCAAAACTGCAGCAGTCAATGATGAGCACGGGCAAAATGCTTTGGAGGAATCAAAACCTGAAGTGTCTAATACTTCCCAAGGTGCCAGCAACTCAGGACAGGGAAATATCAAGAAAAATGCCAAAGGGAAGAAAAACAAAAACAATAGTGGCAGGGGAGGAAAAAGGGGTAAGAAGTGAAATTTACTTATAGAATCTTGTCAGGTTGATTGTATAGGAATCTGTACACAAACTTCAAACCGTCTGGTTGGGCTGTCTTTCTTTTAGAGTGTTTTCTTTTCTGTGGACCTTATTTTGGTCTTGGCCATATATATGAAAAACTTGTAAATTTTGTTTTTGGTACATATCAACTCGTATAAATTTAAGCCATCACTCTTTGAACCGAAAGCACTTGCTGGTTAGTCGCCAGTTATTTAATTGAAATACTTATTTAAAATGTTGAATTTATTTTATTTAGAATTTAATTAATATATTCAAACGGAAATACTTTTATATCAACATTTAAATAGTATTTTTTATTAACGATATAGGTTAATTTTTTCAATTAATACTTTAAAAATAATAAAATATAATTAAATATTTGGCAAATCATTGTGACACATTTTGTTGGATGATGAAGTGGACAAGACAGATGTAGTGTGCAATGAATGACGATGTTGATAATGGGTATAATTATCAAACCCACATGTGGTTGTAGTGGTAGCATCTAAGTGCTGTTAGTGGAATATCGCAAAGCAATAAAGTTTTTGTTTTTGATGAAAACCAAATCAATAAATTATAACAAAAGACACGTTACTAAAACAATTTTTAAATATTTTTAATATAATATATTGTTAGATAACTTCCTTATGTTGGTAACAGTAATAGTGACAACAATTATGTCGGCATTGGCCTTGAGTGCATAGATAAAGATAACGCTGAGTTTTTTTTTTCTACAATGGTGGGATCAATATTTTATTAGTGCATGAGATGTTTCAATTAAGTGTTTTATTATAAGATAAATTTATTATTTTTTTTTAAAAAAAGAAATAAATTTAAGGTTGGGATCCTAAATGGTAGTTCGTACAGCTTAAAAAATAATGGTATTTATGTTTTAACTTGATTGTTTGGAATTTGGATTTATAAAGTTAGAAAAACATTAGAGTATCTCTAATGGTAGCATCTTAAGTAAGGTGTTTAACATTCAGGCTATTATTTTAATATGAATCTCATTGGGTGCTTAAAAATGAGTTTTTCATTTGACCTCTACTACAATTATATTTCACACCTACTCGTGAGATAAATACAAAAATACTTTCCGTTTTTTACTTCTATGATAGTGCACAATTGAAGAAGTAAAAAAATTTGCAAACCTTTTTTCCTCTTCAATTATCCACTGTCAGAGAAGTAAAAAAATTTGCAAAATTTTTTACTTCTTTAACAGTTCACTAACATGAGTTGGAAAATCTTAATATGGGTTGTGTTAGGGAATTATGCAGAATTTCTCTTAATCAGATTTGTAAGAGAAAATATAAATACGAAATAATTACAATTTCACCTTTCTCCTTCTTAACTTATTTCTTGCCTACGTTTCTTCTCTACTTGTTGGAATGAATTACAAAGAAACAAGCAACATGTATTTATAAGTGCAGGTAAGCAATATTTTCCATTCATTTTGTTTTCCTATTTTTAAGCTTTCTAAAATATTATTGGAGAAGTAAGCATTCTTAATATTCTCTCAACGGAGGATGCAATTCTCTTTGTTGAGTTGATCAATTCTAACAATCTCCCACTTGAAGACTGATTTCAATCTGTCTTCACACCTTGATCATTGCAGCGATCTTATTGTAGCAAGCCAACTGAAGTTGAGCATAATTTCAGTTTGTCAATGGTTACCACTTTTGTTAACATGTCTACTGGATTCTTACTTCCAAGAATCTTTCCCAATGTTAGCACCCCATCTTCAAGCAAAAATCTAATGAAGTGATAACGAACATCAATATGTTTTGTCCTAGAGTGAAATGCTGAATTCTTTGTCAGATGTATTGCACTCTGACTATCATTGTGAAAAACACTCATCTCTTGTATGAATCCCAACTGTTAACAATCCTTGAAGTCATATTAATTCTTTACTAGCTTCTGTTACTGTTACATACTCAACTTCTGTAGTGGATAAAGAACCAATCTTTTGCACCTGTGACATCCAACTAACAGCTGTAGTACCAACAATGAAAATGTAACCAGTAGTACTTCTTTGGTGATCTACTTCACCTCCAAAGTCTGCATCTAGTAACCTTGTACTTTTAACTCTCCTTTGCTAAAGTACAAACACTTCTCTATCGTGCCTCGTAGATATCTCAAAATCCATTTAACAGCTTCCCAATGAGCTTTACCTGGATTTGACATAAACCTACTAACAACTCCCACTGCATGACCAATGTATGTACTTGTACAGACCATTGCGTACATCAAACTTCCAATAGCTGAAGCATACAGAATTTCAGCCATGGACTCATTTTGCTTCTCTGTCTGAGGGGACTATTCTTTGGATAGACAAAAATGACTGGCTAAAGGTGTGCTAACTGCTTTGGTGTCTCTCATTTTGAATCTCTGCAAAACACGGTTAATGTACTCTGCCTGAAATAGCTGCAAAATACAATTTTGCTTATCTCTTGTGATTTGCATTCCAAGGATCCTTTTTGCTGGACCTAAATCCTTCATGTCAAATTCTTTCGATAATTGTTGCTTCAAACTTCTGATCTCGTCCATATCTAAACCAGCTATTAACATATCATCAACATAAAGTAGCAAAATGATATAGCTGGACTTATATCTCTTGAAGAAACAATAGTGGTCGGCATTACACTTCTGGAAACTTTCCTTGTGCATGAAGCTTTCAAACTTCTTGTACCACTATCTTGGAGCTTGTTTCAAACCATACAAGCTTTTCTTTAATCTACACATCATGTTCTTTTTTCTTTCTTCTAAGAAGCCTTCAGATTGATACATGTAAATCTCCTCATCTAAGTTTCCATGAAGAAATGCAGTCTTCACATCTAGTTGCTCAAGGTACAATCCTTCGCTGGCTGCAATACTAAAAACAGATCTAATGGTATTGAGCTTCACAACTGGAGCAAAGATTTCAGTGTAGTCAACTCCTTCTTTTTGCTGAAATCCTTTGACAACTAGTCGAGCTTTGTATCTCTTGGACCCATCATGATCCTCCTTCACCCGATACACCCATTTGTTATGAAATGCCTTCTTCCCAGCAGGTAACTCTACTAGTTCCTATGTCTGATTGGACATTAAAGACTTCATCTCATTTTTCATGGCAAGTTTCCACTTACTAGCATCTGTCATCTGACATGCTTCCTCATAATTTTCAGGCTCCCCTTCATCAGTTACCAATATATAATTCAAATATTTTCTATTTGGTACATGAGGTCGAGAAGACCTTCGCAAAACAGGAGCTAGAATAGAAAGTTCTGGTGTGTCAAGTTGTTCATCATCATTATTTTCACACGATTCCTCTAACTGAGGAATCTCAATTACAGGATTTTCTGGTACATCATCCATCTCCACATACACTGGTCTACTCTGTTCTGAGTTGTTATTGCATGTGTTGTCCCTGTCCTTATACATCACCTTTTCATTGAATATTACATCTCTACTACGAATCATCTATCGATTTTCATTATCCCATAACCTGTAGCCAAACTCATCTTCACCATAACCAATGAAAGTGCACTTCTTCGATTTAGGATCAAGCTTATTTCTGCCTTGATCACTAATGTGCACATATGCTACACATCCAAAAACTTTGAGATGTGATAGTTTTATCTCTTTACCACTCCATACCTCTTCTGATATTTTGTGCTCCAATGGAACCGATGGACCTCGATTGATTAAGTAAGTTGTTGTGTTGACTGCTTCTGCCCAGAACTGCTTTGGTAAGCCTGACTGCAAACGCAAGCTTCAGGCTCTTTATGTCAACGTTCGATTCATACGCTCTGTCACACCATTGTGTTGAGGCGTACCTGGCACGGTCTTCTCCATTCTGATCCCGTGCTCATAGCAAAACTTCTTAAATCTGGTGTCTTCATATTCACCACCATTATCTGATCTAAGCTTTTTTATCTTTAATCCTATCTCATTTTCTACCATGACTTTCCAAATTTTGAAAGCTTCAAATACTTCAAACTTATTTTTAAGAAAATATGTCTATACCTTCCTAGAGTGGTCGTCAATAAAAGTCACAAAGTATCACTTACCACCAATGGATGAGACGGTTGTTGGACCCCAAACATCAGAGTGAACAAGCTCAAGTCTCTCTTTCTTCGGGATTCTTCCACTTGTCTGAAAGCTTACTCGTTTCTGCTTTCCAAGTATACAGTCTTCCCCTTTGAGTGCATGATCCTCATCCCTTTCTCACTAATATGACCTAACCTTTGGTGCCATAGGTTAGGATTTTCATTCATTGCAACTGCAATCAAATGACAAGCTCATTCTGTCTTGTAGAGAGGACCACGCTTTCTACCACGAGCAATTGTCATTGCACCCTTTGAAATCTTCCAATGATCACCATGGAAGACTATTGTGTAGCCATCATTGGCCAACTAGCTTGCTGAGATTAAGTTCTTTGTTAGGTCGGGAATATGTCTAACATTTTTCAATTCCCATACAGACCCATTTAACTTAATCTTCACCACACCTTTACCAGCAATCTCACAAGACTGTTCATTACCAAGGTTTCCAAGGACATAATTCTCGAAGAATTCTTTCTGTTAGGTGGCATGAAAGGATGCTTCAGAGTCTAACACCCAAGTTCTTCCTTGTTCTCTAAAGAACATATCAATGCATCTTCTCCTCCTGAGGTTGAAGCAACATTTGCTTCTGCTTTTTCCTCGTGATTCTTCCGTGCACTCTTGCACTGGTTTTTTTAGTGTCCCACCTTTCCACAATTCTAACGCTCATTTGTCTTTGAGTTTTGAAAATTACGATAATTCTTAGAATTGGACCTCCTTTCCTTGGATTTTCCACGTCCATATCCTCTGTTCGAACTTCTTCCTCTTGACTTTGTATGCAAAACTGAAGAGGTTGAAGATTCTCCTGACTCTTTCCGTCGATCTCTTCACTAAGAATCAGATCACGAACATCATCAAACTTTAATTTATTACTGTCTGATGAGCTACTCACAGCTGTGACTATAGCGTTCCAACTTTTCGGTAGAAAAGACAAAAGTATCAAGGCTCGTACTTCGTCATCAAATTCGATTCCAACTGAACTCAATTGAGTTGTGACTATATTGAGTTCGTTAAGATGTTGCGTTACCATTGCGCCATCTAACATCTGCAAATTAAATAACCACCTCATCAAATGAACTTTGTTTGAGGCTGACGACTTTTCATACATACTTGAAAGAGCTGTCATAAGACCCAACGTGGTCTTTTCTTTTGCAATATTAAATGCAACATTGTGAGATAATGTCAATCGAATAACTCCGAGAGCTTGTCGGTCGAGAAGAGCCCAATCTCCATCCTTCATGTTTTCTGGTTGATGCCCTGAGAGAGGTTGATATAGCTTTTTTCTTATACAAATAATCTTCAATCTGCAGCCATTTCTCCCACTTAAATGTGACTCCCTTCGTTGATTACAATAATAGCAACCGGCTCTGATACCAGTTGTTAGAAAATTATGCAGAATTTCTCTTAATCAAATTTGTCAGAGAAAATATAAATACGAAATAATAACACTCAAAATTGAACTCTTGAAATTATACTGAAAATATATTATTGATAAAAAAATTTACAATTTCACCTTTCTCCCTCTTAACTTATTTCTTGCCTACGTTTCTTCTCTACTCATTGGAATGAATTATAAAGACATAAGCAACATGTATTTACAAGTGCACGTAAGCAATATTCTCCATTCATTTTGTTTTCTGATTTTTAAGCTTTCTAAAATATTATTGGAGAAGTAAGCATCCTTAATTTTCTCTCAATGGAGGATGCAATTCTCTTTGTTGAGTTGATCAATGCAATTCTCTTTTTATCAACTGTGCACTGTCAGAAAAGTAAAAAAAAATTACAAATTTTTTAACTTCTTTAACCGTTCACTAACATAAGTTGGAAAATCTTAATATGAGTTGTATCTAGGGGAAATAGTTGTTTGCCACAATAGCAAGATTCCAGTGATACTTATGGTCTGGAAAAAAGCAGTGGCAACGCTGATCTAGATTCCAACACGGAGATATTGTTCACTAGAGAGGAAAACTAAAAGAAAAATAAAAAATAACCTAAACTATTAATATCATGTAGAATATAAAAGAATTCAGGAATTGTCTATATTATATTGGGTCACATACTAATGTATTATAATTATATGTACAAGATAAATAAGAAAATAAAATAAATTAATCCTTACTTTAATTAAAAAAACTAATACTGGATTTCTATCAAATCATATCAAATGTTACTTCTTTAATCTCTTTCATAAAAATCTTAAAAAATAAGAAAACTAAATAATTTTCCACGGTATCAAAAAGTAATATTGGATCTATCCCTGCAGTGCAAGACATACATCTTACTTTAAAACTTTGACATTTATTTAAAAAAATAAAAAATACATTAACAAAATTAAGGATGTGTTCACATAATTTTTATATTTAATCTCTAATTTTAAAAATAATCTAAAAATTATTAAGTAAAATATGAATAACAATGAATAAAAAGGAATTAGTAAAAAAAAAAAAAGAATTACCTTAAATAAGTTGTCCACTGTAGCCTCCCGCTATCAATAAGCCAAATCCTATTGACATTGTATTAATTATTGTTGCATTAAATCCTTACTCATGGTTTCCACGATAATCCTATTAACAAAATACCAAAGTCGTTTAAAAAAATGTTATCTTCAATGACACAAACATTACCAAAATTATTATTATTATTATTATTATTATTATTATTATTATTATTATTATTATTAATTACCTGAGAGGAAATTATATGCCCTTCTGAATTTAAGATCTCAATTATCTTTGAAGATATTCCAGACCAATGTATGGTATTGAAATTTGTGCCAATATATATATCATGCTTAGTTGTCGACCACACCAAGTCAGACAATCTCTACAATAGACAAATATGCATATTAATATTTTACAAATTAAATTGATATTCACACATGATTAAAATAAGAAGTAAAGTATCATATTCTGCTCATATTTGACTTCAGTGTATTGCCAGAAATCATAATATACTGTCTTTTCTGTCGATTTGAATGGCTATACACAAAAGGATGAGTTTTTTAGGAATAAAAGGTAAAAGGTTAAATTCCAATATGAAATGCCTACTAAATTTAACTAGCAAGGAAAACTGTAAGTCAATCACCATCTTTAATGCAACTTTTTAGATTTCAATGTCAATGTAATAATAAAGAGAAATTCAATGAATACTGCACAACACATATGTATATATATATATATATATATATATATATATATATATATATATATATATATATATATATATATATATATATATATATATATATATAAAAGAACATACTATGTTTTTTGGTGGTCTGCCATATTTTTGTAGTCTAAAACGTTCGATATCTCTACGACTATAATTTCTTCCATTCCAATTTATACCTTGGATGTCGTTCATGTGTTCTGGCTCTTCAGCCGTGACGAGTTCACCGCACCCTTGACTTTTCTGCAATAGAGTCATACAACAAGTAAAACTAACTACAGCGACAAAAAAATATTATATATATATATATATATATATATATATTTTTAAAAGCTAAACATGTATTCAATGAAGAAACAAATTGTTTCTTAGGATACAAAATAGATTGTTTACTCCCCCATGTCCTGTGAAAGCATATGACAAACTATTCAGCTATTTCGAATTTAGCAAGCATAATCTGGGATTGACATACCAATCCGAAAACCCACACCCCGTATTAAAACCAAAGGAGTATGATAGTCATTGCCACGATATTACCTTTATGGACATAACTATATCAACTGAGTTCGCTGGTACTTTATAAAAAATTATCTGGTTTCTAGTAATCCAGATACTCTAAACCCCAGCCAGCCAGAATACATACCTGCATTGCTTCTTCCTTTTACCAACCACCCAAGCTGCCGATGAGAGAAAAAGATGCGACACATCCCCCGGAAGAGGTCCTTGAATACCCAGCCAGCTGATAACATTGTTCCATATGTATTGGGCCTTGGCACACCCTAGGAACATATGATTCCTATCTTCAACAACATTATGACAGAAGACACAAAGAGTCTCCTCCCCTGGTATCTGAATGCCTCTTTTCAATAGATTAGCCATGGTTGGTACCCTATCTGACAGTAGTCTCCACGAGAAAGCAATTACCTTAGATGGTAGTCTATCTTTCCACATCCGTCGCAAGTCCCTGGGCTCCACCTCGATTAATCTATGCGTCGGCTGATGCGGGCGTAGAACCAAATAAGCCTCAACAACTGAGAATACTCCATCCGTACCAGTCTTCCATCTCCATGTGTCCGAGATGGAATCGACAAGTGCCACTTGCTGCAGCCTACTCTGCAGAAGACGAAGCTGCTCTGTTTCCCATACAAATAACTGCCTCCTCCATTCCCAGACCCACCCCCCTGATACCTCCCTTTTGTCGAAAACAGTAGTACCCTTATCTGCTGCTAACCCATATAACCTGGGGAACTGCAAACTACGGGATGTATCTCCTATCCACTTCTTTTCCCAGAATAGAGTCTCCTTTCCGTCCCCTACCTTTTTGAAGACATTGTCCGAAAACCAGTTTGGTGTGGTCGCTTCAGGTCCATCCATGGCCCATAGGTCCCTCCACCACTGAGATGCCTTAGGTAAGTTCGGTTGTCTTTGATTAAACTTGTATGTAGACCCATATTTACATTCCAATAAGGTCTCCCATACTGCATTTTGCTCATTTAGTATCCTCCACCTCCACTTTGCAAGCAAACTCAGATTAAAGGTCCGTAGACACTTTACCCCTAGACCCCCTTCTTCCTTCGGCCTACACACATTTTCCCAACTTACCCAGGCTATTTTGTTCTCTTGTCCGTTCCCTCCCCACAAGAACGATCGTTGTAGACCAGTCATGATTTGTAAGACTTTCTTGGGAGCCTTGTAAAATGAGAATATGTACAATGGGAGGCTAGACAATACTGAATTTAACATAACTAACCTTCCAGCGAATGACATATGCTGGGCCCTCCACGCTGCCAACTTCCGTTGAAATTGTTCTAAGATTGGCTTCCACGTTTCTACCTTTCTCGGGTTGACACCCACCAGAATCCCCAAGAATTTAAAGGGCGGTGTTGAAACGATACAGTTCAAAAGGTTGCTGACAGCACGTGTGAACGAGTTTTGTACATTAAGACCAAAGAACTGGCTTTTGCTGTAATTCACTTTCAAACCGGATGTCAGCTCAAATCCACGCATGATCACTTTCAAGTACCATATCGATTCCAAATCTGCTTCCCCCATCATGATAACATCATCTGCATATTGCAATACTGAAAAGTTTGCCCCGACACCCATATTGAGTTCTTTAAACACCCCTTTTCCAACAGCTGACCTGAACAAACCCGCTAAGGCTTCAGCTACCACTAGAAACAGAAAAGGAGAGAGTGGGTCTCCCTGCTTCAAACCTCTTCCCGGCCTAAACTCAACCGTCGGACTCCCATTGACTAGAACTGACACATAGCTGCTCCTGACAATACCATTTATCCACTTTCGCCATAAGTTCCCAAATCCCATTCTAGCTAACATATAATCTAGAAAATCCCAATTGACCGAATCATATGCTTTCTGGAAATCCACCTTAAACAAGAAACAAGGTCTCCTTTTCCTCTTCGCCCAATCAACTATTTCATTTGCTACCAGTGCCCCATCCAAAATTGATCTCCCTGTCAAGAATGCTGACTGGCACTTGGAGATTAAATGGCCCATTACTTTCTTCATTCTCAGTGACAGCAGTTTAGATACAATCTTTTGTATGCTAGAGATTAAAGAGATTGGTCTAAATTGAGCTAACCTGTCAGGTCTTGGCACCTTGGGGATCAGGGTAAGAAAAGCTGATGTCACTCCTCTTGGCAATACCCCTGATTGATGGAATTCTTGCACTGCACTTACAACGTCACCCCCTATTATTTCCCAACATGATTTGTAAAACTGAAAACCAAATCCATCAGGGCCCGGGCTCTTTCCTCCATCGCATGCCCACACCGCCTCCTTTATTTCTTCTGCCGAAAAGGGTTCCTCTAAGGTGACTCTCTGCTGGTCAGTCAACTGATTAAAGGTCACCCCATCCAACTTTGGTCTCATAGGATCTTCGTCTTTAAAGCACGTTTTGAAATGATGAAAGACATGGTCCCGGATACTCTGAACCCCCTCCACCCATCCTGACTCTGATTTAACTGCCAATAAGGAATTTGTATAGCATCGCTCTTTAAAGCATTTATGAAAGAACTTTGTGTTCCTATCACCATGCAGAGCCCATCTTACCCGAGACTTCTGTAACAAGGACCGTTCCATTCTCCTTGCCTTTTCCCAATATTCGGACAAAATCTCTTGTCTCCGATGACCACTGTCGATGACCCCCTGACCTAACTGATGATCCAGTGTTTCCAACTGCAGAACCTTTTCATCCATGACATTCTCATCCGACTCCAGTATTCTTGTTTCCAGTCTTTAATCTTCAGCTTCAGGCCTTTCAACTTACGTGCCAACTGATACATCTTCCATCCTTGGCCTTGTTCTGCTGGCCAGAATTCTTTCACTAGGTCCATGAAACCTGGATCCTCCAACCAATGGTCAAAAAACTTAAACGGTTTCGGGCCCCAATTCTGTTTATTGACTTCTGTTATGATCCAGGTATGGTCTGAAAATTCTCTGGTGCCAACTCTCTGGGCTGTAACGCCCCAATCCTCTATCAGAGCTGGTGAGAACAAAAATCGATCCAGCCTACTAGATGACTCTCCATTCGGAGCTATCCACGTTGGCCCTTTCCTGATGACTGGAATGTCCAACAGTCCCATTGTCTGGATAAAGAATCTAAAGTCAGACATCTCAGTTGTAGAGTGATAGCCTGATCTCCCTTTGAACTCTGTCGTATCTAGCACAGCATTAAAATCTCCTCCAAGTACCCACCTGGCCTCCGGAAAACCTCGTTTAGTCATCATCAAATCGTCCCATACCTTCCTTTTACCCTGTACCGAACAAGGGGCGTATACATTAACGACGCAATTAACTTCAGATGAGCTATTCCTCTTGAAGCCAATTCCAAGGAAGCCCTGCCCTTGAATAACCCAGACAACCTCCATTAGATGTTTCTTCCAGATTGTAAGGCATCCACCACTGAGCCCGACAGATGGTAGTACCCTCCATTCACACCCTGGCGACCCCCAAATCTCGTAAACCTCCCAATCGTTTACCAGTCTGCACTTTGTCTCCTGTAGCAAACAAATATCAATGTCGTTCTTTTTCAACATTCTCCGTATTCTACGACGTTTGGTCCGATCCCGGAACCCCCTCACATTTAAAGAGAAGATCTTCATCTAATTATTTCGGTCACTCCCCGTCTCCCTCTGTTCCTTCTCCCCAATATCTCTGTCCTCCATCTTCCGTAGTTCCTGTATGTATTTAATATCTGCTTGTTTGGCAGTTATTCCGAGTTCCTTCAGTGCCTTCCATATTTTTTCCGCTTCCTCCTCCTGGTATCCATTTCGCTGGTCATCTTCCTTCATACCATACAGTTGCCCTCTCATCATTAATTTACTCCCGTCGAAACTGTTTCCCCTAAGTTGCTTCCATATGGACACCACTCTCTTTTGCCCATTCCCTCCTTCAGACACCCCTTCTTCATCAACTAATACCCATTTCTTGTAATCATAAGGCAGTGTGGATATAGAGTCATTTTTTCCGAAATCACTATTTCCCGGAATGACCCTATTCTGTCCATGCGTTGTAGCATTTTCCGGAAGTTTTCGTCGGTGCCCAATAGCAATTTCTGCATTTGTAGCCGTTTCGAAACTAAGTGCATTTTCCGGCACGGTCCCATTAGAAAAAACGGCGGTGTTCGCAGCAGCCCATTCCGCTTCATGACCCACGATTTGGGCCTCGTCACGCTGGCCCATCTGGAGAGGAGCGGACCGCCCAACGGTCGTCTGCCCGTGCTCCGTACGCGTCTGCACCGCGTGCCGCTCGATGCAGCCTCGTTTCGCGTTCCTGCCAGACAACCTCCTGACGCGCTGTCCCGTCTGATGCGACCCAGTGTCAAACCTCGATTCACGTGCACCTTTACCCGAGTGTTGCGTGTTGCCGTTTTCTCCTTCCTTTCCCATGCCCTAAACCCTAAAAAAAATTATATATATAATAAAAAACAGGAAAATAACAATTGTAGAACAATTGTATGACAAAGATTCATAGCATTCATAATTTAATGATTGTCATTATAAAAAATCATAACTAACCTAACCAATAAAAGAATTAAATAGCAAATAAAACAAAGAAACAATATTAAAAAACACAATAACAAATTTAATTTAATGTTCCTCGTCCTCATTGTCTGTGACATTGTTTGTTCTTGATATTGTCCTTAAACTGAAAATAAATTTACAATATGACTTTTATTTTTTAAAATAAAAAATAGAATAGAGAATGAGAGCACAAAGGGATTGCTGCAACATAATAGTGTGTTGCAGCAACAAATGACGAAAGTATAAAATAGGTTTGAATTATACTGTACTAGACCTAAATTATAGCATGCCAACTATCAATATTGTATTGATTAAAATGGGAATGAATGTGTACCAGAATTGACGTTCATGTCCATGAGTTCTATTGAAGAGAACTCTAGGAGGTTCTTCTGGCTACCTTTTAAGGGGTTATTGTAGAGAAATAATTCTTGTGTGTAAATTTGCTTAATAGGATGGCAAATTTATAACCCCCCAGGGTAGGCAGGGACCTCTCTTAATTAGGCTTTTTAATCTGATTGACCTAACCCATCACAAAGTCAATCTCACTGTAATCCCAGTTCAAATAGTCATATTGATACGATAAGATATTGTCGGTTAAAGATAAATAACCATATTGATATGACAAGATACAATAATAATCATATCTTATATTGTTGGTTAATGATAATAGATATTGAGTGATACTAATCCACAATATTTTTAACATTCTCCCACTTGGATAGTGTCAATCAATAATCAACATACAAATCATTAAGCTAAAACAAAAATTGCCGATATATCATATATATTAATTAACGATATGAAAAATTTGAGTAACAAAATAAATATCCGATAGAGATATTTATCATTTGCATTTAGCTAATATTTTTTCATAAAATGTATGGCATAATGCAGTCCCATAAATGACACTACAATGGTCCAAGCATAAATAAAATGCTAATAAGAAACATGAAAATGATGTCAACTAGAGCATGTCTCTTAAAGAAAATAGAAAATTAGACTCCCACTAACTTAATACATCAAAAGCCTTGACTAAACCCATGTGAGTTACATGAATAAGAAAAACTCCAACAGTTAAGGCTTTAGTCAGTGGATCTGCTAACATCTCCTCAGAATCAATGTTTTCAATCCGAGTGTGAAAACTTTGAATTTGCTCTCTAACAAACTGATACTTGATATCAAAATGCTTTGAACGAGTAGAGCTTTTGTTGTTTCCAGAGAAACTCACAGCAGCAGTATTGTCACAGTAAATCATAAGTGGCCTGGAAATGCTTTCAACTATGTGAAAATCAGATATCAATTTTTTAAGCCACATGGCCTAGCGAGTGGCCTCAAAACAAGCAACATACTCTGCTTCCATGGTAGAGGTAGCTGTAAGAGACTGTTTAACACTTTTCCAAGAGATAGTTCCTCCTCCCATCATAAAAATAAAGCCAGAAGTAGATCTACAATCATCAGGGCAACCTGCAAAATCAGAATCAGAATAACCAGTGACTTGAAGTTGATCAGACTTCATAAAAGTCAACATATGATCCTTGGTTCCCTGTAAATATCGCATGACCCTTTTAACGGCTTTCCAATGACCCAAACCTAGGTCGCTCAAGTATCTCCCTAAGGCATTGACAATGAAAGCAATATCAGGACGAGTACAGACTTGAGCATACATCAGACTGCCAATAGCGGAAGCGTATGGAATTTTCTTCATAGCATTCATTTCTTCATCATTATGAGGACATTGTTTGTTAGATAATTTGTCACCACGTTGCACAGGTGCAGCACATGGGGAGCAAGCATTCATGTTTAACTTCTTGAGAATCTTCTCGATATATCCTTCTTGCGACAATCCAACTATGCCACGTGACCTATCACGAAGAATTTGGATGCCTAGAACAATAGAAGCTTTACCAAGGTCTTTCATATCAAAATGCTTACACAACATTGATTTTGTCTCAACCAATAGGTTCATACAACTACTAGCAAGAAGAATGTCATCGACATATAATACGAGAATGATGAAATTACTCCCACTAGTCTTCAAGTAAATGCATTGATCTGCAACATTTTCCTTGAAATTGTAGGTAGTGACAACCAGGTCGAATTTTAAATACCATTGCCTAGATGCTTGTTTCAGTCCATAAATGGACCTTTTAAGTTTACACACCAAATGCTCATTGCCTGCCTCAACAAAACCATCAGGTTGAACCATGTAGACATCTTCAGCAAGATCTCCATTCAGAAAAGTTGTCTTCACATCTATCTGGTGTAGCTCTAGGTCAAAATGGGCAACTAAAGCCATGACAACTCGGAGTGCGTCCTTCGTTGAAACTGGTGAAAAAGTATCTTTATAGTCAATGCCTTCCCGTTGACTATAACCTTTAGCCACTAACCTAGCCTTATACCTATCAACCTTTCCATCTGGAGTACGTTTTGTCTTAAAGACCCATTTAGATCCAACAGGCTTACAACCTGTTGGTAAGTCCACAAGATCCCAAACATCGTTATGAGACATGGAAGACAATTCATCATGCATAGCTTTTAGCCAATCAGAAGCATGAGAACTAGAAAATGCTTCTTGAAATGTGATGGGATCGTCATCATCATGTGGATCATATTCGTGCTCTTGAAGGTATATAACATAGTCATTTGGTATAGAAGGTCGGCGTATGCTCTGAGATCGTCTTAATGGGGCCACATCAACATCATCAAGTTGTTGATCATTGAGTTGTGGTTCATCAACTTGTGGCTCTGTCATTTGTTCATCTTTCCTCTCAACAATTTGTTCATCTGTGTGAACCATTAGGGTTGAGATGTTTGAAGGAAGAAAATAAGATGGTAATGGAAGCATGGTTCGATCTTCTCTAAGGCTCATCAATCGAGGTGTGTAACTCCCACTATCCAAATCATCCTCAAAGAAAACTGCTCGGTCAGATTCAATAACTCGTGTAGAGTGAAAAGGACAATAAAATCTGCATCCTCTAGAACCGATGCAGTAGCCAATGAAATAACCGCTAATAGTTTTGAGATCAAGTTTCTTTTGTTTTGGATTATAAGGTCTTACTTCTACCTCACAACCCCATACATGGAAATGTCTCAAACTCGGCTTTCTTTCAGTCATTTGCTCAAAAAGGAGTTTTAGGCACAGATTTGTTAGGTACCTGATTAAGAATGTACATAGCAGTTCGCAAGGCATCTCCCCAAAGAAATTCTGACAGAGATGAATGTGATAGCATACATCTCACCATGTCCATGAGTGTTCGATTTCGTCTCTCAGCAACGCCATTTTGTTCAGGAGTTCCAGGCATGGTGTATTGAGCTTCAATTCTGTATTCATCAAGGAATCGAGCAAATGGTCCTAGATTTCTTCCTGTCTCGTCATAACGACCATAATATTCTCCTCCTCTATCAGACCTTACACACTTAATTTTCTTTTCTGTTTTCAACTCAACAAAGGCTTTAAAGGTTTTGAAGGCTTCAAGAGAGCTTGCTTTATCCTGAAGAAGATATATCCATCCATATCTGGAGAAGTCATCTATGAAGATAATAAAATACCTATATCCACCCATGGCAGTAGGAGTAATAGGTCCACATATGTCAGTGTGAATTAACTGTAGCACATCGTCACATCTCTTTGAACTTTTATTCCTGGTTTTGGCAGTGAACTTTCCCTTGATGCAATCAACACAAGTGTCAAAATCTGAGAAGTCAAGATCATGCAGAATACCTTCTTTTATGAGTCTTTCAATTCGAGGCCTAGAAGTATGCCCCAAATGTTTATGCCATAGCATAGAGGAAGATTCATCAATCCTGTTACGTTTACTTCCAAGAATGGAGTTAACTGACATATCAGTTACGTTTAACATGTAAAGTCTGTCATACAAAAGTCCTGAACCAACAACAGTTGAATTATAATAAATCACCAATTTACCATCACCAAAATAAAAGTTGTATTCACATTTGTCTAAAACAGAAATAGATATCAAATTCCTTATCATGGAAGGGACATAAACAACATCTTGCAATAATAAAGTGTGTCCAGAGGATAAACATAAAGAGACGACTCCAATGTCAGCAACGGGTACTCGAGCTCCATCTCCCATAACAATCTTTGTCTCAACATCACTTGGTTTCCTCAAGCTTGTGAACCCCTGTAAAGAATTCACAACATGAATAGTAGCCCCTGAGTCTAACCACCAGGAATTTGGAGGAACATCAACCACATTAGATTCAAAGCAAGTTAGTGCTAGCAGATTACCTCGCTTCTCCTCTTTCTTTTTCAGAATATAGCAATCTTCCACCTTGTGACCACGTTTCTTACAATACTTGCAAGAACCTTTAAAGAATTTCTTCTTGGGTTCTAAACGTTGTTCTGCTTTCTCTGTACCATTTTTCTTCTTTCTTTTATATCTCTTAGCACCTTTAGTACCTGAATTAGAAGTAACAAACTGAATGTTATTAGTCTTATTCTTCTTCATTGACTCCTCCTCTTGGGTGATTATTGCAATCAATTCATCCACTCCTTAGTCATGTTTTTGAATGTTATATGAAGTCTTCATGATGTCAAATTGAGAAGGCAGAGATTCCAGGATGCGATAAATTAAGGTGTCTTCACCAACCTCAACCTTGAGAGACTTTAACTTATTATAGAAATGCACTAACTTCATAATGTGTTCACGTACAGCGCTGACACCATCATATTTGGTCTTTTCAAATAAGGAAAGGTATTGACTTTTCTGTGCCTTATCAAAAGTTGTAAATTTTTCACCGATTGCTTTCAGAAAAGCATTGACATCATCAAGATCTGGAATGCTCTATCTGATAGATTTCTCCATGGTGAATTTAATCACCTTCAGGAACACTCTGTTAGAGCGTTCCCATTTCTCATGAGAAATTCGTTGAGCTTCAGAAGACTCATCCGTAAGAGGCGTAGGCCTAGTCGTCCTCAATGCCAAGTCCAGATTGCCAATGGTTAGATAGAGATCTAACGATTCTTTCCAGTCCTCATAATTTGTTCCATTTAGAGTTTTGACAGAATTAGGGAAGAAAACTTAACATCACAATAAAGGAAAAAAGTGATTTAAAAGTTCAGTTTAAAATAAATCCCTAAGAAAATTACAATACATTATAACTTAAATTAATAAATTCTAGCACCGATAGGGTACCCTAAACCCCAAGATCCGACAGGATCTGGGACGGTTCGAAAGTGCGACGGAGTGGTTCAAAGGCGAAGGAGACGGTGATCATCGGTATCGCCTCTCTCTGATCTCCGCCCTTCTCAGGTTTCGATTCAGATATGCACCCCTCTCAGGTTCCGATCTCAGATCTGCGCCCCTCTCAGGTTCAGATCTCTGCCTCTGTCTGATTCAGATGGTGGCACGTTGAGAGCGTGAGGAAGGAGCGGTACGGCAGGGACGAGATCACCAGCAAGGCTACTGGTCCCGGTGGGCGACTCGGCTGCCGCCGCGATCTGTTCAGGTATCCATTCGGTCTCTCCCTCTCTCAATATGTGTGTATGTTAATGTTAAAAAAAATAGGGTTTGTTCAATTGACAACCATAAAATGTATCTAGTATGCTCTGATACCAATTGATGAAAGTATAAAATAGGTTTGAATTATACTATACTAGACACAAATTATAGCATGTGAACTATCAATATTGTATTGATTAAAATGGGAATGAATGTGTAGCTGAATTGGCGTTCATGTCCATGAGTTCTATTGAAGAGAACTCTAGGAGGTTCTTCTAGCTACCTTCTAAGGGGTTATTGTAGAGAAATAATTCTTGTGTGTAAATTTGCTTATTGGGATGGCAAATTTATAACCTCCCAGGGTAGGCAGGGACCTCTCTTAATTGGGCTTTTTAATCTGATTTACCTAACCCATCATAGAGTCAATCTTACTGTAATCCCAGTTCAAATAGCCATATTGATACGATAAGATATTGTCGGTTAAAGATAAATAACCATATTGATATGACAAGATACAATAATAATCATATCTTATATTGTCGGTTAATGATAATAGATATTGAGTGATACTAATCCACAATTATTTTTAACAACAAATTGAAGTTTTTTAAAAAAAAAATGGTTATAATCTGCATAGAAATAGAGGGTTACAGTTGTACAAGAACATTGAAGAGAGGCTGCATAAACAAAGGGATTGAAGATGCATAAAAAGGAGAAGGTTGCAGTTGCAGGCAACATGAAAAAGAGGAGTCAAATGAAAAAACCCCCTTAGGAAGTCACTGGAGAAGGTTCGTTAGAGGGGGAGAAAGGTCAGCGGATTGTTGGACATATGGCGCATGAGAGAGAGCTGGAGTAGTGTCACCGAGGACACCCAAATCCAGAATGAAAGAATGAGGGGAACTCATTCTTCTATATTTCTCTACAAAAACATAGAGGTGAGCAGGAATGAGAAAAAAAAGAGGAATTTTTTTTTATAAGAAATTAAATGAGGGAGGGCAATATCTGATTTGGTATGATTTGGTATGATTGATGAACAGATTCTAATCTTCTAACAAGTTTGTTATATGAACATCATTTTATCATATTACATTAATTTTTTTTATTTCTTTGTGAGCATCATATAAGTTATTATGTTTATGTTTATATTACTAGGTCTAAACATTTTGTTGCAACAAAAGCATAAAAGAATTTAATGTGCACTTTTGGCTTCCTGATAACAAATGGATAATTTGTGTCTGAATCATATGTTTTGATGCTATATGATCTTGGAGACCTGATTCTCTTATCTTTATTTACTTGAATGAAATAACTAGAGAGTATGAGGAGTTCAATCGAACATCGGAGAAATCTATTAAAGAAGCTGAATGAGGGAAGCAAAATCCACAATGAAAGAATTAAGGGAGCTCATTCTTCCATGTTTCTCTATGAAAACATAGAGGTGAGAATGAATGAGGAAAGAAAAGAGGAAAAAAGTTTCAGAAGAAACTAAACCTAGGATGAAAATATCTGACTGGCATGGTTGATGAACAAGGAGTATTTATGCAAGAAAAAATGAAAGTGAAAGAGGCAAAAACAAAATGGCAGGAAAAACAGATTTTAATCCTCTAGTAGGTTTGTTATATGAACATCCTTTTATAATATCATATTAATTTTTTTTATTTCTTTTTTAACATCATATAATTTATTATGTTTATTTTGATGTTACTAGGTCTAAACCTCTTTGTTGCAATAGAAGCATAAAAGAATTTAAGGTGAACTTTTGGCTTCCTGATAACAAATGCGTCACTTACGTGTGAATCATATTTGTTGATGCTATATCATCAGGGAGGCCTTATGTCCTTATCTTTATTTCCTTGAATCACATAACTAGAGAGTGTGAGGAGCTCAATCGAACATTGGAGAAATGTATCAAGGAAACTGAACAAGGGAAGAAAAATCCATAATGAAAGAATTAAGGGAGCTCATTTTTCGATATTTCTCTACAAAAATATAGAGGTGAGAACGAATTTTCAAATAAAAAAAGAAAAATGTTTTAAGAGAAACTAAATGAAGGAGGCAAATATCTAATCTATTATGATTGATGAACAATGAGCATTTATGCAAGAAGGAATGAAAGTGAAAGACACAACAACAGAAAGGTGGGAAAAATAGATTCTAATCCTCTAACAGGTTTGTTATATGAACATCCTTTAATAATATCACATTAATAATTTTTTTATTTCTGTGTGAACATTATATAATTTATTATGTTTATGTTTATATTAACATGTCTAAACATTTTGTTGCAATAGAAGCCTCAAATAATCTAATTGCACTTTTGGCTTCCTAATAAAAAATGGGTAATTTACGTTTAAATCATATTTCTTTATGCTATATCATCCGAGAGAACTAATACCTTTATCTTTATTTCCTTGAATGAAAAAAATAGACAATGTGAAGAGCTCAATTGAAAATCGGAGAAATATATAAGAGAAACTGAATGACGGAAGCAAAATCTTGAATCAAAGAATGGGGGAACTTATTCTTCCATATTTCTCTACAAAAATAGACACGTGAGAACGAATGAGAAAAGAAAAGAATAAAAAAATTTTAAATTAAATTAAAAAAGGAAGGCAAATATCTTATCTGACATGATTGATGAACAAGGTGTATTTACGCAAAAAGGAATGAAAGTTAAAGAGGCAAAAACAAAAAGACGGAAAAAAAAGATTCTAATAATCTAACATGTTTGTTATATGAAAATACTTTAATAATATCACATTAATTATTTTTTTTATTTCTATGTGAACATCATATAATTTATTATGTTCATTTTTATATTACCTGGTCTAAACATTTTTGTTGCAATAGAAGCATCAAAGAATTTAATGTGCACTTTTGGCTTCCTCGTAAGAAATGGGTAATTTGTGTTTGAATCATATTTCTTAATGCTATATAATCTTGCAGACCTTATGCCTTTATCTTTATTTCCTTGAATGAAAGAACTAGAGAGTGTGAGGAGCTCAATCGAACATCGGAGAAAGGTCATTCTTCCATATCTCTCTACAAAAACAGAGAGGTGAGGACAAATGAGGATAGAAAATAAGAAAAAAGTTATACAAAAAACTAAACAAGGGAGGAAAATATCTCATCCGATATGATTGATGAACAACAAGTATTTATGCAAGAAAGAATGAAAGTGAAAGAGGCAAAAATAGAAAGGCTGGAAAAACAGATTCTAATCCTCTAACAGGTTTGTTATATGAACATCCTTTAATAATACCTCATTAATTCTTTTTTTTATTTCTTTGTGAACATCATATAATTTATTATGTTTATGTTTATATTACCAGTCTAAACATTTGTTGTAACAGAAGCATCAAAGAATTTAATGTGCACTTTTCACTTGCAGAAAAAAATGGGTAATTTGCGTTTGAATCATATTTCTTGATGCTATATCGTCTTGGAGGCCTGATGCACTAATCTTTATGTCCTCTAATTAAATAACTAGAGAGTGTGAGGAGCTCAATCAAAAATCAAAGAAATGTATCAAAGAAATTGAATTAAGGAAGCAAAATCCAAAATGAAAGAATCAGGGGCGCTCCTTCTTCCATATTTCTCTAAAAAAACAAATTGGTGAGAACAAATGAGGAAAGAAAAGAAGGAAATACTTTTACAAGAAACTAAATGAGAGAGGAAAATATCTGATCTGGTATGATTGATGAGTAAGGAGTATTTACGCAAAAAGGAATGAAAGTGAAAGAGGCAAAAACAAAAGGGCAGGAAAAACAGATTATGATAATCTAACATGTTTGTTATATGAACATCCTTTAATAATATTACATTAATGATTTTTTTATTTCTTTGTGAACATCATATAATTTATTATGTTTATTTTTATATTACCAAGTCTAAACATTTTTGTTGCAACAGAAGCATCATAGAATGTAATGTGCATTTTTCGCTTGCTAGTAACAAATGTGTAATTTGCGTCTGAATCATATTTCTTGATGCAATATCATGTCGGAGACCTAATGCGCTTATCTTTATTTCCTTGAATTAAACAACTAGAGAGTGTGAGGAGCTATATCGAACATCGGAGAAATGTATCAAAGAAACTAAATGAGGGAAGCAAAATCGAGAATGAAAGAATCAGGGACACTCATTCTTCCATATCTCTCTATGAAAACAAAGGGGTGAGGATAAATGAGAAAAGAAAATAAGAAAAATTTTTTACAAGAAACTAAACGAGGGAGGCAAATATCTTATCAGTAATTATTGATGAACAAGGAGTATTTATGAAAAAAGGAATGAAAGTGAAAGGGGCCAAAACAAAAAAGCGGGAAAAACATATTCTAATCCTCCAACAGGTTTGTTATATGAACATCTGTTAATAATATCACATTATTTGTTTTTTTTTATTTCATTGTGCACATAATATAATTTATTATGTTTATTTTTATCTTAGCAGGTCGAAACATTTTTGTTGCAACAGAAGCATACAAGAATTTATTGTGCATTTTTGGCTTCCTAATTACAAATGGGTAATTTTCCTATGAATCATATTTCTTGATGTTATATCATCTTGAAGACCTGATTCCCTTATCTTCATTTTCTTGAATGAAAGAACTATAGAGTGTGAAGAGCTGAATCAAACATCAAAGAAATGTATCAAAGAACGTGAATAAGGGAAGCAAAATCCCAACATGAAAGAATCGGGGGAGCTCATTCTTCCGTATTTCTCTACAAAAACAGAGAGGTGAGAACAAATGAGGAAAGAAAAGAAGAAAAAAAGTTTTACAAGAAACTAAACGAGGAAAGCAAAAATCTTATCTGTTATGACTGATGAACAAAGAGTATTGATGCAAGAAGGAATGAAAGGAGGTAAAAACAAAAAGGCGGGAAAAACATATTCTAATCCTCTAACAGGTTTGTTATATGAACATCCTTTAATCATATCACATTAATGCTTTTTTTTTATTTCTTTGTGAACATCGTAGAATTTATTATGTTTATTTTTATATTACCAGGTCTAAACATTTTTTTTTTGGAACAGAAGCATAAAAGAATTTAATGTGCACTGTTGGCTTCTTGATAACAAATGGGTAATTTGCCTCTGAATCATATTTCTTGATGCAATATCATCTTGGAGACCTAATGCCCTTATATTTATTTCCTTGAATGAAAGAAATAGAGAGTGTGAGGAGCTCAATCGAACAACGGAGAAATGTCTCTAAGAAACTGAATGGGAGAAGCAAAATTTAGAATGAAAGAATCAGGGGAGCTCAGTCTTCCATATTTCTATACAAAAACAGAGAGGCGGGAACGAATGAGAAAAGAAAAGAAGGAAAAAATTTTACAAAAAACTAAACGAGGGAGGCGAATATATGATCTGGTATGATTGATGAACAAGGAGTATTTATGCAAGAAGGAATAAAAGTGAAAGAGGCAAAAACAAAAAGGCAGGAAAAACAAATTCTAATCCTCTAATAGGTTTGTTATACGAAAATCCTTTAATAATATCACATTAATTCTTTTTTTTTATTTCTTTGTGAACATCATATAATTTATTATGTTTATTTTTATATTACCAGCTCTAAACATTTTTGTTGCAACAGAAGCATGATAGAATGTAATGTGCACTTTTGGCTTCCTGATAACAAACGGGTAATTTGTATCTGAATCATATTACTTGATGCAATATCATCTTGGAGACTTGATGCCCTTATATTTATTTCCTTAAATGAAAGAACCAAAGAGTGTGAGGAGATCAGTTGAATAATGGAGAAATGTATCAAAGAAACTGAATAATGGAAGCAAAATCCAGAATGAAAGAAGCAAGGCAGCTCATTCTTCCATATTTGTCTACAAAAACTTAAAGGTAAGAACGAATGAGAAAAGAAAAGAAAAAAAAAGCTTTACAAGAAACTAAACGAAGGAAGCAAATGTCTAATCTTATATGATTTAGGAACAAGGAGTATTTATGCAAGAAGGAATGAAAGTAAAAGAGGCAAAAGTAGAAAGGCAGGAAAAACAGATTCTAATCCTCTAATAGGTTTTTTATATGAAAATCCTTTAATAATATCACATTAATCTTTTTTTTATTTCTTTGTGAACATCATATAATTTTATTATGTTTATTTCTATATTACCAGCTCTAAACATTTTTGTTGCAACAAAAGCATAAAAGAATTTAATGTGCACTTTTGGCTTCGTGATAACAAATTTGTAATTTGTGTATGAATCATATTACTTGATGCTATATCATCTTGGAGACCTGATGCCCTTATCTTTATTTCGTTTAATGAAAGAACTAGAGAATGTGAGGCGCTCAACCGAACATAAGAGAAATGTATCAAAGAAACTGTATGAGGGAAGCAAAATCCAGAATGAAAGAATGATGGTAGCTCATTCTTCCATATTTCTTTACAAAAACAGAGAGGTGAGAACGAATGAGGAAAGAAAAGAAGAAAAATTTTTACAAGAAACTAAACGAGGGAAGTAAATATATGTTCTGGTATGATTGGTGAACAAGGAGTATTTATGCAAGAAGGAATGAAAATGAAAGAGGCAAAAACAGAAAGGTGGGAAAAAAAGATTATAATCCTCTGAGAGGTTTGTTATATGAACATCCTTTAATAATATCACATTAATTATTTTTTTATTATTTGTGAACATCATATAATTTATTGTGTTTATTTTTATATTACCAGGCCTAAACATTTTTTTTTTGGCAACGGAAGCATCACAGAATTAAATGTGCACTATTGGCTGCCTGATAACAAATGGGTAATTTGCATCTGAATCATATTTCTTGATGCTATATCATCTTGCAGACTTGATTCCCCTTTTCTTTATTTCCTTGAATGAAAGAACTTGAGATTGTGAGGAGCTCAAGCGAGCATCAGAGAAATGTATCAAAGAATCTGAATGAGGGAAGCAAAATCTAAAATGAAAGAATGAGGGGAGTTCATTCTTCCATATTTCTCTACAAACATAGAGAGGTGAAAGCGAATGAGGAAAGAAAACTAGAAAAAAGTTTTATAATAAACTAAACAAGGTAAGCAAATATCTGATCTGGTATGATTAATGAACAAGGAGTATTTATGCAAGAAGGAATGAAAGTGAAAGAGGCAAAAGCAGAATTGCGGGAAAAATAGATTCTAATCCTCTAATAGGTTTATTATATGAACATCCTTTAATAATATCACATTAATTATTTTGTTTCTTTCTTTGTAACATCATATAATTTATTATTTTTTTTTATATTATCAGGTCTAAATATTTTTCTTGCAATAGAAGCATCACAGAATTTAATGTGTACTTTTGGCTTCCTGATAACAAATGGGTAATTTGTGTCCGAATTATATTTCATTCTTGGAGACTGATGCATTTATCTTTATTTCGTTGAATGAAAGAACTTGAGAGTGTGAGGAACTCAATCGAACATTAGAGAAATGTATCAAAGAAACTGAATGAGGGAAGCAAAATCCAGAATGAAAGAATGAGGGGAGCTTATTCTTCCATATTTCTCTACAAAAATAGAGAGGTAAGAACAAATAAGGAAAGAAAAGAAGAAAAAAGTTTTACAAGAAACTAGACGAGGGAATAAAATATCTTATCTGGTATGATTGAGGAACAAGAAGTATTTATGCAAGAAGGAATGAAAGGAAAGAGGCAAAAGCTGAAAGGCGGGATAAACAGATTCTAATTCTTTATGAGGTTTGTTATATGAACATCCTTTTATAATATGACATTAATTCTTTTGTTTTATTTGTTTGTGAACATCATATAATTTATTATTTTTATTTTTATATTACTAGGCCGAAATATTTTTGTTGCAACAAAAGCATCACAGAATTTAATATGCACTTTTGGCTTCCTGATAACAAATCATAATTTGCATCTAAATCATATGTCTTGATGCTATATCATCTTCGACACCTGATACACTTTTTTTTTCATAAATGACAAGACTAGTGGGTGTGAGGAGCTCAATTAAACATCGGAGAAATGTTTTAAAGAAACTGAATGAAGGAAGCAAAATCCAAAATGAAAGTATAACGGAAGCTCATTCTTCCATATTTCTCTAAAAAAACAAAGAGGTGAGAACGAATGATGAAAGAAAAGCTGAAAAAAGTTTTATAACTAAACTAGGAAGCAAATATTTGATCTGATATGATTGATGAAAAAAGAGTATTTATGCAAGAAATAATGAAAGTGAAAGAGTAAAACTAGAAAGGCAGAAAAAACATATTCTAATCCTTTAAGAGGTTTGTTATATAAACATCCTTTAATAATATGACATTAATTCTTTTTTTATTTCTTTGTGAACATCATATAATTTATTATGTTTATTTTTATATTACCAGGTCTAAACATTTTTGTTGCAACAGAAGCATCACAAAATTTAATGTGCTCTTTTGGCTTGCTGATAAGAAATGGGTAATTTGCGTCTGAATCATATTTCTCGAGGCTATATCATCTTGGAGGCCTGATGTTCTTATCTTTGTTTCCTTGAATGAAAGAACCAAAGAGTGTGAATAGCTCAATCGAACATCAAATAAATGTATGAAAGAAACTAAACGAGGGAAGCAAAATCCAAAATCAAAGAATGAGTGAATAACCCATAATGCATAATTTATATAATCCCTAATCTGTAAGTCATAGTGCGTAATCCATAATTTGAAATAAAAAATTCGTGATTTGTTATCCGTAATCCACAATCCATAATCTATAATCTAGAATCCGCAATCCTTAAACCCCAATTCGTAATCATGATCCATGATTCGCGATACGGTATCCATGCTCCATGATCCGTAATACATAATTCATATCCATAATCTGTAATCCAAGGATCATCACCGACCCATGCATACACCACTCTCCACCCAAGAGAAGCCTTGATCTCGTTCAAAGCCTTAACTACAAAATCCCCCAAAAAATAGAATCACATAAATGAATCCGACCCATTACCGGAAAAAGCCAAAAACAACAACCAAATGAACTAAAATACAGAAAAATGGAGAGAAAAGGACATGGGTAGGTGTGAGAATAAGGGTGTGAGTTAACACGTTACTGTCACGTTAGGTCTTGCAGTAGGAAAGGTGGAGAATAGACAGAAGGGTAATGAAGAGGAAGGGGAATGAAGTGAAGGGTGTGCGCGCCATTTTGAAGGCGTTTCGAGAAATCATTGATGTCGCTATAGAAATCGATTTTTTCTTTCTTTCTTTTTGTTGTGAGAGTGGAGACGTAGATCTGAAGAGTTGGTGTTGTTTGTTGAAAGAATAAGGGGAGCTCATTCTTCCATATTTCTCTACAAAAATAGAGAGGTGAGAACGAATGAGCAAAGAAAAGAAGAAAAAAGTTTTACAAGAAACTAAATGAAGGAAGCAAATATCTTATCTGGTATGATTGATGAACAAGAAGTATTTATGTAAGAAGGAATGAAAGTGAAAGAGGCTAACGCAGAAAGGCAGGAAAAACAAATTCTAATCCTCATTTTATTCTCTGTGACCAGTAGTTTTAGCAGCGGTGAGACTACAACCTTTGTTGATTTTAACTTTTAACAGCAGTTTCAAAAATTGATGTTGTATGGATAAACATACAACTATGGTGGATACAACATCGAAATTTAACCGATGTTGTATGTCTTGTAAATTGTAAACAACACAAAACAACTCTCACTCTTGTGTGCCATTGAGAACGGGAACGCAATTGGAACAAACCAATTTGACTAAATTTTAATCAACATCTTCATATTACCACCATCTGCCCTAAGGACTAAGTCATCCTCTTCGAGGAATAGTTGGTTGATTCTCAACATTTTGAATTAATAAAACTTGGAACGCAAATTGGAACAAACCAATTTGACTGAATTTAATCTTGGCTGGAATCTTATCCAATCTCCTTGAATGCCCAAACATTCACATCGAAATTTAATCGATGTTGTATGTCTTGTATTGTGTAACTAACAACAATCAACAATGCTCATTCTTGTGTGTCATTAAAATAGGGAATACAATTGAAACAAACTATTTTGATCGAATTTAAATCAACATCTTCACATTACCACTATCTATCCTAAGGCTTAAGTCATCCTCTTAATACTTGGTTGGTTCTGAACATTTTAAATTAGTAAAACTTGTTGTCACTTTGAACCTAGGTTTTTTAATAAAGAGATATTCTTTTTATTAATGATTGTTCCATATTTACTATTCCATAATGCTTTTTCAGTTTTACTATAAGTTGCAGGACCTTTGGTGAATACATTAAGGTACATTATTCGAAAACTCATTGTCCCTCATATATAATATTTTTATCATGTTATTTACTATTCCTTCTAGAATAAATAGGACTAATTTTATACTTTTTGTTGATTACAAATAAAATAATAATAGGTTTGGAGACGGAGAGTAATTTTAAACACTGTGTATTTGATACACAGGCCAATGTACGTCATTTATATATATATATATATATATATATATATATAGATATATTATATTTATATATATATATATATATATATATTTATATATATATATATTTATATATATATATATATTATATCTATATATATATATATATATTATATATATATATATAATAGGATTAATTTTACACACGTTATTACAATTTAACGTTGCCAATTGCTAATTTAGTCTTGGCTGGAATCTTACGGATCTTTTTGAATAGCCAAACATTCACGTATAAGAATACAATATATCCAACAACGTTTTCGACATATATCATGTTCGCTGAATGTCACCCATTGAAAACTATCAAAAGAATGTCATCTAAATATAGTCACAACCTAATTTCTTCTGATTACTATTTATCTTTTTACTGTACACAAAAAAGTAATAATAAATGTAACAATATTAATATTTTAAATTTTATTCAAATTCTCTTAAACAATATTAATATTTTAAATTTTATTTAAATTCTTTAATTTTTTTATTTTTTTATATCCATTACATATTTGATATGACTTTATATTCATTATATATTTTAAATACTATTTATGTAATTTTTAAAATATTACTTATTATTATTTTTAAAATAATATTTATTACTACTTCAAAAGTAATATATATAAAAACTCTGTTAATGTAAAAATCTTTTTTATATTTTTATTATATTATTATAAATAAAAATATAAAAATTAACAAAAATATATTTTAAAACATTTATCATAATAATTTATATTTTAAAATATAAAAATTTAGAAAAAATATTAAATTAAAATTCTAAAATTATTATAACATCTTAAAATAAAATTTCGAATAAAAAGAATTTTCACTAATATTTATATAAAAGGAGATATTATAGTAGAGATACCCATCCCACATTTTTTTTTTCAGATCTAAACCCACCGCATAGTATTTTGTAGATAATTACTCAACCCTCATGAAATATTTGAAGTATTTTTGTGAATATCCGAAAGTTCTGCTTCCTCTTGTCATCTGCATGGAAGCAAACCCACCAAAGTGTAACTCACTGTTAGGATTTTAAAAAATGACCTACAACCGTGTTTTTTACCTAAATGTCTGTAAGCCAATTGTGATTGCAGATCGCATTGAAACTGAAATTGTGACTGCGGTTATGGTAAATATCAGAAAACAGTAATAGCTACTGAAAAGATCAAATATGGTAGCAGGAAATTACATGTGAGAACAACTACGGTGACTGGGAATGTTCCCAATGGCGTGGTCGAGTTCATCCCTTATTTCTCTATGATTCTGATTCTCTAAAAATACAGACAAGTAGTATTACACACCCATGACCCACCGATCATTCAAGAGTGGCACAGCAACATAGCATAGTTAAAGCAAAAGAGTTTAACTCCCAGCAAGAAAAACCTTGCATTTGAATCCTTATTGTTCCAATTCCCTCAAATTTATCCATACTATAATCGTTATTTATTCCTATAAATACTTCTTCTCAGCTCTCATCAGTGCTAAACAGCTTCATCCTCGACAAAGGGGTCCTCAAATACCCATCAACCTCAAACTTCTTTGGACTCAATTCTCTGTATTTTGCAAACTGCTCCTTAGCCTCGTCATTCCTATCGAGCAAACTATAAATCATGCCTCTACAAAAGTAAGGCCTGAAATCCCTAGAATCCTCTTTGGAAAGCTCATTATAAATCCCTAATGCTTCGTCAACATTCTTCTGCAGAAACATGATCTGCGCCATGATGAGTCTCACGTCCCTCGCCTCCTTCGTCTTCTTCTCCTCCTCCGCCACGCGCAGCGCCTCCTCGAGCCGACGCATCGCGGACTCGCCATCGCCGCACCGGTCCATGAGTAGCGCGTTCTCAAAGAGCGCCTCGAAGGAGAGCGGGTTGACGGCGAGGACTTCCTCGTAGTAGGCACGGGCGGAGTCGGCGTCGCCGGTATCGGCGGCGAGGCGCGCAGCGAGGAACTTCCAGTCAGCGGCGTCGGGCTGCGCTGAGATGAGGCGTTTGAGGATGGCGAGGGCCTCGTCGTCCTCGCCGAGCTCGAGCTTCTGCTGGAGGAGGGACTTGAGCGCAGAGAGGGCCTCGGCGTTGGTTTCGAGGAAGTCGGAGAGAGGGGAGGGGGACTCGTCGGTTTCAATGGGGGGCGGAGGGGGAGGGGAGGCGCGTGCGGTGGAGGGGAATTGGAGCGCGACGGCGGCGAAGACAGCGGCGCCCGCGAGGGATTTGAGGTTGGGGAAAATGGGGGGTTTGGAGTGGGTCCGGACGGTGAAGCGAGATGAATGTGGGGTTGGGGTTGTGGGAGCGAAGATGAAGATGGAAGAAGATGCGGTGGTCAACATCGTGGAATTAGGGTTTATGGTGGCTGAGAGCTGAGACTATGCACAAGTCAACAACGTGGAAGTAATGTTCCGTTTAAATTAAAATTAAAAATATTTCTGCAAGTGAAATACACCAACAGGACCCGTGCTCCACTGAATGGGCCTCTTTAGTTAGTGTGTGCTTTTTAGAAGAAAAACAAAATGAGAAAATTATTAGAGTATAAGGAAAAGGGTAAAAACATGTTCCTAGACTGATTTTAAAGAAAACGTTGGTAAAATGAAAACCAGATTTTTCAAAAAATTACAAAATTATTTAAAGTAGAGAGGCAAAAATATTTGTACTAATGAATATAGTGATGAATCTGTCTTAATTTTGATGGAAATATCTATTTTGACAGGGTACGATTACTTAATATAATTAATGGTATTTGAGTACATGTTTTCTATCCGAAGTACTCGTTTATTATAATTGTTTTAATTATGACTTTTTATTTATGTGACATTTAAAGTAGTAATAAATATATTTATTAAACTTTTTTAATAATTATATAATAAGTTTAGAGTTTAATTACCATGCAGTATGTAGAAATTGTTACATTCTTTAAAAGTCATGTAAACATATAGTTGTGATTGAATGTTAAGTTTAAGAGTTTAACACCTATAATTTTACATTGGCAATATCATTTTATTATTATATATTTAATTAAAGATTTTAATTCTTAAAATTTAATTTATAATTTCTTATTATTTATTATTCTTTATATACTTTTTAAATTAAAATATAATTAATAACTTAATATATAATTTATTTAATAATAAATAAATTCAAATTGTAAAAAATAATATAATGAGCATCCACAGGTATACTTGAACCCGAAAATACATAACGAGGACATAATGAGATTAAAATTTCATACTCGCTCTTTTTATATTTGAACTCACTGTGCACTTTTCGAGTATAAGGAAGTAGAGGGCCAAACCCACACTCGTCCCACCTCACCCTGTTGTCATCCTCATTCCAAAGTAGTTTTTTAAATTTGAAAAACTTAAAAATATAGGCTTGATTAGTCTGATTTTGTTTTTTAGTTTTTAAAAAGAATTTTCAAAAACTCTTTTCGCAAAGGAAAAAACAAACTTGTCTGATAAGTGTTATTTGAAAATTGTTTTCAAGATATAAAAATAGAAAAAATTATTTATATTTATTAAAATTTCATTATGAAAAGCAAAAGACAACATATTCTGATTGTATTTTGAGTTTTCAAAACAAAAATAGAAAACTGAAAAGCAAAACTACTTTTAATTGTTCCTATTTTTTAGTTTTTAAAAACTAAGGGTTTGATTGGTTTGATTTTGTTTTTTAGTTTTTGAAAAAAGTTTTCAAGAATAGTTTTCAAAAATTATTTTCGGGAAGAAAATAAAATAAAAACTCGTTTGGCAAGTATTATTTGAAAACCTTTTTGAAGATATAAAAATGGAAAAACTTGTTCATATTTATTAATATTTCATTAATGAAAAGTATAAGACAACATATTCTTATTGTATTTCGAGTTTTCAAAAATAAAAATAGAAAACTAAAAAGTAAAATTACTTTTACATGTTCTTGTTTTTTAGTTTTTAAAAACTAAAAAACCAGAACTATTTTTGAAAACTGTTTTCAAAAAATACTACCCAAACAAGTTTTTTAGTTTTTAAATACTAAAATACTGAAAACGGTTTTATAAAACTATTATCAAATAAGCACTAAAAAACCAGAACTGTTTTCAGAAAACACTACTCAAATGAGATTTTTAGTTTTTTAAATACTAAAATATTGAAAAACAGTTTTATAAAACTGTTACCAAACAATTACATAGTCTCATCTCTAACCACGTTGAGTTCTCTTACCTGATCACCTCCACTCCTTGTCTCATGCTCCTTCCACACCTTTCGCATAACCTATGTCACATCTCTCCATCATTGTTACTTGCACCTTTCTTACTCCTTTTGTTTCTCTTACTTCATCACCTTTCACGCTCCTTTCGCACCTACTATCTTGATCTTCACGACCTTTTCACCTTTGGTACCACTACTTCCACGCCACACATTTGTTTGTTGCCACGACCTTTTTTCGTTGTTAAATGGTTTTTTTAATTAAATGTATCTAAACATATTTTTTAAATTTTAAATAGATAGAAATTATTTAAAGAAAATAGAAAATTCAAACAGCCCTTTGGTGTTTTGAGAAATGTTAACAAATTATTTTTTCATACCCTTTTTTTAACACATTTTAATTGATTGACATTTTAAAAATTACAAAACCTCGTGAATGTCATAATCTTTTCATAATTTATTTTAATCAATAATTTAAAAATCTGTTGTTAACCAGTATTTTTATTGACAAGATTTTAAAAAACATGTTTTTAACACATCTTATATTTTTAACTAATTCATAGGATCTTTAAAAAAAAAACAAACTAATTCATAGGACTTACCAGGTTTATTTAGATAATTAGAATTAACTTCTTGTAACTAAATTATGTCTATAATTTAGGAAATCAAGTCTAACAACATTTACGAATGAGTTGAAGTTGTCTTGCCTAACTTAATGTAGATTGTATAAACTAAATTGTGTTCTCTTTCCTCTCTCAATCTTCGGAAGTTCTTAATCCATGCCATTAAGTCTTCTTTTTTTTTTAAATTGGTGACTTAACATCTACATCATAAGATTCTAGTTTTTTAAAAAAAAAATAGAAAAAAGGGTGTTAAGTGAATAAAAAAATAAATTAAATATAATTTTGATGGTGATTATTAAATTAATTGGGAAAGTAAATTGTGTTGGAATAATTTAGAGAAATTAATTCGATGTGAGAAATGTGTGTGTGTCTATATATATATATTTTGTTTTCTCACTAATTTATATGAGTGAGAGAAACAAATCTCAGCTATTAAGAAAAGAGAGAAAAAAATATCTGAAAATTCTCAATCATTAAGAAAGTAGAGAGAAAAAGAGTGATAGATAATAAATGTTGGAACAGAATGAATGAGTAGTTGATATCAACCCTTAATTTTTATTTTAATGACTGAGATTTGCTTTTCTTGTTTTCATATAAATTTCGTTTTCTCACTAGATATATCATTTGTATATACATATAAATATTTTTATTAGAATTTACTTTGGAATTAAAGTTACAAAGAAATTTCAGATAGAAAATCAGAATAGTTATATATAGCTTTGATCTCCTTTTCTTTCTCACTTTTGCTTTCACATTCTCTCTTTCTCGCACTTCTCTCCCTTCTCTCTCGAACTTCTATGCTTTGCATGTGGCACTTAGAGGTATCGAATTTCGACGCAATCTCTTCCATTATTCCTGATTCTGAGAGTTGGTCCTCATAGGTAAGTTTGATCCTAATTTCTCAAATATTTTATTGTTTGTTTCTAGCTCGATCATTCTCATTGAGAAGAGATTTCCTTGAAAACCTATTTCTGTTGAATTCTTCCTTGGATTTGGGTTTTTGTTAGGTTTGTGAGTAATTTCTGTGGGTGAATTATTTTCTATCCTCAAAATCAGTCTTTTCAAGGAGATATAGGTAAAGGCAGGTTCTTTTATTGTTTTTTGTCAATGGATAAGTGATTTGGTAGTTAAAAGGTTTAAGCTATTTGAGATAGCGAATATTTTGACTGTGTTTTGAGCTATTTTCAGATAGTGAGTATTTTGACTATATTTTGAGCTATTTAAGATAGTGTGTATTTTAATGATATTATTGAGCTATTTGAGATAACGTATATTTAATTGTGATTTGAGTTATTTGAGACAATGAGTGTTTTGATGTATTATTGGGTTATTTTAGATAGTGAATATATTTATTGTATTATGAGCTATTTGAGATAACATATATTTAATTGTGATATGAGCTAATTAAGTTAGCATATATGTTAATTGTGATTTGAGTTAATTGAGTTAACGTGTATGTTGATTATGGTTTAAGCCATTTAGGATAGTGTGCATATTAATTGTATTATGAGCTATGTGTAATAACGTACATGTGAAATGTATGAATAAGCTATTTGAGATTGTGTGTGCATTGATTGCATGATGAAGCTATTTGAGATAGCATGTATGTCGATTGTGTGAATATCTATGACTATTCATGATTTATATGGGGTTGTTACTTGTGATAACTAAGTTGTGTGCATTGAATTAGGGATATTTGAATGGTCATTTTGATCCTGGTGTTTTACACCAAAAGTATGTACTCAGGTAGAGACTGCATGTCCGATGGATCCTATGGATGCTAGACATTATTCGAAAGTAGCGATGAGTATTGCCCAGACTATATTTGTCCGATGGGTCAAGTAGTTACTTGACACCAATTGAAAAAGGAAGTTGATGGGTCACCTTGATATTCGAATTTAATTCATGTTTTTCAGAAAATGTTGAGTCTTATCTTATGGTCTTATTGAGATATTTGCTAGTGAAGTTTATGACATGTTTAATTATTGATTTATATCATGTTAAATTGATAGTTATGACATGTTTCATGGATTTGATCTATGTTGTTACTTTGAGCTTACCCTTGTTTGTGTGTATTTGTGTTTGACTACGACGATTGTGCTTTGCATGAGAGTAGATGACAATTGTGGATTTCAGAATCATTAGAGATTGGACTGAGAAGGAGGATGGCTCAAGAAGGACTAGAGAGTCCATTATGTGTTGTTTAGACTATGTATATTAAGTTATGGTGAAACCGTGTAATATGAACATGTTGATTTTGATGTTTAAGTATAAGTTAAGAAACACTTATGTGATATAACAAGAATATGTATGAATGTTGATCAGTGGGTGGTGTTGAGTCTAAAATGTAAATTTATAGAGTTATGTTTAAGTATGCGCTATGAATTACTTAAATGGTATCAAGCATGTGTATATATGTATGTATATTGAACTAAGTAATTGTTACATTGGTTGTAGGTGTAGTGCAGTTGAGTATGCACAGAATGAATGTGGATATGCATGATATAATGTTCAAGTAATTGAGTAATTGAAGTGTTAGAGAAAATGTGGAAACTATGTAGTTGAGATTTTGCATTCTGTAGGGTTTCGCTGAGCAACAGGTCTTGCCCATCGAAATTTAGCCTCTATTAGGCATATTTGCAACTTTGTACCCAACGGGATGTCTCACCTAATGCAAAGTTGTCTCAGGTTGAATTCTTATCGGATTTGTGTCCAATGAGAGATCTCGCCCAACACAAATTACTCTCTATTAGAATTTAATAGGGTTTTTCGTCTAGCAATGTGTCCTTCTAAGCGAAGTCCTTTTTACTGGGACAGTCTGATACAGGGTCATTGCTGAGCGACAGTGGTCGCTAAGCGAACTACCCTGGGTCTGACTGGGCAATTGGCTTCGCTGGCGATTGACTTTGCTGAACGAGTTGAGGTAGTGTGTACCATGAATGAGATGTTTGGATTTTTTGAAAATCAATGTTGGGTTTTGATTTGTATTAAGTGCATAATTGTTTCTTTTATGTATTTGAAGTAATATGTTGTGTGAAAATATGGGGTTTATTTGAAAGTAACATTTTTCGTGTTAATATTTTTGGGATTTTACATACCTCATTTTTATGAAAAATACATTCTTAAAAAAAATAGTTCCCAAATAAAAAATATAAGTAAAATTTAGGTACTAAAACCTAAATTATTTTATTTTATAAGTCTCAAAAAATTGTCTCAACAGATAAAAAAGTTAATTATGTTAAGTTCAAAACCTTGGTGTTTTAATTATGGCAAACTTTTTTAACGCAAACTATAACCCTTGGGAGCTTATGCTAGCAATAATGAGTTTTCTTAGTGCATTTACAATATCAATTGAACTAAATTCAAGGTTATAATGACTTATAATAACACTTGAAAGGTGTATGAAAAATAATAAGTACGAGCAAAATCAAAGGTAGATAAAGATCATAATAGAGTTATTGCTAAAACTAAATCATTTATATGAAGATTGAAAATCTATAATGTTCCTTCAAAATAGAGCATTAGGATGATAGTTCGGAATGAAATTTTACAATGTGGAATTTGATATGTACTCATAATGGTTCAGAATGAATGTTTTAACTATGTATTTAAGTAAGGATCTTCAAAAGATTATGTAGTTTGTTTGTGAGACGAAGTCAGTAATTCTATATGAAGAACTCAACTATATAAGTTGAAAAGGCATAAAAAAGGCCTTACTCAAAAGAATTATCAAATGCTAAAAAAAGACATCAAAATCAAGTAAAACCAAAGTCTATTGAAGGGTTTGGAAGATATTATCTTCATGTCAAGGTCCACATTATCATTTCATGGTCAAAACAAGTTCAAAGGACCACTCTAGAATGAATAGGAACACGAATCTATTGAAAGACTTTAAGAATGAAGACATCTTCCTCATAATTATGGGTGGGAAGCAAACTCAGGTCCGCGAACCTCCTAAGTTTCTGTAGGTTCTAAACCATTTTGAAAAAATATTAATTGTACGAAAAAGTTGAGTCTAGTTTGTGTAATATGTGAGCTAAGTCTACAAGCTCACATACTTGGTCTATAGCATGTTAGAGGACAAGTTTATCATTTAAACTATTAGTTTGTATTAATGTTGTGACTTTTTTGTTGTTAATTATGATATTTAGACTTTAATTATTAAAATATTTAATATTTTAGATTATTATAAATGATGATATAATTTTTAGTATGATATAATAAAGTTTAGTTAGTTCTAAAATGTTGGGATTTTTCTTAATTATTTTTTAAATATATAGGTGTGCATGTGTATGCAGATTCATAGATTAGTCCATTAAGTCCGTGGGTTTTGCAAACCCAATACAAACTCTTAAAAAAATTCATTTATTTTTGTAGACTAGATTTGTTTGTTTCATTTAGAATGCAGGTTTTGCAATTTGAACTTAAATGAGTTTGCTAATCTTTTAACTATCCTACTTAGAATAGGTTCTAGTTTATCATGTTATGGTTAAAGCATAACAAGTTCAAAAGACTACTTCAAAAAAGAGATGCATAAAAATGAATTCAAAGCTACACCATATCTTCCCTTTGCAGCCACGTACATTAATGATACATAAGAAGATTGATGTTAACAACATTTTTAAGATGCAATGAGATAAATGTTGAGAGATGTCATTTATATGCATTAGAATAAAAAATAAAAAAGGCTTTGTGAAGTCTAAACCAAGAATATAATACTAAGCACAACCAACAATAACACCATGCACATGTGAGGTTCTACTTCAGAATGTTCAGTGTAAGAAAGAATTTGTATGTGACAAAAAAAGATCACATTTATTCAAAAGTAAAAAAAAAAACAAACTCATTGACAAGTGTGCAAAAAATAGAGCAAGTTGAATTATATGAGAAACATCCAAGAAGGAATAATTAACTTCTTAAGACTGTCTTCATGAACCACAAAGAATTAAAGGTCTAGCTCATAATGAGATGTCTGATGAATAAGAAAGTTCTTAAGAGAATTATATGAGAAAACCATGATAATCTATAAAAAGAATGTATCTAAAGAAGTTTTTGTAAAAACTCAACAATATTTTAATCAAGTATAATTCAGAAAGGAGACCTCATATGAACAATTTTCAAGAGAAAGTTTCAAATGTTTTTCATGTTCAAATTTTCAACCTAAGAATGTTAAAAACTTTATCAAAATAAGCTACATTTGCAACTCTTCAAAAGATCTTATTAAAAGAGTTGTTAAGAAGACATCATCATAAAAGTTGTTCATCAAAGTCCATTAGAATACCTGATTAGAAGATTGCATTAGAAAATCTAACACATCTTACTATCCTTAAAAGATAAAATTATATGCTATCAATATATGCTACTTGATGAGACACATAGAACTATGAGTAAGCTTTAAAATAATATTTCAGAAGTTCGTTAAAAGAGTTCTTCAAGAAAATCTTTTACATATTATTAGAACAACTCGTAAAAACATATAATAAAAAGTTGATTTATCAAAAGACGCAATTAGAAGCATAAATAAGGTCATTATAAAACCTTATTAGAAAACATCATCAAAAGGGAGGTCAGTCTTGCATAAACTAATAACGAACACTTTCAAAATGAAAAGTTATCTTATTTGTTGCCTAAATATCCTTATCTAATGACTAGTTTTGGAATAAGTATGAAAGTTATATTCTAGCCTCCTTTTAACCTTTTGAGGTTGTTGAAGAAAAAAAAAAGAATCTTTAATGTAATGATGATAACAATTAATTTTTTCATATTTCAATAAATTTTTGTATCTATAAAAAGCATTTTGGTTTGATACCTAATTTTTTTATTTATAAAAAAATACTTATTGTGAGAATGACGTAAATGTTGATTTAACAATTTTAAATTATATAGGTTTGATGATGTAATACTTTTGTCAGTAACATCATTTCGTAATAAAAAATATTTAATAGACAGTATCAATTTAAAACATTAAAAAATATTAGATATTAAAAAGAATTACGCATTTTTGTAAGAAAAATTAAAATGTGTAATTTTATAAGTATTAAAAAATAATTAAGCCAAAAAATATTACACAAAATTATATTGTCAATATTCTAATGACATGAAGAGTCGTTATGTTGAGAGATCAATTTCAACTTTTTTAAAAATTTTGAAGTTTAAAACAAACATTTGTTTCTACTAATTAAAACCAAATCCATATAAAGAAGTATATATTCATTGTATATATGGAAGATATACACTTGCTTCAACGATCGTAATAAATAACTACTAACCATAACTATAAAATTTAAAAAATTAAAATAAAATTAAAGAGTAAATCTCTTGTAACTACTATTGTAAATAGATTCATTTTCTCCTTGTATACACATATATAATGACAAATATCCTCACTTCAAAAGTAAATATAAGAGACTTACTATTCATTTTAATTATTTTTTTTAAATCTAATTATAAAGATGAATTATTTATTACAATTATTATATTAGTTACTCTTTATTCTAACCATTTATTTTTTAAATGTAATGATTAAAATCAAGTACTTATTACAACTATTAGATTTTTAACAAAACAATGGAATCTATTTGGGTTTCAAGGAAAGTGAAGAGTGAAAAATTACATGTACATGAAAATGAGAAGAAAATTACAATTTCTCTAGTTCATTAAAAAATAAAGTAACACATAAGGTGTCGTCAATTTGGTGAGTCTTCTTACCAAAATTGGGTAGAATGATTATCCTCTCGATTTTTCAGGCCTTAGAGCTCAAGGGGGACATGTGCATACCTGTAAAAGGGTCTCTGATGCCCAAGTTAGTAAGGGAGTAAGAGGATAGAAATTTGAGTGTGAGAGATTCGATACCTGAGGGAGCTCAGACTCCTCTATTTAAGGAGATTTTGTTTCCAAGTTTTCTTATTTACGTTATTTCAAGTTACCTTTTATAGAAATGGGTTTTCCTGATTGGGCTTGTATCGAGTATCGAGCTGTAACTGGTTCTAGGTTCCGAGTTGTGGGTCGCGACTGAACTCAGGCAATGGCACTGAGTTATGGGGCCCCGAGGGGGGCTATGGGGAGGGTACATTGTCCCGAGGAGGGCTCTAGGGAGGGTACAATGGATTACGCATGTTTAATTTTCTAGTAAACAAATGTATGAAAAGAAAGAGAAGTGCAACAAAATCATCATTCTAAAATTGTTATTGTTTATAAAAAGCAAGTCATAAATAGATAAATAATTTTGTAATTTTAATAATTTTAATATATAATTTTCATATCACTTCCCACACAACCTAACGACTTCAATTTTCACTCTATTCAATCTCTTTCTTTTCGTTTCACGCACTTTTTATATCTTATTCTTTTCTCACAGCCGAACATAACATTAAACTTACTATTGGGGAGAGAGAGTTTATTAGTCATGCAGTGTGTAATATCTTCTTATGGTAATAGAGAAAAACAATTATACTTTGTCTGTGTATACGAACAGTTAATCCCAATTTTTTATATATGGTAGGTTAACTTTACTGATTAATATTTTAAAGAGTTTAATTGATATATACTGTCATTTTTACATTGACATTCAATTATAACTTTTCATTTATGTGACTTTTAAAGTAATAAAGAGTAAAGTCAACAAATCTACCATGAATGAAAGGTTGTGCTTATTGTGTAAAAATCTTTACGCTGACAGTGTATACTAATTAAACTCTATTTTAAAAATTGTGTAAACAAAAGATTAAAATTAATTATTAGTGTAAAACTCTTTTACATTAATAATATATATGTTTAACTCTATCAAATATTATACTTTAAAAATTATCATATAAAGAGGAAGTTGTGACTTGATGATACTGTAATAAATTTTCACGGTGAGGTGCAAGAATTTAAAAAAAGTTAGGTCCACCTTATATTTTAATGAATTTATTATATACAGAGAAAATGTTGCTAGAATCTGAAATTGAAAAAAAAAAAGTATTTCAATTAAAATTTAAAAGTTTATTGTAAATTTTAATTACACGGCCTAATAAAAGGGGAAAAAGTTGCTCCAAAAAAAGAAAAAAATCATGAAAAATGACAGTAATAAAAAGGAAAAAAGAGAAAATAAAAGAGCTGAAAACGATTAGTAAACGAGGTCCGACACACATAGCACGCATTGTTGGAGCTCCAAACCACACCGGACTCCTTCCTAGCTCCGTACACGCGCCGCCGTACGCTCTCAAATCTTCCGTCGCCTCTGCCTCTCTGCTGCCGGCATTTCGATCTGGTGCGTTCTATTTCTCCTTTGCTCTGAGTTCTGAAGTTTGGGATTTAGTTCTTTTGATGCTGATATCGATTACTTCGATCCTCTTATGAGGGATTTCAGCGCATAATTCGTCTAAATCACTTCATATCGAGACCAGATTGTTGTACGTATGTTCCAATTCGCATTTCAATTTCTGAATTTTTAGATCTTTTGATTGGGATTAAAGACAAGTAAAGGGATCGTAATTTCATTTGATCACATGAAAAGGGTCTAAGATCTGTGATTATTTGCTTTTTAGAATCACTTAGATTAACTTAGAATTAAAGTTTTCTAGTGAGGTTAGTTTGGGATCCACATGAAAAATTGGGGTAAATTCTCACTGAATTTTAAGGGGATACTTAAATTGTTCGAAGTAATGAATGGATATTATGATTTAATTTTGCGGTCATGTATTTCATCTAGGAATGAAATATGAATTGCTTTTTATTGTTTTATACTGTTTACTGTCTAACGCCAATAGAGTGAGTTGCCCTTGCCTGTCTCTCTCACTTTTGTTGTTTCCTTTGTTTATCATCTCCAGTCATACCAAATGGCCAACAGAATTCAAATTCCTACCAACAATTCAGCACTGATTGCCATGATTGCAGATGAGGTAAGAGTGTACCAATGTCGGATGTGCTTTCTTCATGTCTTGACCACAGAACAAGAAATATTGCGTGTTTGTGATGCATGCCCTTTAAATTTTCCTTGGCACATTTAAAATTTCAGTTGTGAAAGTTGAAATAATTATTTAGATATTTAACTTTGATAATCATAACTCACTACCTCTGCTTCAATAAGTAACTTGAAAAACTGAGTATGCTAAGTTGAATTATGCTCATGGTTGCTTCATGAGATATGATTGTTGAGTATTTTTCTATATAGAGGTTGTCTTGTGTCATGTGATCACTTTGTCTGAAAGACTGTTAAAGCAGATGATATTGTAAATTTGTAATCAGGATCCAGTAACACTGGATAAGAAAAACAAATTTCCGTGGAGTTTCTAGCTATGAAATCATCCTGGCTATGGTAAATGTTCATGAGACTGTTGCAAGAGAATTTTTGGAGATTTGTTTTGCTATCAAAATCTACTGGTGATTATTCAACACTGCAGATTAAGGTTTGGTAGAACAATAAAAGGCTTAGGATTTGGTAGGTTGAATGGTTCAGATGTGGGTTATAAAAGATTATGAGAATTAAAAACAGACAGCAGACAGCTAATCTACTAAAGAACTGCAACATTACAATTAGCCACAATAAAATTGAAACTAATTATTGAGATATTTTATTCTTTAAGCTAGTGTTTTTAATGTTTCAATGCTGACTGGACCAGTGCTCCATGTTATTGCTGTTGTAACTTTCTTGTTGTAATTGGTATTCTGATTGAAATGATTAAAACAATCTGAAGGCTTACAATGACTGCTTTACACAGGATACTGTAGTTGGATTTCTGTTGGCTGGAGTGGGAAATGTTGACATACGTAGGAAGACGAATTACCTCATTGTGGATTCAAGTATACCATTGAACTATTTTGTACTCACTGTTCTGTAATTTCTTGTGTATAGTTGGTAGCAATCCCCTAAATTAGGATGTTTTTCTTGTTAAGGGCATGCTGGGTAAGCGTCTGCATATACTCTTCTAAGACAAAAAAATACAAAGGAAAATGTCCAAAAATTCTCCATAAGTTTTTGTAAACAATGTGTGATTTTTTACAAGTTAATTTGTAAAAAGTCCAACATCTTTTAAAAAATTTATATAAAAGAGATTTACATATGAGCATTTACATAAGCTAATTTTAATTTGTGGAGAAGTTTATTTCATAATATTTTTCATATTTTTTTTCTCCTAGAAAAGCTTATGAAGAAGCTTACCCAAACTGACCCTAAATTGTACATCATGAGGTGACTCCATACCTGTTTTAGCTACCATACAAATTTTGATACCCAATAAAATATATACCTATGTTCTTGTTAAAGTTTGTGTTCTATTGAAGACATCATAAGAAGTCAGAACAAGGATGTACCCATAATCACAAAAATGCTACCTTGTTTGGTTTGAATTTTTTATTTTCTTTTCTGTTTTCGCTAATAATCACAAAAATGCTAACTTTTTTTCACTTTGTTTCTTGTTTTTATGATTTACACAGGTTGTTTCACTATTTCCTATAAAAAGCTTTGAAAACAATGTAGAAATTTCCTAAGTTTTAGTGAACATAAAAATAGGAAATGGAAACAGAACTTCAAAAAAAAAAAGGCCCCAAGGTTTCTATGAGTTCATGTTCCTTATCTGCAGTGCATGAGAAGGGATTCAAAGGATAGAGAATGCATTTTATAGACTAGACACTTGACACTTACAAGAAATTTAAATATCATACTTTTATTGTGTATGTATTACTTTTTTATTACTTTCTCACTTGTTATTAGTAGATATCCTAGAAACTATGGGGTTGATCAGGTTAAAAACCTCATATAGTGCTTGGTTAATATAGAGTTACAAGATAACGTTTTTGTTGGTGTGAGTCAATAGTGTCACATTCTGAAGTATTTTTGGTCAGTTTCAAATCAAGTTGATTTTACTGTAAACTTTGTTTTATCTTGACCTTGATTGGCAGAAACAACTGTCAAACAAATTGAGGATGCATTCAAAGAATTTACAACAAGAGAGGATGTTGCAATTGTGCTGATTAGCCAATACGTAAGTCATATTTCATGGGTATATTAATGTTACAAGAATAATGCTATACAATGCTAGAGTGTTGCTGGACTGACCAACGAACGGGATTATCTGTCCCAAGTTTAGTAATTGCTTTTCAAATGTATTCCTGTGGGTTGGGTTTATATGTTGCCAAGTAATTTGATTTCTCACATTTGGTTCAATATTTGGTCCATTTCTTTTATTGCCCATGATGACTGAACGGGCAATAAAAGATTCGAAAAGCATTTAATTTACGATGTTAATTTTTGGGTGCCTTGCTCATTTGACATTTACTTTTTACTCGTGAGCTTGGGTTACGACTGACGACCCTGTTGCCCCCAGCCCGGTTGTTCTTGCATGTTTTCCACAAATTCAAAGATCTTATACTTTCTCTTTCACTGTGCAGGTTGCAAATATGATAAGGTTTTTGGTTGATAGTTATAACAAGCCTGTTCCTGCAATACTTGAAATTCCTTCTAAAGACCACCCGTATGATCCGGCGCATGATTCAGTTCTGTCCCGAGTGAAGTATCTCTTTAATACAGAATCAGTTGCATCTGGGAGACGCTGAATTCACCGTTTGCAGTTGCAGCTTTTTGAGTGCTTATCGTTTTTCTTTGTACATTATGGTCAATAATATTTTCTTGAAATTCAGAGTTCCATGTAGCTTAAATAATTTGTGCTGTCTGGGGATCTAATTTAAAATTCCTTTCACAACTTAAAGGTGGGAGAATATTTTATGGAGGCATGTCAGATTCAGATGAAAGAATAGCTTGAAATATGCGTTTATTATCGTCTCTCACTGACTAATTTCCATCGTGTGATTGAATTTTGAATGTTGTGACATAAGGTATTCCGTTGTCTGGCAATGCCTATGCCTATTATTGCAGTGCTTTTTTCTTGCACGATCCCATTCTCCTCAATCAAGCGCATATGTTGTCACAACTGGATTAGTTATGTTGTGGTGAAGTGGGGGTGAGTTAATCTGTTTTTATTTGGTTAGTGAGCAAATACAGATATTAACAATAAAATTAACCAAATCGCACTATCGCATATATTATTGTTTTCCAGATGCCTGTTGAGCAAGTAACTAAATTGTGACCGCTTCATTGCATACATTCGTTCAGTTTAACCATATGTTTGGCTGCGACTAGACTGGGTTTTTTCGACACTGTGATAGATCATAAAATATAAAAAAAAAGATTGTTAATTCAAGACCAATTTTCTTGTCTTCACGAAGATAGGTTGCAGGTTTCCTTTTTACATGGCAACCCATAAACAAGTGAGTGATTTTCATTTGTCTTTGATGTTATATATTCTATTTTTATTTTCTTATGATACTAATTTATTTAGGGTCGATTTTATCTTTTAAACATCTACAATACCAAATATAGATTTAAAAAGAAATTTGTGCGTTGTGAGGTTTGAATGACTTGATAAATAATTTTACATCAATGTAAAGCTTTATAAATATAACTATATGATACAACTTTTAATTTAATGATACATTTTTAAAAAAAGTTGTTACAAAAAAAAAAAAGCACGAATATAAGGTTTTTTGAAAGTAAAAAAAAAAACAAAGTCACTTAATTGATGAAAATGTTAGGAAGATGAGATCTTTGTGCATGCCTTCATGCATTTTTTTAACAGTATTTCTCTTTTGTAATATATATATATATATATATATATATATATATATATATATATATATATAAAACCAAATATAACGTAAAAGTGATTTTAATTTGTCTAGGGTTATACAAATTCTTCTACTATTTACAATAGTATCTAAATTGATATTTCTGATGTTTTACCATTACAAGTATATAAACTTATTGTTAAAAGTATAGTTTTGAACAACCCATTTTTTAAAAAAATCGTTATTCATATAAATATTTTAACAATATGTTTATAATGGGAAATATTTTTTATCAAATTTAATATTTTATAATATTCTACATATTTAAAGATTAAAATATTACTTATTTTCTATTTTATAATAGTGATTATGATATTAAGGACATCTTCCATTTTTTATATAATATATTTACTCTTTACATTTGTAGTCAATAATTTTATTTGTGCGTCTAAAATAACACACAACTTAAATTTTAATATATTATATTGTAAACAAATTACATTATTAAAATATAAAATTTAAAAATATAAAATATAAAGTATTATAAAAAAATTTTAGCAAAATGTAATTCCAAATTTAAAATATAAAATTAATAAAATAAAAAAATATGCTTAGTAATAAAAATTTTAAATATAAAATTTTACAGATATAGAATTTTTAAAAAATATAAAATTTTAAAAATATGAAATATTATAAATAAATTTTAGTAAAATTTAATTACAAATTTTAAAATTTAAAATTAATAAAATAAAAAATTAACTTAATGGTAAAATGCAATTTAAAAAAATATTCTCCTATTAATCCGTAGATGTATAAAAAAATTACTCTCAGCTGCTAATAAGATGAAAAAAAATGTAACTTTGACTTTAGCATTCAATTATTTATTATTCACACTCCCTCAACCTCCATAATTGTTTTTCAAAATTTCAAAACAATCTCATCTTTTTTTATCCTAAATTTTTTGACAGAATATCACCTAGTTTTACAGTCTTACTTACACCTCTACCCACCTTTTTAAAAGAGTATGTTGACTTCTCTATTTTACACTTCCACCCTCTTCGAGCATATATATTTTTTCACCTTCATTTTAGAATCTTCTCATGCCATTTCTCCTCACCTTTAAGAAAAAAACATATAAATTTTTTAAATTCAGACAAATCATTTTAAATTACATGATCCGGAATGTCAATGTGAACTTGACAATTGTATTTCGGACAGGTTCATCTAGAATGTACATAATATATTTTGGATCAACTAGTACAAAATACATTATGCACATTCCAGATCAAGTGATCTAGAATTGTAACAAATTTTTATTCCAGATTAGTTCATCTGGAACTTACACAATTTGTATTCTAGATCAACTGATCCAGAACATTATTTTTTTTTGTGTTCCAGATTGCTTGATTCGAAATACATTATGTACATTTTGGATTAGGTAATCTGGAATTGTAACAAATTTGTATTCTAGATCGGTTCTTCCAAAATTGTGCAAAATTTGTATTTTGGATCAACTAATTTGGAACATTAATATTTTTGTGTTCTGGATTGATTGATATGGAACACTACAAACCAATGTTGAATACCAAGAAATCATGCATTAAGAACATTGCAAATCAAGCCTAATAAACAAGAAACGCTAAGAAAGTCATACCTGAATGAAAAATATATTTTTCCTTTCTAAATAATGCATAAATAAACTAACAATACCCTAAAGACTTGCAGAACATACAATGATTAGAGATATATAATAGAACAAATTGTCACCGTTGATGTTTGACACATAAAAGAAGCAATTGATCAAGATCATACATATACATAGCAACACAATAAAAAAAGATAAATTCCAAATTTAAAAATTAAATAAGAGTTAGTATATGTTAAACTTTTTTTAAAATTTTATAAATGAAGGAGTATTAAAAGAAACTGTGTGATCTGACACGACTCACACTTTGGTTCGACAACCATTATTATTATTATTTGTTTATAAAAAATTATCAATGTAAATGATAAGCTAAATGCCTACACGATCACAACTAGATGTTGTCTTTATTAACATGGAAAGAGAAAAAAATTATTATAATTTTTCATTTTTCTTTAATTTAAATAATTTTTTATTCTATTCCTTTGTCTCGCAGCAAAGTGTCCTATATAAAAGCATCTCCAAGGATAACAATCTTTTTATCTTACCTTACTTTTTTGTGGATCCAATAATACCAGGTCATCCCAAAGATTAATTCTATTTTTTACTCCGACAGAATACCACATTTTTTTTTTATCTTTGAAAACTTTTGGTGGACCTCGCCAAGCTACGTCATCAAATATAATATTTATTTTAAATTTATTTTAAAATAATTTAAATTAAATAGTTATATAATTTAATTATCAAATAAATTTAGAAAAAAATAAAAAATATTAATAACTCAAATTTTTATAAATAAAAATATAAATATATGATAAAACATAACATTAATAACAAAAATACAAACATGAAGATTGAATAAAGAAAATTAGGCAAAAATACAAACATAACGATAAAACTTAAATTTTGGCATCATTATGACCGAAACGTTCTCAAATATGTTCCACCAAATCTGCTTGAAACTGTTGATGAACGCCTCTTGTACGCATGTAACGTCATGTTTGCAAGTATGTAACAAAACTAGGATGAACTTCATGAGTTACTTGAATGTTTGAACTGTCTTCACTAATATGATCATAATCAATATCAACATTACCATTATACGTATCTCGTTCATTTTCAACAATCATGTTATGCAATATAATGCATGCCAACATTATGTTCTTTATAGTACCTGTTTGCCAATTACGTAATGAGCGACATATAATTACAAAACAATATTTTAGCACATCGAAAGCTCTCTTCACATCCTTTCGTGCTGCTTCTTAACATTTTTCAAATAATTTTTTTCTTCTCCTTGCAAAATGTCATTAAACACAAGTGATTAATTTAACATATTAATATCATTGTTAGAACCAGAAACTCCAAAATATGCATGCCAAATTCATAAGTCTTGTGATGGGACAACTTCAAGTATAACTTTGGGTTTGCGATGATCACCTTTAGAATATTGTCCTTGCCAAGCAACTGGACAATTATTCCATTCCCAATGCAAGCAATCAATAAATCCCAACATACTTGGACGTGTCTCTCCAAGTTGTAGCAAGCGATTGATATCGTTGTTGTTAGGCTTTTGCAGGTAATCACCTTCAAATATCTCGTTGATGCCAATAATAAAAGCTTCTAAATATTCAACTACAATGCTTTTACCAATTCTAACATACTCATCAACACTATTAGCAGGTGATCCATATGATAATATATGTATTGCTGCAGTTCACTTTTGCAATGGAGAATGACCCTATTTACCAGTAGCTTCAATTCTCATTTGCAAATATGGATAACGAGAACTAAGATCATCCTCTATTCTAAGGAACAATTACTTTTTTCATTCGGAACCTCTGTTGAAATTGAACCTCAGTGTATATGCAATCTAAGAGAAGTAGTCGTTTAAGAGACGTCGTCCATCCTCACTATTGTGATTTATGATTCTTCTTCTGAGTCTGGGTTGATTGCTATTTTTTGCTTGTTGTTAGAGTTGTTCTTGTTGGAGTTGGTGCAAATATACCAATATTTGTTAATAAGTGTCGTCCTCAAGTGTTTCATGAATAATTTCTCACCACACTCTATCGAAGTCAGGTTGTTAGGCATGATAATACTAAGTAAAATCGAATGAACTGATACAATAAGATTGCAAAATAAGATGTGTGTATTAATGAAGGACATTTAAATAATTATATAACAAATTTGTAATGGCTAGTTTTAACAGCTAGTTTTTTAATAGTTAGTTTTTTACCAGCTAGTTTTTTAACAACTAGTTTTTTATCGACTAATTTTTAACGGCTAAAATGTAAACAATAAAATAAGAATGATTTAACATTAAGCTAATTTTAAAGGTGTTACAACATAATGACAAATAACTACATAATTAAAAATTGTGGCACAGACACATAACTAACTATATAATAATTAATCAAGTTCAAACTTCTTCCAAACCATCTTGCAAAACATTTCATGATTTTTACATTATTCGCTGGTCATATCTAATGTGTCCTTCATAAGAATCTCATATAACTTGGGGAGACTTTCTTGGTTAATTGCTTCTGCAATTTCTTTTTTGACAACATTTCTTTATTACATTTCATTTTCAATGCGAGTCAAATTCATAATTGTTGTAGACGATGTCGCTCATTTGTCTTTCATCTTTCTTTTGCTTTCCTTTTGTCCCATTGGACAAGAGATTGGTGTAGGTGTCTCATTTTCAGAAACATCAATCCATGTTTCAAGATTAGATGACGATGATTAAGTCCCACTTGCATTCAATTTTGTTCGTTTTGCAGGATCTTCGTTGCAAGTTCCTAACCATCTTGTTGTTCCTTCAGCATCCGCCATGCCTGCTCAAGTGCAAAATCCTTTTGACAATCTTGCTTCCAAATAAGATATGCAATAACCATGGCATCATTCTCATTACAACCATTTTTCTTTAAAGCAATAGCTTGGTTGTAGCAACCATTGAACTTTTGAACACTATGGTGAATCTTTTGCCATTGAGATCTCAATTGATTGTTAGAAATTTCAGTGAAATTGCCACAAAAGTTGTTATAATGCCCAAGTACTATTTTTCAAAAGGCATATTTTGATTGACCGTCACCGACGATTGAATCAATCGAGGCCTTAAGCCATAAGCTAATAAGAAGTTTATCCTCCTATTGAAAAGAAAATGTGTTTGCCCTTTTTATTTGTGAAAAACTTTCTCCTCCTTCATCTACCATAACATTTTCTAATCCAATTTAAGTAGAAAATATTGGAAATTGTGTTTCAACTTCCTCACTTGATGGAGTTTGTGAACGATTACAACTAATAGGCAGTGGTTATGGCAAGTATGGAAAATAGTAAGGATGAATTTGAAAAGTGTCATTTGTTGATGGTGGTAGTTGGGGCAAGAAAGGAAATGAAGAGGAGGATTTTGAAAATTTCCGGTTGGTTGTGGCAAAAACAGAAAAATATAAGTAGGAATTTGAGAATTGTCATTTGTGGATGGTGGTGACCATGACAAGAATGAAGTTGAAGGAAAAAATTTTTAGGAATTTTCATTTGGTGGTGGGATTTGGTATACTTGAAAAAAAATCTCTATAACAAGCTTGTTAATTGTATTGATTTGGATCCATTTGACAAGAAAAAAATTGAATGTGACACATAGAGAATGACTATGGTGGGACAGAAAATGAGTATGGAAGGAGGATGAAAATTTTGTATGAAAAATTTTGAACCCTTATGACTCAATTTATAAGGAAAAAAATGGTCTAATTTTAAATTAAAATAATTTATTTTACCCATCCCATCCCACTCTAATGTTCAAAAATTACTATCCCATCCCACCCCTCCAATGACTCTTTCTTTCATTTTTTTCCCTCACCTTTTCTCTCTCATACACACATACGCCCGCCAACCAGTCAATTTGTCACCTTTTCTTTTTCACACACACACACTCACCTTTTCTCTCTCTTCAACTTGCGTCCCCCTTCCTCTCCTCTCTTCCCCTTTCATTCAAACCCACACATCCCCCCGTTCTTTTTCTCTTTCCACTCACATTCATCCCCCACCACCACTCCCTTCATATCTAACCACTGCGACCTTTTAAGCCCTCATCGTTGTGCGCCCCGTTAAGTCACCACCGTCACGCGATCCCTTAAGCTCTCAGCTTCAGCTACTATTGCCGCGCTACACCATGTTCTTCTTCTTGACTTATTTTTATTTTAGTTTTATTTTGGTTTTTCGTTATTGTGGTCTGTATCTTCCTTCTCCATTTTTTATTTCCCCTTTCTTGTTACTTTTGTTGGTGCACGCGTTTTTGGTTAGAAGAGAGCTTGAATAAAAAAGGTTTTTTTGGGGAAATGAGTTGATCTTGTATGTTATTCTACAAGAAGAGATTTCCACGTGTAGATCACCTTGTTTTTCTCCAAATGGTGTTCTTGGCAAGAACAAGATTTTGGCTTTAAGATCAGTGCTTAAGAACCACCCTTAGAGATGCTTTAGAGGCATCTAGGTGGTTCTTGAAGCCAAGATCTATTCTAGCCAAGATCTGTTCTTGTCAAGAATACCCTTTGGAGCAAAACAAAGTTATCTCCACGTGGAGATCTTTTCTTGTAAAAGAACATAAAAGATCTATTCGTTTCCCTAAGAAAAACCTTTTTGATTCACTATCTATTCCAACCAGAAACACACGCAACAATAGAAGTAACAAGAAAGGAGAAATAGAAAATGAAGAAGGAGGATACAGACCACAACAATGAGAAACAAAAATAAAAACAAAATAAAATAAATAAAAATACATCAAGAAGAAGAACATGGATTCAAACAGCTATGATGTTGACTCTTCGCGGCAGTGTTGGAGGCTTAAGGAGTTACAGTGGTCGGATTTGAAGGTGAGTGGCGGTGGAGGGTGAAGGTTAGTCGAATAAGATGAGCGGAAAGGGAAGAAGAGTGGGAGGAGACGCAGGTTTGAAGGAAGAAGAAAAGGAAAGAGAAGGAGAGGAGGAGGGCATAGGTTGTTAAAGAAGAAAGGGGAAGATAGGGAGATGATAGGGGGCACGAGTTAAAGAGAGAGAAAAGGTGAGTGTGTGTATGTGTGTGTGTGTTAAAGAGAAAAGGTGAGAAATTGAGTGGTTGGGGGGGGGGAACGTCTCCATGTGTAAGAGAGAAAAGGTGAGGGGAAAAAAAGATGAAAGAAAGAATCGTTGAAGGGATGGAATAGGTAATTTTTGAATGTTGAAAATTTTTTTAACATTGGAGTGGGGTGAGATGGGTAAAATAAATTATTTTAATTTAAAATTAAACCATTTTTCTGATATAAATTAAGCCATGAGGGTTCAAATTTTCTCACACAGAATTTTTATCCTCCCTTTATACTCATTCTCTGTCCCACTATAGTAATTCTCTATGTCACATTTAATTGTTTTTCTTATCAAATGGATTCAAATCAACATAATTGGCAAACTTACTATAGATATTTTTTTTTCAAGTGTACAAAATCACACCACTAGATGAAAATTCCCAAAATTCTTCTCCTTTAACTCCATTCTTGCCGTAATCACCATCGTCCACAAATGACAATTCTCAAATTTCTCTTTATATTTTTTCGTTTTTGCCACAAGTAGCTGAAAAATTGCAAAATCCTTCTCCTTCAATTCCTTTCTTGCCCCGAACACCACATCAACAAATGATGCTTCTAAAATTTCTCCTTATTATTTTTTGTACTTGCCATAACCACTACGTACTAGTTGTAGTCGTGCACAAACTCCATTAAGTGAGGAAGTTTATACACAATTTTCACAATTTTCTACCCAAATTGGATTAGAAAATGTTATAGTAGATGAAGGAGGAGAGAATTGTTCACAATAAAAATGGTGCACGCATTTTCTTTTCAATTCAGGAGGATAAACTTCTCATCAACTCATGGCTTGATCCAATAGTTGGTGATGGTCATTCAAAAGATGCATTTTGGAAAAACATACTTGAGCAATATAACAAATTTCGTGGCAATTTCACTAAAAGGTTCAACAATTAATTGAGATCTTGATGGCAAAAGATTCACCATAGTGTTCAAAAGTTCAATGGTTGCTACAACAAGCCATTGCTTTAAAGAAAAGTTGTTGTAAAGAGAATGATGTCATGGTTAGTGCATATCTTATTTGGAAGCAAGATAGTCAAAAGGATTTTGCATTTGAGCATGCATGACAGATGCTAAAAGAACAACAAGATGGTTAGAAACTTGCAACGAAGGTCTTGCAAAACAAACAAAATTGAGTGCAAGTGAGACTTACTCATCATCATTTAATCTTGAAACACGGATTGAGGTTTCTTAAAATGAGACACCTACACAATCTCTTGTCCAATGGAACAAAAGAAAGCCAAAAGAAAGAGGAAAGGAAAATGAGCAACATCATCTACAACAATTATGAATTAGATTCACATTGAAAATGAAATACAGTAAAGAAATGTTGTCCAAAAAGAAATTGCACAAGTAATCAAGCAAGAAAGTCTCCCCAAATTATATGAGATTCTTATGAAGAACACATCAGATATGACCAACGAATAATGAAAAAATCACAAAATTTTTGCAAGATTGTTTGGAAGAAGTTTGAACTTGGTTAATTATCATGTAGTTAGTTGTATGTATGCCACTATTTTTAATTATATAGCTAGTTGTCATTATGTTGTAACGCCTTTAAAATTAACTTAATATTAAATCATTCTTATTTTAGTATTTACAATTTAGTCATTAAAAACTAGTCAGTAAAAAACTAATTGTTAAATGACTAGTCAGTAAAAAACTAGTAGGTAAAAAATTAGCCGGTAAAAAACTAGCCTTCAGAACTAGCCATTACAAACTTTTTATATAACTGTTTAGATGTCCTTCATTAATGCATACATATATCTTATTTTCTAATCTTATTGTATATCATGTCTAACAACCCTAACTTCAATAGAGTGTGGTGAGAAATTATTCATGAAACACTTGAAGACGACACTTATTAACAAATATTGACATATTTGCGCCAACTCCAACAAGTACAACTCCAACAATAAGTAGAAAACAATAGTCAACCTAGACATAGAAGAAGAACCATAAATTGTAATCGTGAGGATGAACATAGATGTCTCTCAAACGACTACTTCTCTGAGAATTGCATATACACTTAGGTTCAGTTTTGGCAGACATTCCAAATGAAAAAAGCAATTGTTCCTTCAAATAATGGATGATCGTAGTTCTCATTATCCATATTTCCAAATGAGAACTGAAGCTACTAGTAAAGAGGGCCTTTCACCGTTGCAAAAGTGCACTACAACAATACGTATACTAGCATATGGATCACATGCAAATAGTGTTGATGAGTATGTTAGAATTGGTGAAAATACTGTAGTTGAATGTTTATAAGCTTTTGTTATTGGCATCAACGAGATATTTGGAGATGAGTATCTACGAAAGCCTAACAACGACAATCTTAATCGCTTGCTACAACTTGGAGAAACATGTGAATTTTCGGGTATGTTGGGTTTTATTGATTGTATGTATTGTGAATGGAAAAATTGTCCAGTTACTTAGTAAGGACAATATCCTAGAAGTGATCATCGCAAACCCAAAGTTATACTTGAAGTTTTCCCATCGCAAGACTTATGAATTTGACATGCATATTTTGGAGTTTTTGGTTCTAACAATGATATTAATATGTTAAATTAATCACCTGTGTTTAATGATGTTTTGCAAGGTCAAGCTTTTTCACTGCATTTTATAGTCAATGGAACTGATACAATGTTAGTTATTATCTTACTGATTTAATTTATCCTAATTGGGTCATATTTATGAAAACAATCCCAATGCCACAAGAAGAAAAAAGAAAATTATTTGCAAAATGTCAAGAAGCAACAAGAAAGGATATAGAGAGAGCTTCTGATGTGTTAAAATCTCGTTTTGTAATTACATGTCACCCATCATATGGTAAATGGGTACTATAAAGAACATAATGTTAGTATGCATAATATTGTATAACATAATTGTTGAAAATGAACGAAATATGTATAATGAATGTTAATATTAATTATGATCATATTGACAAAGACAATTGAAACCTTCAAGTATCTCATGAAGTTCATCATAGTTTTGCTGCATACTTGCAAACATAACATTACATCATACAAGAGACGTCCATCAACAACTTCTAGCAAATTTGGTGGAATATATTTGAGAACGTTTTAATCATAATGATACTGAACTTTGAGTTTTATCGTTGTATTTGTATTTTTGCATTGATTTTTTGTTTAATTTTTATGTTTGTATTTTTGTTATCAATATTATATTTTATCATATATTTAAAGAATTTTTATTCATAAAAGTTTTGCTTTATTAATATTTTTTATTTTGTTCTAATTTATTTGATAATTAAATTATATAATTATTTAATTATTTTAAAATAAATATTAAATTTGATGACAAATATTTTGGAGAATTCACCAAAAGTTTTTAGTTTTCAAAAATCAACATTTTATTGAAATAAAAAATAGAGATTTGATATTGAGAATGAGGTGAGATTGGGAGAAGTAAGATGAAAGGCTTTGATCTAACGTGGAGATGATCTAACACTTTATGCATTTTCTTCTTGGGAAAAAAAAAAAAAAAAACGTGCGTGAAGTCAACCAGTAACCTAACTGGTGCGGAAATGGGTGTGAGGTTTGGGAACTGGTTCGAGCGCCGGAAACCTCAGGTACGGTGTGACCCTGAGGTTTGGTTTGTACTCTTCCGTTCTTCCCCTTTCTCTGGATAGCCGTTAGTTAATAATCTGTTCGCAGTTAACATTCTCACTCTCTCTTGGTAGTTCATCCCACTCTTACCATGCTTCCCCTCTCTCTCAAACCCTTTTGCTTCTGCAGTGACACGTTCAAGGGCCATCTCCACGCTCAACACATCGTGGATTCCATTCACAACGCAACCTCTTCTTCAATTTTCGACAAATGGGCGCTAGGGTTCCCGTTCAGCACTACAATCTCAACTCTCCCTCTTCCTTCATCGAGACCCCTCTCCACGTCCTCAACGCTGTCGACGCCCGAACCCCCGCTTCCGCCATCGACCACATCACCCCCGACGACGATTCCACCTCCGCCTCCGCTGTCGTCAGTGCTCTCTCCCCGTTTAATTACTTTTTTCATCTCTAACTTCACATTTTAGTCTCTTCACACGCACTTCTAATCCTTCTTTAGTCTCTGCAATGGATTAAAAAAGGTATATTTATGAACTAAAGCCAGTTCTTTTTAGGTAGATAAACTAAAATGTAAATATTGTGAAGCTATAACTATCAAATGAATAATTAAACCTTATTTTCGTATCCTAAATTTCTTCCTTCTTATTCTAGGATTGTATAAATGAATCGCATAGGAGCTGTTTGCCGCTTCACAGTGCGGAGGTAGACGAAGACCGTGCCAGTCTCGACACTAACGAGTCTTCTAGGACAACCTCTTACGATATTTTGACCATTGAGGGTAAGAACAACTCGCTTTAACTTCTTAATTCCAACATTTTTTCTATGTCTATTGTGAGATTGAGTTACCTACTGAAGCTGAATTGATTTAGTTTTTTATTTTTGGAGCTAGATATTTCGCCTATTGAATCCGCCCGGGCAAGGTTTTTGCAAATTGTTGTGGATCATTTTATTGATGACCATGTGATTGAGGTGCCTGATTCTGAGGCTGATTATGCTGGTCAAGACAAAATGAGTAAGCGGAGGACCAGAGAGATCCAATATGAAGGAGATCCAAATTTTGCTCTGCCTTTGATGTATGTAGCGAACATGTATGAAAGTTTAGTTAGTGATGTGAATACTAGGCTTGCTTCCTTGAATGGTATTCGGGAGAAGACAATTGCGGTAGCCCTTGAAGCTGCTGGTGGTTTGTATAGAAGACTGGCTAAGAAATTTCCTAAAAAAGGTAATACGCTCGTATGCTGCTTCTGTTTTATTTATTATTTTTTTTTCCCTTCTCAATGATATATTGAATGCAACATTTTATGTCCTTTATCTGAGTTGCCCTTGCCCCTCATCAGGACCATGTACATTTAAGAGAAGAGAATTGGCGACTTCTATGGAAACGAGGACAAGGTTCCCTGAACTAGTTATACAAGAAGAGAAGCGTGTTCGCTTTGTAGTAGTCAATGGATTAAGAATAGTTGAAAAACCAAATAATGTGCCGATTGATGATGCTGAGTGGTAAGTTGAGTTGTTGTGGCATTTTCACCTATATAGAATTGTGGCCGGCCTTTATGATTGTCCTGCTTTGTTTAGTAAGAGGATTTACTAATATCCTTTTCCCTTGATCTGAAGATCTGCTTTTGCTTCATTATTAATATGACTTTCTCTCAACTAAATTCTTAAGAAACGAAAAACAGATGCATAGATAGAACAATGGAAATTACCAGGTTGAAAGTGCAAACAGTGGTACTCATTTTGTCACAAATGTAGTTTGGCCTATTTTTTTGGTGTTTTTTTTCCAATAATATAAATTTCAATTTATGATGTCTAACAATAAGAATAAAAAAAAGGAAGATATTCTAAGGAAGAATTGGAGTCCTTCTAAATTGTGTCCTGAGAAGTAGTACTTAACTACTTATATTTTATTTGTAGTTTGTTGCTACATCAAAATTTTATTATGCATAATGTATTTGAGCTAGAAAGTAGAAACAGTTCTATGTACCATTTTAAGAAATCATATGGTTGAAGATATTTGATTTGTTGATGATTTGTGTTTTATTATCCTAGGCCTTTTTATTATTATATTCTGAAACTACTGATGAGCCTAAATAAGGAAGATAGTGACAATGAAAATGTGAGATATAGATTGAACTTATTTGAACTTTGCAAAGTGTGCAATTCTTGGTCTTACTTGCTTTTTTCTTGGTTTTAGGTTTAAAAGATTGACAGGTCGCAGTGAAGTTGCCATCTCGGCTAGTGATTACAAATTTTACTCTCCAAGACACAAGTATAGGCGTGGTGCATCAATATCACTTTCAAATATCCCAGATATCCCTGTATGTGTGATGTGCTTCTGTTTTTGGCAAATGAATTGTTTCCTTAAAGCTGCATAATACATGAGCTACTGCAGTTTTCTGCACAACATCTAAACTGCAATTTCTAAATTTTCACCTTTTTGGAAAAGTTTTACTGGCATGCTGAATTGCTGATTATGAATATAATGTGCTTTTTCATCTGCTACCTGCATAATTATGCTTGATGTATATTATACTAAATGCAATAGAAGACTATGTATTTAGAGGGTGTGTAAAGTGTAGTTGCTGCACTTCTTTGTATTCTAATTCTATCTAGTGTTTATGCTATTGACTTTGGCTTGTTTTTACAGAGTTATCCTGGAGCAGAGAATTCTAATTCACTGGCTACTACTCAAGGATTTCGCTCAGTAAGTGGTATATGATATATAATATATGTATATTGTCATTTTTGGTTTTTGATGGAAAACTAGTACCGTATCACAAAAAATAGGGAAGATTCCCCTGAATATATCTACAAACTTGCTGAACTTTGAAGGTTTGCATATCCCAATTGCTATAATTTTTCTTACAAATGGCAAGATGTCCTTGTTGCCCAACCCCCCTTATATGTATGCAAACATCCCTTATTGCTTCAACTCAAACTGTCTCAACCCAACTAACCTAACCAACTACCTTTCTCACTAAAAAACTAATGCTAACACACATCTGACAACACTCCCCTATAAAACTTTACCTAGTTCTCAAGGTGAAGGGTTTGTGTAAAGACCCTGAACATCTGTTGACATAATTCCACCTAACTCTCATTTCCCAAAGCCCTGAAGCATAACAAATGTTTGTCTCTTTTCCTATTAGTTAGAGATACAATAACAACAACACAAGTTGACCTTTGAAGGACCAAAACAAAGTACATGGGTTCTTTTTTCTGAAAAGCCCAATTCTACTGCTAAAAAATTGGGGCATGGTTGAAGAAATAAAAAAACTCTATTCTTGTTAATGGACTTGGTTAAACTTCATTACAAAGCATAATTGATTATCCATATTATTCTATTTACAAAAGATTATACAAAATTTCATCCAAAACATCTTATACTTCAGGTCAAGTTTCCAAGTGCAGTTACAACTCATCTACCTGCCTCACAACATCACTATTGTTACCTGTTCCCGTGCAAAGCACAATCGTCACAGTCATACAAAAAAAATACACATGCAAGGGTAAACATAGAATAAAAGACATTCTATTATTATATAATAATTATGTAATCTTAAGGTATAACAACTAATCAATCACACTTATATCCCACATGAATATAAGCATTTATCACCAATCAATCACACTTACACTCCACCTGAACATACGCACTAACAACATTCAGATGACGGTTTCCGAAAAGATTCACTACATTGAATTCAGATACCAAGGTAGCGACTCATTTGATTTCCCCCCATACTAGTATCTGGTATTTATTTGGCCCATACGATAATAAGTTGAAGTAGTGTATTATCGCCTGAAATAGGACCCTAACACTGCATTACATTGTTATCCGAGTATATCCTGTGGTGTATCATCGTTTGACACAGGGCCTAACACTGCATCATCACCCCGAAACATTAAACCTATCCACCTCTCTAATTCAATGCATCATCTCAAAGACTCTGTTACATCCTCGTAACAACCCACAACATAATTCATTACTACTCTTATCAATGAATTACAATTACCAATCATCCACAAACACAGTTCCAACAACTCATCATATCAACATAGCATCTCATTTCATATATATCGCCACAATATGAATCACAACATAATCTATCAACCATCACTTGCCAATTCTCAAAACAAGTATCAACTAAACCATAGTAATTAATAACGAATAGCGGCTTGGAGTAGTGACCCTCCAAAAATGCTATAGCGGGAGCGGAATGATAGTTATTTATATCCTTATGTAATGCATATAATGTATATGTGCTAGAAAATAAAAATTGATTGCAACAGGATATATAAGTTTTCATATATATATATATAAGAAACATAACAGGTATCCCTATTGTTTGCCTAGACAAAACCGAAAACATGACACATATCTCACTATCCCTTTGTTTACATATACCAAAAAGAGGAGTCGAAGAAGAACTGTGAGGGAAGTAAAGGATGGGGTGCGCATGGAATGAAGATGAAGACAATGGCTTGAAGGAGAAGAAGTAGCCTTGACACTCGCTGAGAAGAAGGGACGTCGACACTCGTTGGAGAAGAAGCGGTGTCGATGCTCACCAGAGAAGATGCAACAGGGGACAATCATCCCTAGCTTCACAAAGAAGGAGAACCTATGCGGAGATGGGAGAGGAACATGAACCTCACATTTTTTCTGCTATGTTTTTGGTTTAGGGTAAAAAGGGAGAAAGTGATTTTCCCTTTTTGCCCTTCATTTAAAAGATAACTTGCCTTCTAAAATGACACTGTTTTGTTTGATTTGTTCTTTAAAAAAAAAACACACACGCACACACACAAAACGACATCGTGTTAGTCTTCCCTGTCAAGATGCAGAGTCTCGCTCTGCCTTCACATCCTAGGAGCATCGTGTTTGTGCCATTATATTTTGCGTTCTAGGCCGCGAAAGGGGACACGACGACCGCTACAACCATGTGCGATGCGATGACCACTGCTGGAGCGGCGACTGGCCGCTCTGCTTAGCCGCATCGCGATAGCGGCGCTATCGTGTGCCCATAATCGCTTATTCAAAATATCCAATCACATTTCCAACAAACCATCAAATCAACATCTTTATAAAAAGTAACATTTCAAATTATCAATTTCACCAAATCAACACCAAAATATCAATCTCTCAACAATTACAAAGAACGTCCAATACATTACTTGAATATAGAAAAGCTTGAGATAGATTTACTCAGCTTAGAATCTCTTATTAAATAGAGATACAATACAATCTAGAAATTCAGAGTGGTGAATACAACTACCACCAACCTCTGACATACAATAATAAATGAAACATAATATACCTCAACTAACAACTAATAACCAACATCTAACATTAATTTAACACTCCCCCTCAAGCTGGAGCATATAAATCATATGTTCCAAGCTTGTAAATCAAGTATTCAATCCGAGGACCCTTTAAGGGTTTGGTTAATAGGTCTGCAAGCTAGTCATTGGTACCAACAAATTCGGTCCTAATTTCCTTGGACAACACTTTTTCCCTTACAAAGTGACAATCAATTTCAATGTGTTTAGTCCTTTCATGAAATACCAGATTGGAAGCAATGTGGATAGCTGCCTGATTATCACAATAAAGTTGCATTGGAGAAATTTCACAGAACTTCAATTCTTGTATGAGTTGTTTAACCCACACCAACTCACAAGCTGCAGGAGCCATAGATTTATATTCAGCTTCTGCACTAGATCGAGCAACAGTCTTCTGTTTCTTACTCTTCCATGAGATAAGATTACCACCAAGGTACACACAATACCCAGTAGTAGAGCGTCTATCTGTATCGGATTCAGCCCAATCAGCATCACAGTATCCAACAATTTGGCTATTTCCTTTATCTTCGAACAACAGACCCTGGCCTGGAGCCTTTTTTATGTACCTGGGAATACGCATTACTCCATTCCAATGATCAACACATGGTGAATTCATGAATCGACTTACAACTCCAACTGCAAAGGAAATATCTGGCCTTGTAATAGTGAGATATATGAGCTTCCCAACCAGCCTTCTATACCTTTCTGGATCTGAGTATAAGTCTCCCATATCAGCTACTAATTTCTTGTATGGGTCCATAGGACTATTGACTGGCTTACAATCAGACATTTTTGTTTCCTTCAGAAGATCCAAGGCATACTTCCTCTGGGAAACTACAATGCCTTCTTTGGATTGAGCTACTTCTATTCGCAGAAAATATTTCAGATGACCAAGATCTTTTGTTTGAAAGTGATTGCATAAGTGTTGCTTTAGTTGAGATATTGTGACTTCATCATTTCCTGTAATGACAATGTCATCGACATAAACAACTAAATAAACACATTTGCCAACAGATTTGTGATAGTAGAAGACAGAGTGATCTGCTTCACTCCTTTTCATTCCGAAACCTTGGACAACATTGCTGAACTTTCCAAACTAAGCCCTTGGCGACTGCTTAAGACCATAGAGAGATCGCCTGAGTTTACATACTAGACCAGACTCCCCCTGAGCAACAAAGCCTGGAGGTTGCTCCATGTAAATTTCCTCATCTAACTCACCATGTAGGAATGCATTTTTAACGTCCATCTGATACAGGGGCCAATGGCGAATAGCTGCCATGGCAAGAAGAAGACAAATAGTAGTGATCTTGGCCACTGGGGAGAAAGTGTCTCCATAATCAAGTCCATATATCTGAGTGTAACCTTTGGCTACCAAATGAGCTTTAAGGCGTTCAATTTCACCATTTGGACCAACTTTAATAGCATAGATCCATCTACAACCAACAGCTTTCTTCCCAGGAGGAAGATGAACCAATTCCCATGTTCCATTGTGATCAAGGGCCTGCATTTCATCAATCATGACTTGTCGCCATCCAGGGTGATCAAATGCTTCACAAACATTTTTGGGAATAGTGATGGATGATAAGGAATTTATAAAGGAACAATAAGATGGAGACAGACGATGATAACTCAAAAAATTGTAAATAGGATGAGGGTTTTGAGAAGAGCGAATACCTTTTCGAAGGGCAACAGGCGAACATAAGTTGTCATCGGCCATGGGAGGAAAATTAGGAGCAGTTGTACAAGAAGCAGACGGAGATGGACATGAGCCACGAGAGTCATCAGGAATACTGGGGTTAGCTTCAGGTGTCATGCCATGAGGAGGAGTCGAGGGAGAATGATCAGTTTCAGATAAGATAGGCATTGGACTAATATTAGAGTGGTCAGGTTGATGAGACATGTCTGGAGAAATGACAATCTCTGGACTCGAAGAGGGAGAGGGCAAGGCCTCTTGGATGGAAATGGAGTCAGGTGTGGAGGATGAGTAGAAGGGAGAATCTTCAAAGAAGGTAACATTTGCAGACATGTAATACTTCTTGTTATGAGGAGAATAACATTTGTATCCTTTTTGAAGGCAGGAGTATCCCAGGAAAACACACTTGATCGACTTAGCTGACAATTTATCGAGGTCTGGAGACATATCATGAACAAAACAAGTACAACCAAATACACGAGGTGAAACATGATATAGAGGTTCAGCTGGAAATAGGATGGAATGAGGAATTGATTATCAAGAGAGGAAGAGGGCATCCTATTGATAAGATAGCAGGCAGAAAGAATCGCATCTCCCCAATGATCTAATGGAACTTTTGCATTAATCATTAAAGAGCGAGCGGTTTCAACAAGGTGGCGATTCTTTCTTTCGGCTATCCCATTCTGTTGAGGAGTGTGGGGACAAGTGGACTGATGTAATATACCTTGAGAGGACAAAAATGACGAGAGTTCAGAAGAAAAATATTCTTTTGCATCATCACTTCTGAAACATTTGATTGATTTTCCAAATTGATTTTTTATTTCATGAAAGAAGGACACAAATATGGATAGAAGTTCAGACAAAATATTCATCAATAAAGCTGACAAAATATTTAAATCCAAAAGAAGTAATTCGACTAAGACCCCAAATATCTGAATGAACAGTGGAGAAGGCTGAATTACTTCTTGATTTATCTTTACTTGAAAAAGAAGACCTAACATGTTTGCCTAATTGACAAGCTTCACAGTCTAAAGTTTGGATTTTCTGAGTACTAGGAGCCATTATCTTTAATTTGGCAAGATTAGGATGTCCAAACCGATCATGCAACAATTTAGGAGAGATGGATGTAAGACAGGACACTGAAGGATTCATGTCCGGCGTGATTCATGTCCGGCGCCAATCTGCTTGCCCGTACCACGGTCCTGAATGACAAAGGAGTCAGAGTTAAATGTAACTGAACAATTTAAGGACTTAGTTAATTGACTCAAGGAAAGTAAATTGGGACAAGAAGGAATGTACAAAACAGAAGATAAATTTAAAGAGGGAGAAATAGAAATTGAACCCACTCCTTGAGCTGAAACTTTTGACCCATTGGCTAATGTGAGAAGATGTGGAAATTTGGGAGGTAATAAAGATGAAAACAAGGAGTTATTACCAGAGATATGGTCTGAAGCACCAGAGACAACAATCCATGGGTTTTGACCTTCCACAGATTGAGAAATGCACCGTTGATACATTAGGTCCAGAAGAAGGTCCAGCAAGGCTGTTAGATTTCATCCTCATATACTCTTGGTATCCTTAATATTCTTCTTCAGACAGCTTCCTCTCTTCCGGCTTCTCAGACCTTGATACATGAGCAGACTTGTCTGGAAAACCATGCAGAGAGTAACATGTCTCATGAGTATGACCCATCCTTCTGCAATGAGTGCATTGTGGACGATTACCTCGTCCACCACGACCTCTGTTTCCACGTCCTCCTCTTCCTCTTGAAGATATCATAAAAGAGGACTCCATATTACTTTCAAGGGAGGTACCCTCATTGTTCAAGGTAGGTACCCTCATTGCTCTGATACTAACTTGGCGCTAGAAGGAGGGCTAGCTTTTGAACACAATCAAACAAGCGTTGGATATCATTAGAGTAGATATCTTGGGCTTTCTTCCAAAACGAGTAACAGGTTTTGAAAGCTCTGAGGTTCCTCAATATCTTAGGTTCCACTGACTGCCATAGAAGAGCACAAAGCTGAAAGTCAAGTCTCTTCCAATGAGCTTGTTGTTCAGCTGATCCCTCGATATCTACCTTTTCTAGATGCTCATGATGTCCTTGACCAAGGAACCAAAGTTCCACAGAATCAGCCCAAGCTAAATAATTTTTACCATTGAGCTTTTCAGTTGTGATGACGGCAGATCCAGAAATAGGAAAAATGGGACCAGAGTTGACTGCGGTAGAAGAAGACATTTTTTTCAGATCTGAAAAAGAGGAAAAAACAAAGACCGAGAGAGAGATTTGATTTAAATCTACTAAATCTTGCTCAAAGTGAACCATGCAGGTCAGCAATAGCTTCAGGAGGCTCCGGCGAGTCAAACGGCACTGGAACAACGGCGAACGGAGACCGTTTCGCCGGCGCGTGGAGCTCACGCGCTTTCTGTTTGGTGTGACTGAGGCGGCGCATGGAGGCACGTGGAGCGGCGTATGGAGGAGCGATTTACAGGGGTAGAACACGCACGTCGAGGCGCACCTGGATCTGTGCTCGTCGGAGAAAAAGTCGTCGGAGACGGTGGCGGACAGCGGCGACAGTGGCGAACAGCCTACTGTGCGACTCTAGATGATAAAGAGCAGAATCGAACAGGCTCTGATACCAACTTGAATATAGAAAAGCTTCAGATAGATTTACTCAGCTTAGAATCTCTTATTAAATAGAGATACAATACAATCTAGAAATTCAGAGTGGTGAATACAACTACCACCAACCTCTGACATATAATAATAAATGAAACATAATATACCTCAACTAACAACTAATAACCAACATCTAACATTAATTTAACAACATTTAACTATCATTTCAAGAATAACACTCTAATCTTCAATCACACAAAATACCCAATTCCCATAACGATCAAATCATAATCAAAAGTTCAGTTACTCAAAATCAATTAATTTCATAGTCATTATATCATAATTTCTCTAATTAAAATCAAAGATTTAGCTACCCTTATAAAAGTTGACTCAGAAAAATGGGAGAATCAACCCAAAGAGATCTCTCAGAACCTGACATAAATCCCCATTTTAACAAAAACCTAAGAAATTAGAATTTTCAAAAGAATTCTCCTGTTTAACGTGAACAAAAAGATTGAAAACGAACGGAAAAGGTTTAGAAAACTACGATCAAACATACCTATATTGATTACCTCTAAGAATCAGGAGCAATGGAAGAGACCTTGTTCGAATCAAGAGCAATGGAAGAGACCAGAAGTTGACCATGCAAGGACAACTTCTCACGGGAAAGAAAGAGAAAACAGCGGAGAAGAAATTGCAACAAGGAAGAAGAAGAAACTTTCGGAGGAGAGAGAAAGAGTTTCTAAATATATATAGTTGGGGGGTGTATTTAGTAAAATTAGTTTGCTAAATGCAACCCCTCTTTCCAAACGGACTTTCCAAAAACTTTCTAAAACTCAACTAAAACCTTCGAAAACAAAAGAATAATAATTATTTTCATCTTCCCATTCTTCTACCATCAACTGAATACAACCACATAGTCTCAAAACAACTAATAAATCCATCAATCTCTAATCAATTAGTAATTTAAATAAAAAGTTAAATTTAATTTTCTTCACTATTTATCCTACGAATTTATAACCTATTAAATAAACATTCTAACATTTTCCATTAGGTAAAAAGTTGACTTATTTAAAATATTTTCCTTGCTCCCTCTCACAATCTGCACTTATGTTCTGCAGTTACAGCACATACACATTTCTTCCTCTCTCAGCCACTGTGCAAGGCACAAAATTCAATAGTTGCAATTCCAGTGGTGAAATCTTGGTCGGTGTCTGTGAGACCCAGAGTTTGGTCATGATTACTGATTCATCCTCCTCAATGCAAGAACTTAGTCTGTAGGTTTCGACAGCAGAAATGGGTTGGCTGCCTCCATCATCTTGCTACCCATACCCACTGGAAAGCATTTCTCTTCTACTTCGCATAATTGATAAGAACTTTGGTAGAACCACACCACCACCACAAAAGCTAACTGTTGTAGTTGGAGATCCCTAGGCTTTATAGATTTCACTCTTAAATCTCATACTTCTAAAGTGGCACTCATCTCATACCTTATTGGATCCTAACATCCCACCATGCTCAGTAATCTTGACACAGTGACACCCACGCAAAAGAGCTATGCACTTGCCCTTTTTGACTAATCTCATGCAGTGTTGTCAAAACGGCATTATGAGGCGCCATAACGGCGGAGGACGCTTTCTGTGATGGGCATTATGCCCTGGTATGGCGTGGTTCTGCCATTTAGAGTGTGGCGGGCACCATGGTGGAAACGCCGTGGTGGACGTCGTGCCCAATTGGTTTTTAACGTTTTGGACCCAAGTCGACCTAACTCGGTTTGAGGCCAAACATAGTGTTTGGGCATCTGTAGCCCTAGCCGCAGCTTCGGTAACCTTCAGCACGAGCACTCTCCCAATCGCATATCCTTCGAGATCGCAACCAGTCACCGTGCATCCTTTGGCGAGTGCTCCGGCGCCGGTGACTCGCGTTGTGTTCTCGTCTCTTGCATTCTCTCTCGTCGGCGACTCGCGTTCTCAACTGCGCGCGCACCATTTCTTTCCTGCATTCTCTCCTCCTCGCGTTCTCGATCTTACACGTTTTCTTTCACCCATTATCTCCTTCTTGCTGTAAGCTCTATCTCTCATCTCTTTTTTTTGTAAAAGAGATATTAATTTTTTTTTCTGTTTTTTTTATAAAAGCTATTTTTCAATTTTGTTTTTCCAGTTTAATAAAGTTTGAGATAAGGGCAGTTATGGATGGAAAGAAGCAGAAGCAAACTGAAACATTTAAAAAAGTAACGCAAGATATTGAAGAACATTTTGAAGAAGGGTTCATGGAAATGGGAAGTTTTGATGCTTCGTCTAAGCTACCTCCGGTTGGTGATTTGAGATTGAAAGATACACGGAAGGGACCTATGGACCTTTTTACTCAAGCTCAGTCTACAACTGCAAAGAATAGGAAAGAAAAACTAGTGCAAGCGGGCATAAGAGAGCTTTGTGATAAAAAAAGCTTTAGAAAGGGTGTACCAATACATAGTTCGCTTTTGGTACCAAACTGACCTACCTTTCAACTTAATAAAATTAGAAAGTTTTCAAGATATGCTTCGCGAAGTTGGAAATTTTAGGAGACATTTGAAAGCTCCTTCCTACCATGACATTAGAGTAACACTTCTTCATAAAGAGGTGGTGTACACTAATGAGTTAATGCAACCACTAAAGGATCGGTGGGCAAATTTTGGGTGTTCGTTAATGTCAGATGCTTGGACAGATAGAAAAGAAAGAAGCATCATAAACTTTTTGGTGAACTCGTCTTCTGGGACAATGTTGTTAAAGTTTGTTGATGTATTTGACTATGTAAAGACTGGAGTAAAAATGTTTGAGTTATTGGATTCTATTGTGGAGGAGATTGGAGAGGAAAAGGTTGTCCAAGTTATAACGGACAACAGAAGTAACTATGTTCTTGCTGGTAAGTTGCTAGAGGAGAAAAGACCAAAGATTTATTGGATGCCTTGTGCTGCACATTGTATAGACTTGATGTTGGAGGATATTGGTAAGCTGCCCATTATAAAGAAGACCATTCAACGAACTATCTCTCTTGTTGGCTTCATATATAGCCATTCAAGAATGTTGAGCATGTTAAGGTTCTTTACCGGTGGAAGGGAGTTACTGAGACATGTGATCACTCGATTTGCAACATCATATCTTTCCTTGGATAGGCTTCATGAAGAAAAAATTAATCTTAGAAAGATGTTTGTGTCAGAACAGTGGAATGAAAATAGGCTAGCAAAGGAGGCCAAGGGAAAGGAAGCCACTAAAACTGTCTTGATGCCTAGTTTCTAGAAGAATGTGGTTTTCATTCTGAAAGTCATGGATCCTCTTGTGAAAGTGCTTAGACTTGTGGATAGTGAGCAAAAACCAGCTATAGGCTACATATATGAAGCAATGGACAAGGCGAAAGGAAACCATTATGAAATCTTTTAAAAATGAAAGCAAATACAAGGATGTGTTTGCAATCATTGATAAAAGATGGGATATTCAGCTTCATCGTCCTTTACATGCTGCTGGCCACTTTTTGAACCCTGAGTTCTTTTATGCAAATCCACAGATTGAATTTAATGGTGAGATTATTAGGGGTTTGTATGATTCTATAAATAAATTGTTGGGAGATTTGGAAATGGAGAAGATTGTTCATAAGGAGTTGGGTCAATATAAAACTGAGAGTGGTATGTTTGGGTCCACAACTGCTAAAGCAATGAAGGGTGAAATTGCACCTAGTAAGAGACAAAAGATTGCAACACCTGAACTTTTATTGTTCAAGTCATTTGCTGAAGTGTCTGAGTTTAACATATTTTGGTTGCATTTGTAGCTCAATGGTGGTGGATGTATGGTTCAGAAACTCTGTATTTGCAACAACTTCCAATTAGGATCCTTAGCTTGACATGTAGTGCTTCGAGTTGTGAACGCAATTAGAGTGTGTTTGAGCAAGTAATTAATTTCCTATTTAAAGTGAACAATCAATATCTTCCTTATTGTTATTCCATAAATAATGAGTATTTATTTAATTGTTTTAGGTTCATACTAAGAGAAGAAATAGACTCGAGCATCAAAGACTACATGACTTGGTATTGTCAAGTATAATCAAGCACTCCATTGAAGGTATAACCTTAAGGATGAAATCGATCCAATTAGTCTCACTGGAATTGATGATTGCAATGAGTGGCTAATTCAAAAGATGGATGGAGAAGAAGGTGAAGATGAGAGAGTTCATGAAGGAGATGATGACCTTACTTGGAATCAAGTTTATGAAGCTTCAGGACTTAATGAGCCTAGACAATACACTAGGCGTCATAAAAGGAAACAACTTGCACTTGGAGATGGGCAAGTAGAAGCATCTTCTAATTCTTCTAATCCTTCTAAGAGAGCCAAAGGAGTAGCTTCAAAGAAGAAGCGGAAAAGGGTTGTTGTTGAAGAGGAGGCTGAATCATTAGAATATTCTGATTCTAGCAGTGAGGAGGAGGAATTAGTGTCAAATGCTAATTTGACACCTTTAGATGGAGAAGAAGCTGAAGGATTCTTGGATGAACAACATCGCCCTGTTGAAGTTAACTATGCAGACATTGATGAAGATGAGGAGGATTAAATAAAATAGTTCTCGGACTTGTCATTGTGTTTATTGTTTTTAACTTTGTTTTTTTGTTTTGATGGTTGTTTAATCCTTTTGTTATGGTTAGGAATTTATGCTTTTAAGTTTTAATGATGACAATATCACTAGATTATGAATTCTATGAATTTTAGATTGTTAAATTGTTGGTTTTGATTAATCTGGTTGTTATTTTGCTGTTTTTGCATTATATATATATATATATATATATATATATATATATATTTTGTCCGTCATGGCGTACGTCATAGACCGCCATAGCGTCCACCATGGCAGTATGACACTAAAAGGTCCTGGCTGCCATCCGCCGTATAACCTTCCTGACAACCTTGATCTCATGTGAATACTACAATTGTGCTTTCTTGCTTGCCATCTGATACTAGTTGATACAAACCTGATATGTTATTAAAATAATAGGGAAGATCTCCTCTGAACACAGGAACAATTCATGTACTGCACCTCCCATTGCCCAAATCCGCAATTCTCTCTTCGCTAATGACAAGATGACCCTCTCTCCCACCTTGTTTCATCGAAGTTCAAACAGTCTCAGCCCAAGTAACATGCCTACCTAATTTTCTCTGTCAAATTAAAACTTACACCTAACAGTTTGTCTTCAGATTGTATGATCAATGAATGTTGTTATTGTATCATCTCAGTACATTTTTAGGTGTGAACTGCAGATGGCATCTGTGACTCCATTAATTTAAGTTGGATCTAATATCAACTTGTTGCGAGTGGTGTTATTGGATCCAATATCAATTATATTTAAGCACAGGGCATTATCTTTTTCCTTTTCTGTTGGGAATTGCATTTGTTTACTCTATTTTCATGTGCATGCCTTAATGATGCTTTCTGTTGCTTTGGTTGTGCTTGTGGATCTTGGCACATTTTTTTAGTATTAGCATCATATGGAATTTTTTTCTTGCCAGCCACAAAATCAGCAGCAAACCCAATGCAAACATCACTTGCAGTCATTGCAGCATCAACCTCAGTTTCACCCAGTTCTCCAGAACAACCAAACTATGCACCAAACTCAGCCTGCAGGGTCGTATTCTCATAACCCTCAAAGTGGCCCTTCATCCCACCTACCTGAAATTTCTCATGCTCACCAGCCTATATCAATATCTCAACACATAACTTGCTTACAACCACTGGCTGGTGGCCATGTTGGAGGACGCATGCACATGCTGGTGAGTTTATTTGATATATTTTGTTTTATCAAATAAGGTTAGGGTTTTTTGCAATTCAATTTGCATGTCTAAAAGCATGGCAAGACCAACTTATTTAAGCCGTTTTGTGTCATTTCTCTAATTGCTGAGTTAATACCCAATTACTTTATTGTATTTGCTGAGGCCTATCCCCAGTATGCTGCTTTAATATTTAAACATAACTCTGAAAGTAGATACTTATTTTGGATTTCTCAATGGACTTCATATATTAGCACTACGGTTTCACTTGTTCTTCCTTAATTATGTGTGATAATCAATATGACACATGACCATGTCAACAGTTTAAATATGTTTATAATGCTAATACTCGTACATTTTTTTGTTGATTTTAGTTTTTTTGAAAATTCCTTAAACATTTTTTTTCCTTTTCTGCTGAGCTGTATCATGTTGCTTACTATACATACAGCCAACAACTCCAGCAAAGTTTTGTGATGAATGTGGGGCTCCATATCTGAGGGAAACATCAAAGTTCTGCTCCGAGTGTGGTTCAAAGAGGTTAGGAACATAGCAGGTTAGGACAAGTTTTATTAGTCCATTTCCATATAGCATCTTTCCTCGTCATTCTTTTTCATCAAAGGCGTTCTCAGGTTTTCTATATATTATTAGCTTTTGTAGTATTTTTATGTTTTGAAAAATGTATTAATAGAAAAACAATATAAGTTTCAAGAACTTGAAAGGTGTGGTCTAGTAAATAGTTGTAGATATATCTATTGTATAGGGTTTGCTAGGTGAGCTTTAACGAACCGGAATGCAGAACTTGAAGTTCAAGAAGCCGTGAAATTAGCAAGCTTGTTTGTATTTGGCTTTCTTCTGTTTTGTTCATAAACACTACCAGTAGAGGAGCAAGTGGTCCTCCGAAGCATGGCAGTTTAAATTGAAAACTATGAAGACCCCAAACTTTGGCTTATCAAGATGTCTAAATATATAACCTATTTTAAACTTAAGAAAAAGACAATTACCAACTGAGGAAGTTTCTTTCGGTTTAAACTGATTTAAGTATAATTTTATAGTCTGTTTAGTTAATAATTACCCTACATTATTGATTGAATAATTTCGGTTTTTATTTGGGTGCGTTGCTTGGTTCAAGTAATTAATATGTAAATTCAAAAGAAAGGGTTTATCTCTAAGCAAAAGCAAAGGTAGGTCGCAATAAAAATATGACTTGATTGCTAGCAAAATTTGCTTAGTGTCAATTATTTGAATCTTGAAATTGTACCGGCAATATTTTATTTGAAAATGCCACTTTCAACTGGAAGATTAAGAATGTTTATTATGGGTGAATACTAAAAATTTATTAAAACTACAAATTAGAAAAGAAATTCCTTAAAATTACAAAATTCTTCACAATAAAAACATGCTTATTTGTACTATGTTAGAAAGTGTTTTTACCCCTTTTCTATTTAATGTGCTTCGTTGATGCTTGATTACTATTTGCTTTTAGGCATTTTTTTCCCTTCGCCATGCATATTTAAAGTTTTTCTTCCTACATTTTCATATTTTCTCATTGCACATTCATAGTCTTTTAAAATGGGAAAAATGTTCTTAAGTAAAAAAAAATTAAAAATTTGTGATGACAAGTTCGAATCAAATAATTCGAACTCACTATTTTTTTAAAAATTTGAAAGACTCAAATTGTTTTACAAGTTTGAATTAGATCCAGACTTTTAAAAAATTTGTGAGTTTGGATTAGTTGATCTGAACTTGTAAAAAAATTTGTCATTACAAGTCTTAATCAACTAATCTGGGCTTATAAATTTTTTTACAAGTTTGGATCAGCTAATTTGGACTCATAATTTTTTTTACAAGTCCATATTAGTTAATTCAGATTGAGTCCGGATTGGTTTATACAAACTTGTAAAAAAATTTGTAATTATACAAACTCCAGATTAGTTAATCTATATTCTCAAATTTTTTTACAAGTCTGGATTAGCTAATCATAGTTAATCCAAATTCACAAGTCCGGATTAATCTAGACTCAATTGTTTTTTGTGAGTTCATATTAGTTAATCTGAACTTGTAATCACAAATTTTTTTACAAGTTCAGATTAGCTAATATGGACTCACAATTTTTTTTGCAAGTACAAATTGGATAATCTGGAGTTGTAAAAACAATTTTTTTTACACACGTGATGAAGGGAGGACTTGCGGTCTGGATTGGTGTAGGCGAGAGAACAACAAAAAAGATGTGCAAAGAAGGAGAAGAATTGCATAGAGGGAGAAGAACTACGCGAGAGGAAGAAGAACTGCTCGAGAAGGAAGAAGCTTTTAAGTTTTTTTACCTAAGGACACTTTTGTCTTTTTCCAAGACTATGGAGGTCAGTGAGAAAGTATAGAGGTGTAGGGAGAAAAAATCATATATTTATCATTATTAGGGTTGGACACAAAATTGTGACCCAACTCATTCTGATTTGAAAAACTCATGATAAAAATTTGACAATTGGTTGCTTGTGGTTGTGTTGGTGGGTTAAAACAGATTAAAAGACAGTTTGAATGAGTTATAACAGTGGGTGCATGGTTGTTTTTATAGTACATTGATACTTGACCCCAATTGCTCGTTATGTATGTTATTTTTCATTTTATAGTTTTAAAGTTAATAATAGTTTTGTTTTCTTTTATTTTCTGAAATAATTAATATAATTCACATTAATACTTATAGAAAACATACATTCAATATATTATTTTTGTATAATTTTTCGACAATTGTAGAAACATGGTTTAACACTCATTTTTTTCCATCGAAATAAATATAAGTACTTCTAACTGACATAATTCTCATAAAAAAATTATGACATAATTTTTTTTATTCTTATATACTAATTTTGGTTTCAATTTTGTAATTACGGTGAAACAAATTTTAAAATCCATGGTAAATCAAAGATAAAATGTCTTGAGTCGAATAATTACGACATTATTAATAAAAAAAAAGTCGGTAACTCATCTAATCATAACATGTCAACTTGCAAAAGTAAACAATGAATAATGGTTGAATAATTTAAAAGAATAAGTTAGTTTGGGTTGGGCCAAAACTCAACCTCTCCAACCAATTATCCACACCTAATCTTTATACCTTCATATTTTCAAAGACAATTTCTGTTAGCACACCCTTATTTACTATTTGCACCCCTTCAATGTTTATAATTTTCTTCACAACCTTAAAACACTTTTACCCTTGTTTATCCTAAGTTTCTTGACAAAACATCACATAGTTTTACCATTGCACATGCATCTCTACCCACCTCTTTGAAAGAACACCTTCACTCTCTTTGAACATACATGACAGAAGAAGTTCCTAAAATTAGATGTGAAAAAATATATATGTTGGAAGAGGGTGAGAGTGTGAAATGGGGAAAGCAAACATATGCAATAATGAAGCTAAGTGATGTTCTGTCAAAAAACTTCGGATAAAAGCAAACGTAATGTTTTAGTGTTTTGTAGAAATTTATAAACATTGAGAGAGTATGAAGAAAAAACAAGGAAGTACTAAAAGAAACTGGTATTTTCAAAATATCATATATTTTTTTTCTTCCCCAATCCCCATCCTTCCTCCTCTTCTTGAAGATATAAATTTTTCTTTCCCATTCTCCACCCTTCCTCTTCTTTTTTTTTTTTTCTTCCCGGTCCCTAATGTCAAATGGGTTATTAGAACTATTGATTATGCATTCGAAATATGCATCACCCACAATTTAGGTCATCCATTTTGGCTTATCCGACTTATTTGTTCTTCATTTTGAACACTCCATTTCAATCCTTCTTGTACGTGGAAGTGAAAGGTGGTTTTTGGGTGGAGGTGTTATGGATGTGACATTGAGAGGAAGAAGAAAGGTGAAAGAAAGGTACTTTGGAAAATATTAAGGTGCTATGAAGTAGTGAGCGAAAAATCTCACTTTTAAAGAGATGCGTTAGATTTGTAACTTATGAAGACATATTTAAGAAATTAAATATTTATCAACTACAAAAATGAATACATAACAGAAGAATGAATTACTATATAAGAAAAAGGAGAGTGAAAATTTCACGTGACCCAAAACAAATTACTGACGTGAGGAAATGCTGGATAAGTTAGAAGACTAAAAGTAAAATATATTATAATTATTCTTCATTTTATATATTTTAAATAGATAAATAAAAGAATCTAGAATATATTTATTAGTCTTTATGGGTATGCTTATTAGAGAATGATATTTTTTTTCTTTCTGAATTTTTTTGATATCATATTATTGTTACAAAATATTTATCAATTTTTGTCGATAACTAATACATAGGAGAACTTGACTGCTTTAATGGAGTTTTTCCTTCTAACCATTTTTGTATCTATAAAATTTGAATTTAAAACCTTTTTTTTTTATATATAGGAAACATGAATTTAAAACCTTACTTTGTTTAAGAATATCATATCCTATATTACTATAACCAACGATTTTAAATTATATATGAATTTATATAAACTTATAATAGCATCAACATTTGGTAAAAAATATTAAATACAACCAATTAGATGCCTTTTAATTACTTTAAAAAGTAAATAAATTAAATTTTTATCTAATAAAAAACTTATTCTTGTTTTCTCAACGAACATCCATTACAGTAAAAAAAGGGTTAGATTACATTTTACAAGGCGTAACATTGACCTGCTTTTTAGAGAATTTCTCCTTGTATTCTAATAGGTTCTCCCTACATCTCCATAATTTCTCAAAATAGCAAAAAGACCCTTAATGAAAACAATAAAAATTTAATCACTACACACGTCTTTCTTTTTGTTTCATCTACACCTCTCTCTTGCTTCGCATCTCTCTTGTTAACTTCTCTTATACGACTTCGTTTTTCTTCTCACTGACTTAGTGGTTTTCTCTTCTTCTTTGTGCATTGTTGTTTATCCCGTCTGTGTTAGCTTTATTCTTCCTGATTTAATTTTGTGTTTATCTTCTCTCAGTATATTAGCTTTTTTTACAAGTCCAGACACCCATATCTGGACTTGTAAAAAAATTTTCAATCTTTTTCACAAGTTCAGACACCCTTGTTTGGACTTGTAAAAATATTTGCAATTCTTTTTTCTACAAGTCCGAACATCCCTGTTCAAACTTGTAAAAAATGTTGCAATTTTTTTTTTTGACAATTCTGGATACCCCTATCTGGACTTGTAAAAAATTTTGCAATTTTTTTTTACAAGTCTAGACACTCCTGTCCGGGCTAAGTCCAGATACCTCTATCCGGAATGGATACCACTGTCCAGACTAAGTCTAGACACCCTTGTCCGGATTAAGTCTATCCAGACTTGTAAAAAAGAAATTGCAAATTTATTACTAGGATTAAACTTATTTTTTTACCTAGAGTATTTGAGACTTTTCCTACCTTTATAGAGATGCAGGGAGAAATTATTGAGGTGCAAGGAGAAATTATCAGTTTTTTAACTTAAGGTTTGGATTTGACCAAGACAACTGAAGTTTTTTTTTTACCTAAAAAAAATTTAAGGATGTGACTTTTTTATATTAATAAAATAATTATTAAAATTATTATAATTTTATTTTAATTTTTTTTTGGGATTTTTGTGATTCAGAATTATCTTTAAAATTGTTGTAATTGATTATTTTTAAGATTTCCTTTTCAATAGTCAAGGTCAATTTATTTAATCTTTGCTAAAACATCGTTGATTTTAAGTAAGTTTTTATTTTAATTTTTGAAAAATTTCTTTCAAGCAATTGATACTAGGATCGTTAATATTATTCTATAAGTTATATATGGATATTATCATTTTCAAATTCATTTTTCTTATACCTTTAAAAAAAAATTTAATTGTTGAAAAGCTTCATCGATGCACATATCTTTTTATTGTAAATTTTAATTAACTGAATCAACTGCAAATAATATCAGATAATAATTTCTCACAAAAATTTAAAATTTTCAAATTCATAAGTTGTTAAAGTCATAATAATAAGAGACAAAAAGAACTAAAGGTGAAGGGAGTAGTTAGAGAAAGATATAACATAGCATAAAAACTAAATAAAAGATAAAAAAATTATTCAATTTCGTTTGCTGTTAACTATTCTCTTAAAAAAAAATAAAAATATCATTATTTATTGAGAGAAATTAGACGTTTATTTATAGTATCAATAAATTTTACTTATTTTTTATCTTTTTTTAAGGTTTGACCTTTTCTCATACTACAATGTATAATCTCAAAATATTATAATATATTTAATTTTATTTTAACCTTCTGTCATATTAGTTGTCATCTCTTATTTTGTGTTGCTCTCACTACAGTATCTACTATTTATCATTGTCATTATGAGAATGGTTAGTAACAATTTTTAACAAACTTTTTTTATACATTTTTATTATAAGTTAAAATTTATTAAAAACTACGAAAGAAATTCATGAAATAAGAGCTTAAAAATTTATAACTTTCAATGAATTTTATGTTAAAAATAGAAGATATATTTAAAAGAATACAATAGTGTTACTAGCATTTTTTTTCATCATCATTATATTACAATCACTGTTACTGCAGCCACCAATATATTTCTTGTTCTACTAGAATAATATGCACACATGGTAATAATTTTGACAAAAATATAAAAAATGTAAAATTATTTTTAAAAAACAATTATGTACTGTCAATCTTGAGTTGACTGTACCAAGCACGACAAAAATGAATTATTTCAGTTCATTTCCATTGTCATTAATTCGTTAGGAAGTCATTATAACAAACCAAATATAAAACTTGATTCCTCTCTGTTAAGGAGCTTATCAGCTTTATACGCCTATATTTGCACATTTGTTAAATATTTCCTGTTTAAGCACCAACTAAATGGCCTTATCATGGACGAAACATTGCATTCAGAGGGAAATAGTAGAGCCAAGCAAATAAATAAAATGCCGACAGGTTCAGTTGAAATGGGGAGGGAGGAATTATTGGTGAATGCATGTCCCCATTTTTACACTTTTATTATTTTGCATAAAATATAAAAAGAAAAAAAAAATCTAAACTGACTATTTATACTAATCTTCTATTTTGGTCTTGTACATTATTTCTTGGATTCCACGGCTTACATTAATGTCCTGTGGTCCATTTATTCTTTGGATTCCATCACATCTGATCTCTGTAGATGGAAGTGTTTGTAAGACGTATGGGTATGAATCAAAATTGAATAAAGGGTTTTATGGGCTTTATTAGTGAATTTCTTCTGCATAACAAAAATCAAATCTACAACATTACATGTACTTGTGTACCTCATTCCCTGTTCACCGTAGGATTTAAAATGTATCCAAATCCAAATTCATCGAATATCATGACAGTACAGTCATGCATTATACTAACATACAAATATTACAAATGTGAAAATACTGCATGCCATACCCCAATAATATGTAGCGAGCCATAGTGGTGGTATTGTTTTGGCACATTGTCCCATTTAGTTGTTCATTCTTTGTGATACAATGGCCGATCAAAATACCTGAGAATGTCGGTGATCTTTTACATGTTATTTGTCAGTACAGCAGCAAATCAACCTTGGATTGAATCTTGAATCTAGTAACCTTGAAATGAGACATCTCTTCTTTCCCTGCGACTGCGTTAGTCTTTGTTAGCTACAAGATAGGGGAGGCTGAATCTATCCACCTATTGGAAACATTCAATTTATAGCTCTAGAACTTTTTGATCCATGTCATCTAGAAGCAGTCCGTGCCAACATGTGAAATACCCTGGTAGAAAATATGGGGAGAAATGATCTTTAGCAGACTTACCTACGGTGTTAGCAAATAGCATCGAAAACTCACCAAATCCTAATCTCCATGTAATAAAACTGAAATTTATTAGATTAAGAAGCTAGCACCTAACACCAATGACAATGCTGACAGTTATTAATTTATTAGTAAAATAAAAATTATTTTGAAAATTGGAACTGTACGAACTGTGTAAAAATGTTGAATAACAAACATTTATATTGAGACATGCATAGAATCAGAAAAGTGGAGCTAGTCCAACTGAGATAGGAAAGATTTTACAAGAAAAGTCATTTTCTCATTAAACAGACAGTTTCTGTACAGGACCCTATATCTAATAAAGGGACTTGAATCAGTACTATGGTTGCGTGTGTTAATATTATTGCAATTAATAAAATGCTAAGAAAGTATAATACATCTTGGCACCTTGCATGGCTAAGTGGTGAAACAGACATCCCACTATGGCTGAACTCTACATCTGCCAATTAAGGATTTGCTGTTATGTGAAAATCAGTTCCTGATTGAGCAGCACTATGCTTGTGTAATTTGGTAACACAGCAGCAGAAGTAAAGGTACTGTAACAAAAAAGGGAATAAGACTATAAGATGACTTGCATCATGTACATATAAAAGAATTCTAAGTATATAGTAGAATAGTGTGTCGTACCTATAATTATGAGCTTCCTAGTTATAATATATTACGCGAAATAGATTTTAAACCAGTAAAACATCTTGTTATAGTTGTCTTGATTATCACATGAGAACATCATCATTGATGTGAAAATCCTACAAGCTGCAGGATTTACATCGTAAAAAATCAAGTTCCTTGAGAATGACAGTGCATCAATAGGAACAGCCAGTTGCCATTATATAATGATGATTGATGCATCAAATTCATTTCAATGATGACATGATGCTTATTGAACTTTGGTAGAAAATGAAGTAATCTTGATTGTAGGCCACCAAAATAAGGAACAGCAAACCAAGTATGTAAAGCATGAATCCCCTCTCAAGTGTTTATAGAAGGAACTGTTATGTCAATAGTCCCAGAAATTAGGTCCCTTCTCATCATATCATCATGAAGTGCCAGAGCTTCATTGATGTCTCCTAATTCATAGTACTTTCTCAATAGACAAATGCAGAGAACTTGATCAGGAATCATGCCTTTCCTGAGCATCTCATCCAACAATGACTTTGCCTGTTGTACTTGACCATAACGAGAAAAACCCCAAATAAGTGAAGTATACACATGCAGGTCCAGCTCCATACCTATTTCAACCATTCTATTTCGTAAATTCCAAGCTTCTTCAGGATTTCCATGCTTCATGTTCCCAACAATCAAAGAAGTGTAAACTAATTTATCTGGACTGATTCCCTTATCCTGCATCTCATTGAACAGCTTCTTGGCTTCTTCAACACAATCATTTTTGCAAAGGCCATCAATCAGAGCAGTATAAACCATAATATTAGGTTGCAAACCAGTTCTAGTCAAGTGATCAAAGTAACTAAGAGCCTGTTGAACTAAACCTTTTTTGCATAAACCATCAACTAGGGCACCATATGTTACAACTGTTGCCTCGATACCCAATTCTTGCATCTCTTGTAATAGATTAACAGCCTCTGTGGTTTTCCCAACCTTAAAATATGCATCCATAAGGGTTGTATATATGTAACTATTTGGAGTCAGACCATAATCCATCATCTCATGAATTACAGCCTTAGAATCTTGGATTTTATTTTGTCTGCAAAGGCCCCATATTTTAGTTCCATACAACAACATATCTGGTTTGAAGTTCTTGTTCATTTCCTCTAAAATATCCATGGCATTTTCTATCATCTTAGCCTTGATATATCCATGTAAAAGGGAAGTATAAATCTGTTGATTAAGAGTACATCCAGCTTTTAACAATGCTCCAAATAATTCGTCAGCCTCTCTCATTCTTCCATCTTCACAAAGACCATCCAGTAATGCAGTGAAGGTGACAATATTTAAGTTAACTCCAGCCTGCCGCATCTCACTTTCTAGTTTAAATGCTTCATTAAGATCACCTATTTTACAATTTGCATCAATCAGAGATGTATATGTAAACTCATTGGGTTCAAGGCCAACCCGTATCATGTCAACCAAAAATTTATTTGCTTCCAGTATCATGCCTGCCTTGCAAAATGCATCAATTAATGTACTATAAGTTACAACATTTGGTTGCAACCCCCTTTGCTTCATCTCATACATATACTCAAAAGCTTGAGGAAGTCTTTCAAATTTACAAAAACAATTAATAAGAGAATTGTACGTTATTACATCAGGTTCACAGCCTGCATCTTTCATTTCGTCAAATACATTGACTGCACTGGTTAGTAATCCTACCTTTCCATACCCATCAATGAGAGAATTGTAAGTGACAATGTCTGGCCTAAGCGCCATACCTTTCATTTCTTCAAATAAACTCCTAGCAGTTTCTAAGTCCCCTTCTCTGACCAGACAGCCAATCACTATATTATATGTAAAAACCGAGGGTGAAAGGCCAGATACGACCATATCTTTGAAAAAACTTGATGCCAACTTCCATTTTCCGGATTTTGAGAGCCTGTGAAGAAGCTCGTTACAGGACCTCACTTTTGGCAGAACCCTGAACTTGTCCATCTTCCAAAAGCATTGCCTAGCCTCCTCAAGCATCCCCAAATCTACTAAAACACTAAACAAAGTATCAAAAACTCCAAACCCAGGCCTACAAACATTCCTAGTAGACCACAACATATCAAAGAAATCACAACCCGGAAATTCCCTCCCCAACAAAATCCAATCCTTAATTACACTTCTGGCTTCAAGATAAGACATCCCACAAAACAAAATGTGAGCCAAAACGCAATAAGACTGTGCAGCATGACGAAACCCCGGTCGAGCTCCAGCCTCCTTGAAGAACTTCAAAGCTGATTTAGGGTCCCCTTTCAGTTTCACCAAAACTTTAGACACCCAAATGGGTGCCAATGCTGAATCAAACATGTGGGGACCATCTTGTTGCATGAAACTACGTATTGATTCGGAAGCAATGTCATCAAAAGAAGGTTTTGAGACAAAAGGGTATCTTATAACACACAGAAAGTTAGTGAAGCAAATTATGGGGCGAGCGAAAATTGAATTTTGAGAGGAGTGGGATGAAAGAGTGAAGAAAAGAGGAAAAGGGTTTTGAAAGGGTGACGAATGGAAGGAGCTTACTCGGAGTGAAGTCCTGCCACCGATGTTGCGCGCAAAAGGCAACATTTTTTGTGAAAACAGTTCGACTGAATTTTGAATTTTTGATTCTTCTTATGGGGAATTGGTGATGATATGCATAAGGGGTTTCATTGCTATTTGCAAGTGTTGAGGGATCAAGCATGAATGCCAGTAGGGTTTATGGTAGACACGGTGAAGACCATTCCAGCCATTCCTTCTATTCAATTTCTTAGTCAAATTTAATTTCACTTTTTTTCAAATTTGTATATTTATATATAAATTTACACATTTATAAATTATTAAAACTAAAATATAATTAATTGTAAATAATTTATTTAATAATTAATAAATTAACATATAATTTATTTAATAAATTATAAGTAATTTAAATATAAATATAAAAAATAATATAATAGAATACTCAAATTCAAAAATGTCTTACAAAATTAAAATTTTATCCTTATTTTTTTTATATTCATGTTCGTTTTGCAGTTTTCCAAGTGGGGATGAGTCTCTCACTCATTGTAATCCCTAGTTTTAAATTGTCATATAGAATTAAAAAAAAAATAAATTCATACACCGGTGTAAAACTTCGTTTGCCATAAAGTAAACGCATAACTATTAAATTAAATTCTTAATAAAATATATCAAATAAATCTTAAATTTTTACTGAGTATATAGTTTTTTTCATATTATAATTATAATTCATACAAGATTTAATGACAACGATTAACATAACTAATAGAATTCAATTTTAAATGTATATTTAATATTATTCTGATTCTAAGAACTATTATCCTAATATTTTAATTTTTTTAAAATTTAAAAAAAGTTATTCTAAAAGACATTTTCAAAAAGTATAATTTAGAAAAATTTTAAAAAGTGATTCTAAAAAACATTTAAAAAAGAATAGCAAAAGTTATTTAAAATAATAATTTAGAAAACACATGAAATAAAACCTATTTATTTTATTAAAAATTACTTTTAAAAAACTTAAACAAACAGGTTTAATGTCTAGTAAATTTAAGAAGCAAGATTTACTCTATTAACATTAATATATACAATTAAAAATTTATTTTATCTTATGATTTTTTGCGGCAATGTTATAGTAGTTTCTAAATTTAAATATGATTAAATAAGTCTTTTATTTTTTTCTTAATTCTTATCACACAAATTAGTCTCTATCATTTTAAGTTTATTAACTACATTATATAAATAGTGACATAACACATTATGTGTCAATTTTCAAATACACAATCATGTGTCGTATCACATGAATGTATAATAAATAATACGTTATCATACAAATGATGGTAAAATGCATAACAAAATGATACTACATGACAATACAAAAATGATTATCATTTTAGTCCGTAGAATGTATAACCTGCTATCTTTATACTCTCTACAGTTACAACTTGGTATCGTTTTAGTTCCTACAATAAATAACTTCCTATCATTTTGACCACTAAAATGGCATGCCTACTCGTACACATGATGATTATTCTAATTATTGATGTTACATGAAAGCTAAAATACTTTTTTTCAAAAATTTTGTTACAATTGAGAAACTTCTTTTTCACATATTTGATTGCTAATTATTAACAACTTATTAATACTAATTCCCAGGTAAATAAAGAGAGGTGAAGTTGGATAAAAGGAATTCAATGAAATTAGATCAAGAAATATAAGAAACAAGATATTAAATTTAGGAATTATTATCTTATTCTTAAAAGTTACAAAATTTGCTTCCATATATATATTAAGATACTAGATTTTAATGTTGTTAAAATGGTCTGGTTTGTTGGACTAGTCTATAGGTTTACAAAATGGATAAGGTTTGACTCTAAAAAATGATATCCAAATAGAGGCGAACATTTTTTATCGGGTCAATTTGGCCATACTATGTAAATGGAGTTGGATGGGACTAGTGGGTCAATGGCTGACCTAAATACAAATATAAATATATAAAAATTAAAATATATATTAATAATATATAAAATATTATTAAAAATATATTAAATAAAAAACATACATTTAAAAGTACGTTTTATATTAAGTCAATTTATGCATATTGTTAATATACATATAAAAGTACATTTAATGTTATTTAATAATATATTTTTAATAAATGAAAGTTATTATGTTGTTCTAAAATATATGTTAAATTAAAATATACATATAAATATATTTTGATGTTATTTTATACTTATTTAGGATATATTTTGGATTGATTCAGTGTGTTATTTTTTATTGGTTTGGGCTTGTATTATAAAATAAATTTTATTTTTAATAAAATTTTGAATTTTGAATTTGATTTTTGGATTGATTTAGTGTGTTGTGATAACAATAAGAACTCAAACTCTGATGGTTTGGATTTCTTATTTCTTAAGGAATTATGGCACACAGGGAAGGGTGATTTCATGGGTTTTGTTGGAGAATTTCATGTTAATAGTAAGCTAGTGAAAAGGTTTAACAACTCATTTATTGCACTCATACAAAAAATTTTCAACCCTTATATGATTGGTGGTTTTCATCCTATATCTCTTATAGAATGCATGTATAAGGTGCTCGCGAAGGTCTTTGCAAGGAGACTAACGATTGTGATACAGTTGGTGATTTCAGAAAATCAACCAGCCTTTTTTAAAGGTAAACAAATCCTAGATAGGAGATAGCTAACTAGGTAGTTGAAGACATATGCAATAGGAAGAAAAGGTTGGTATGTCTAAAGGCTGACTTTGAAAAGACCTATGACTTGGTTAGTTAGCAATATTTGTGGCACATCATGGATCTTATGGGGTTTGGTGGGAAGTGGATCACGTGGATCAAGGAATTTGTGAGCTCGACAAAGGTTTATGTGCTTCTGAATGACAACCCCACAAAGGAGTTTGGGGTAGGTCGAGGGCTTAAATAAGGTGATCCTCTTTCACCATTTTTGTTCTTGATTGCAATTGAAGGATTAAGTCAACTAGTGAAGAAAGCGATGGATTGTGGGTTATGGAAGGGCTATACTATTGGGAAGGAAGAAGTCTAGGTCTCGCACCTACACAGTTCGCAGATGATACACTATTGTTATCAAAGGTGGATTGAGAGTCAGTGGCAGTAATGAAAATGGTATTGCTCAATTTTTAGCTATTATCAAGTCTAAAGATAAATTTTTATAAAAGTTAGCTAATTAGTATTAGTACAAATAAGGCTTGGTTACATAGGGTATCAAATAATTTAAATTTCAAGGTGGAAGTTGTGCCCTTTAAATACTTGGGGCTTCTAATTGGAGCAAGACCTTTTAAATTGGTAATGTGGATGCCCGTGGTAAAGGGGATTCAAAAGAGGTTGGTGGCTTGGAAAAATCAGCACATCACAATTGTTGGAAGGGTGGTCCTCATCAAAGCGGTTTTGTCAGCAATTCCAAAAGTATTACCGATCATTTTTAAGGCCCCTAAAGGTATAACTGCAAATCTTCACTCACTATTATCCAAATTTTTGTGCGAAGGAGATGCTGTAAGTAGAAAGTGTCATTGGTACCTTGGGAGAGAATGTGTCAGGGGAAACAGAAGGGAAGGTTGGGTTTGAGAGATTTGGGAAAGTTTAATCTTGCATTATTAGGGAATTGAAAGTGGGGATTGCAAGTTGAACATGATAACCTAGAAGTCAAAATATTGAAGGCTAAGTACGAGGGTTCGGATGGAAGGGTCACACAATGTTCTAGATAGTGGGCGAATTTACAGAAGCTTGATATGGGAGTTACAAGGGTACGAGATGGTGGTCTAGTAATGTGAGATGACAATTAGGGGATGAAGGTGACAGTGTGTTCTATAAGGAGCGGTGGGTGGGGGGACAAAGTCTTCAACATTCCTATAAGAGATTTATGGATTAGCAATGAATTAAAATGCTTTAGTAAAAGATATATGGGATTCAGAAGGGGAGATGATGGAAATAGGCATGGAAAAGGATGTTATTTGTATGGGGAGATGAGATGCTAATAGAGCTACAAATCCAAGTGGCATTGGTTGTGTTGTTAGCGGGTGTTCAAGACAGAAGGGTTTGGAAGGCTGACAGGTCAGGGGTCCTACTCCGTAGCGTCAGCATATGGGTTATTGGTAAAAGCAATGGGCTAAGACAAGGACAAATTCTTCAACATCATTTGGAAGAAGGGAGTACCACCAAAAGTTCAAATATTGATCTACAGTCTAGATACTAATAGAGCTCCCACAAAGGAGAACTTAGCTAAACGACGGATTGTTCTATGGGATACGACTATATGCAGGTTGTGTGGAGAGAGATAGAAATAAGTAACCACTTATTTTGATCTTATAAGGTAGCGTATAAGGTGTAGGGCGTTGTGTGCTTGGTGGGGTAAATATAGCTCTTCAACCTACTTTTTGACATCATGCGCACTAATTTATAGGGTTGGTGGGAGGTACATTGCAATCAAGGAATATATGGTCATTTGTGTGGTTTGCTGTAATTTGATAGTTATGGAAGACAAGGAATTATGCAGTTTTCAAAGGCATTATTTCGAAAGTCCAAAAAGTTGTTCTATATACTCAATTGAGCTTTTGAGAATGCTGTAGGGTAACAAGGTTAACAACACACACCTTCACAGAGTGGATTGTGACACCAAGCTTCTGTGTTGGGTTATTGGCTACTACATTATTTTAGGGGGAGGGGGGGGACTACGGTTAGCTCTTACTCTATCTAGGTTAATTACTTACTTGAGTTCTTATTATCTTTCATTTGCTGGATTTTGTTGCCATCTTGGGGCGACATCTCTTGTGCTTGCTCATTATAGTTATAAAATCTTTGGCTTATCAAAAAATAAAAAAAATAAAGTAAGAAGAAAAAACAATACCTGAATCTAGATTGATTGATTAGTTGAGGAAGGTTTGACAAAAAGGATTGACAATTCAATCCATCCTCTATAAGAATCAATTATTCGTAAGAAGAACTAAGAGAAACTCCAAAGTTTTCACCATGAAAATACTTAATTTCATTCAAAATTATTCAGTTTTTACAATAGTTAATGAAAAACTATTAGTACTTTATTTGACCTAACTTAGGTGTTTAAAATGACATTAGGTCTTAAATAAGGCTTGAGTGATTAAAATGCCAGAAGGCACAAAAGATGAACAAACAAAGAAATTAAAAAATGCATGTTATCTAAGTTCATTGAGCGAGAAGGGTATCTAGGCAACCAAAATTTCCATCAAGACTCTAATATAGATGGATCAAAATATGCTCCTTTGAGCTAATTAGATGAATACATTTCTTTTCACTCTTTAATTCCAACGTCCAAGATTGCCTAAATGTCTTTTAATATGTTTGATATGCACGATTACATGTTAATTTGATGTCTAAAAACAAATACATTGAATGCATAGAAACAAAATAAGCAAAAAATACTAAGAAGTTTTTGTTTTTTAAAATAACTTTTAAAATATGATTAACTGATAAATATTATACATAGTTTTAGAAAATAAATTTCAAGACAAGAAAGTTGGAGAGTGAATAAAACATGTCCTTAATCAGTCACTTCCATCTTTCTTATTGTGGGTTTATACAAATCACTTTGATTGTTAGACCATAATTATATGCGTCTTAAAATTTTTGTCAAAGTAAGTTTTGTTTTGAATAAAATCACATTATTATTGTCAAAAAATTGTGGAAACATTTAATGATAAAAATGGCTCAACTGGATATAAAAGTAAAGAATCAAGGACTAACACAAGAAGACACTAGGAGGTTAACAAACATAACCAAGGGAATTTGGAAATGGAACTCAAGATGTGAATCTCACTTAGCATAAAAAGTTATATGTAATTGGTTGAAGGAGAGAAACTCAAATACAAGCTTTTACCTTTTAATGGTTAACTAAAAGAGAATGAGAAATGAACTACATGGTTTGTGGATCCAAGGTACAGGGGTGGATGATCCTACTTGTGTAAAATAGGAAGTTAGGAACCACTTCTAGCAAAGGTTTAAACAATAAACACAAATACTTTTATGACTACAAGGGGTACAATTCAATACTTTGACTCAATAGGTTATATCGATGGACTAGCCATTTTCAAAACAGGATATTATAAATGTTGTGTGGGCGTATGATGGCTCAAAAAGCCGTAGACATGATAGGTTCCATATGTAATTCATTAAAAGGTATTGATTCTAGAAAAGAGTTTGTTGCATTCTTGTTTGAGTTTTATCTGTTTAGGAAGATTCTAAAGGACGACAACACATCTTTTCTAACACTAATTCCAAAAGTAAAAAGTATGCAACATTTGGGTGATTATTGACCCATCTCCTTCCTTGAATGTGTATACAAGGTAGTATCTAAACTATTGTCTAAGAGACTTGGAAAAGTTATTTATAAAGTGATTTACGGCTACTAAATAACCTTCATTGGTAAAACAAGTATGCTAGATAATGTTTCTAATTGTGAATGAAGCGATTCATGAAGTAGAGCATATGAAGAGACCCTCTCTCATGTTTAAGGAGAACTTTGAAAAGGCGTATGATTGCTTAAGATGAAATTTTTTAGTGTGTGATGGAGTTATTGGGATTTAGCATCAAGTGGAAACAATAGATATAAGAGTGTTATTTTCAATGTGTGTCTTTCTTACTTACTTATGTTGCTTTAAATTGTCCTCTTTTATCCATTGTGGATTTCACTTGGACTCCTCCAACACTTAGCAACAACCAATTAATTGTATTAGTGATTTCTATTTTCAACTTAATTAATTAAAAATAAAGAAATATGAAAATGTGAATTTATTAACTTTTTCAACAGTAAGATTTTGAATGAGTATATCAAAGTTAACATGATATGGTAGAGACCACAAAAAATTATTTTATATTATCAAAGATGTCCAATGTATTTAAATTTTGACAATTGTAGATGACGTTAGTAAATAAGAACCCAAATAAGCATGTCATATAGTTGCTCTAACAGTTTTTCATTAGTTTGAAAGTGACTACAATTATATACCCATCCGACCATCCTTTGACAAAAAAAATTCCTAACCAAGGAACAACTTAGGGCCTAAGTATTTTAATTCTCTAACAATGTGTGAAATTTATAGTCTATAGATATTTATTTAAATTTCTATCTGTCAGCTTCTTCATATCTCTCAGAATAATAGCTTAAGACTTGTTTTGCCTTCCTTAATCATATGGATATTTAGGCTCCATTTGTTCAATTTGAAAAGTTACTTTTAAGTTAAACTAAAATATTAGATCTTAAAAAAATAAGAATAAATTGTTTGTCAAATTTATTTTTTTAGCTCAAAAACTCATTTTAAATTAGAAATTTTTAGAAAAATCATTCTTTTTTATTGTCTAATGAAAAAAACATATTTATAAAATAGAAAATTTACATTATAAAATAAACTCATTAAAAATTTAAGTAATAAATAGAGAAAAAAAGCTAACAATAAGTTGGCTTAGGGGTCATGGTATAGATTTATGGACATGTTTCTTATTTATGAGAAGATGAAGATCAATATAATTTTCTATATAATTAACAAGACTTTTGGAACAAGACACCAATATTTCACGGGCATTTAAACAGTTTCAAAATCACATGGGTTAATATTATTTTGTATTGCTACTTTCTAGAATTCTCTTAAGCAGTAATATGTTGTCAATTACACAGGTTTAGGCATGAGGAGATGAAAATTCAAGCATGGGAAAATCATCAAAAAGCAAAACAGAAGCCAAGATGAGAAAAATTGAGGTATACACATGTTATTATTGATTTTGTTGATTCTAACATGGCTATTTAATTTAGGTTTTAGGGACAATCTTTTTGTTGTTGACCTAAAATTCTAATATGGAAGAGTCTATGAATCAACCTAATAATCGCAATTTTTGTATAAGGAGATAAGTAAGATACCCTAAATAGATACATAAAGTACGCGAACAAAAAACAATAGAACATCTAATATTTTTAATTCATATTGTACCATAATTTATTTATAAACTTACAATTGACTTCATATTGTCTAACAACAACAGGTCTAGCAGAAATATATCCTCCATGGACCATTTCATCAGTCATTTATGTTCTTCAAAAAAGGATAGTTTAGTTAAACATGTTTAAAATGCAAATGCAATAGTAATTATTTGTACGATATATTTTTTTATAAGTAAAAAAATATCATTAAACTAAAGAAAACACAAGAGAATTATAGGTTGGTTATAAAAGTGTTTATAGTCATCAATAGTATCAAGTGGAAACAATGGATATAAGAGTGTTTACAATGATCAATAGTATTCGTATTGGTTAATGACAATCTAATGCTTGAATTCTAGGTTGGGAAGCGCCTTCGACAGGTAGACTCATTAGCATCATTAGTGTTCTTGATTTTTTGGAGGGACTAAGAGGATTACGGATGAGTAAATTTTCTACTATACTTCTCGCAAGTGCATTAGTCGTATCTAGTATCCGATAAATATATCAGATCTATCCCACACAGGCTAAATTGATACTTTGAGAAATCTAATAATAATTTCTTGGAAAATCATAAAGAAATTGATTTTAACTATTCTAATTTGCAAGAAGTAAAGTGCATGAAAAGTAAACTAAGATCATTGATGAGAGAACTTGGTAGGGTTCGCTTATTACAATGTCATCCCTCAAATGCATACATGACTCACAAATAAATTTTTATCACTCATGTTCCCATGACCCATAAAAATATCCTTAACTTTGATCTCTTGTAAGCAAAGAACTAAGCTATTTGAGCATTAGATTATCGCTCTGGAGTATAATCCAAAGTCAAATAACTTGCTTTAATTAAAAGGAGCTTAAGATGACCAATGAATTTTAGTCTTTCTCGAGCAAAAAACCCCATTAGGAGTTTTTCTCATTTTACAAGTTAAAATCCCTTTTCGAGCTCATTCAAAAAATAAAATCCACAATGAATATGAAATCAAAACATAAGATAAAGAAGAACGCTAACAATGAGCAATAAACATTAGATTGATAACATCAAAATGTACAATAGAGTTTAAACATAGTTACAAACGAAACCCTAACCAAAAAAGAACCTAACCATGCATGGTAAGCATAATCAATGGAGGGGATACACAAAATATTAAGTGAATAAGGTGGGAAATACACTAGAAACAAGTCAGAAGTGCTCTAGGTCAACTTTAGGTGTAACTCTCACAACCCTCATAAAAGACCTAAGTAAAACCTATTTTTGTATAAAAAAGGGGAAAACAAGGATTTAAATGAGTTGGAATTAGGATAACTGCTCTATTTTATGTGTAAAAATAAGTAATTTAGGCAATTATCAAATTCCCCCAAACTTAAAGCTTTGTTTTTCCTCAAGTAAAAAGATACTTTAGTGGACTTAACAAACAACACAACATTATACAAGCTACTACTGTTGAGATTGAAGATTGGAAGCAACTTTGATGAAGCTACCTCAAGTCTCTAGTTTTGTAGGTTTTGGTTGGCATTTTGGTTTTAGCATCTTAATTCATTTCACGGTACCAAACATATTTTAAAAAGTGTGGTACTTATATTGTTTGTTTAGATAGGCATAAGTGTGTGATTGAGTAAGTCTGAGTGTTTGTTTCCTATCAATTTCATGATTGATTCTAGATCTTTATGATATTTTGTTGTTTAGATAGCAAATGAGTCAAAATTACCAACATAAGTGTTGATTTACTTGAGGGGTAATAAATTACTTAACTTGGTAACCTTAGTTGGATCAAGCAAAAAACTCATAAAATTTAAGTTTTTCGAGAGTTAATCGATTACCATAATTAAATAATCGATTATCTTGCAAAAAAACTTAGTGACTCAATTACAAGCTCTCGAGAATAATCGATTACATGAGTATGTTAATTATTATTACAAAGAACATGCATTTCTGGGATGTTTTTGAAAAATTACCAGGTAATTCAGTGGTTACGTAAGGTAATCGATTACCTTGGTCTGTTACTCATTTTTAAACCATTTTTTAATTAGATTTCTTTATCGAAACAAAAGGGTCTTTAAGTTTTCATCAGAGAAAAAATTATTTTCAAGAGAGAAAACCTTTGAAATGAAAAGAGAACCCAGAATTTCATGAATTAAGTCTCAACAATCATTGATTGGAGATGAAAGGATCAAAGAACTATGCTATTGTGTATTAGGTATTCTTCAAGCAAGGTGATATCGTTCTTTATCCAATTCTTTGTGTTTTTGTGTGTTATTGGTAATCTCTTGATGTGAGTTCTAATGATTATTATGGAATCTCATAATAGGATTTCATGAGTGACGCTATTGATGTGTAAAATATCTCCGCTTAAGGGCAAACTACCCTACGCAGTAGTAATAATGGACCTAAGTCCAGATATCGTACCCAAGGAACCAGATCTTGTTCTCAATTAATTCAATTTAAGAGATAAAAGAGCAGTTGATAGAAGAAAACAATGTTTGATTAACGAGGCATGATAGTTCTAATTGTGATGGATTGAGACTTAGGGTTGTGATTTCACTATAATGTTTTTACCCCCTATTACTAAGCAATCTTATTCTTTATCGATCAATGATTATTGATAATCTATCGAGTTTTGTTGTACTGAGTTTGGTCATGCATCATACTCTAATCCTAATTTTGTCATTCCCAATGGCCATGGTGGATTCCAAATTAAGACTGAGTCCTTTTTTACCTAATCGGATATTTGCCCGACAACTTGGCCAGTTTTACCAGGATAAAACCATATTTGCTTCACAAATCAATCATTCAAATATCAATGACCATGACTATTCAAACAATTAAGATGTTTACAAATAGAATATGATAACCTACTTCTCAGATAAATTGTTCAAACATCAATGATCATGATTGTCCAAACAATTAAGATGCAACTAATAGTCAAATATCAATGACCACCCTATTCAAATAATTAGGATATATGAGGGTAGCACAAAGAAGTAAATTAATCATTGAAAAAGATTAAACAACCATACAAAGTGCAAAGGGGAATTACAAGGAGTTACATCACATCCCAAGAAAAAAGGGGGAGGGGGGAGGTCTAGCCCAACATGATTAATACAAAGTCAAACATGCTTCCAATAGTAGAGTACATAAAGATAGATAAACAATTACTATACATAGCACTGTGAATTGCCTTGAACCCAAACTTCGTCCCCGTTCTTCACCTCTTAGGTCACTGACCTAACTATTCTTCTGAGTCAAGACGAGTCCCCCTTCGTGTCTTCTTTTCTTCTATTTATAAAAGGGTTTTGGGCTTTTTTGAATTTTTCTACAAGGCCTGCATAATACGGTCATGCTAAGTTTGATTTTCAATAATTACTTTGAAAAGGCCTGATTTTCCCCCCTTTTCATCCATTTCCTAAGTATCTGTCTAAAATAAGAATAAACACTAAATAGTGAGTTTTATCAATAATTGTGCAGTCCTTTTCCTTACAAACAATATTAATCATGGTAAAAATAGGGTCAAAATCAGGTTTATAAACCTCCCCACACTTGGACATCACTTGCACTCAAGTAATTTGATTTTAGTTGAAGAAAACATTCATATTAAATTATTTTTTTCAAAAAGGAGTCTTCTCATAGAAACCCTAATTAGGCTTGAACCAAAGTGAATGTAGTTAGTTGCCAAGAAAAGGTGCTCATCTCATCACACTAAGGTGTTTAGGGATAAGCGATTTTCAACATTCAAAGATCAGTCCAGGCAAGGCTACTCAAGACAATTGTATACAATCATGTCAAATAAATTCACCTCAAAACAAGCATGTAATGGGGGCCAAGGTAGTTGTGTCAGGTGTGAAAAATAGAAAGAAAAAGGAAAATTCAAAGGACTAAAAATATTACAAAAATTAAAATTTTATTCCTTAAGGACCTTAAGATTTCCATGAAACAACCTCCTTATTTTAAAAAATTTTAATGATCCTTGATTTAACTACATACCCTTTTTGCTCATTTTCTTTTTCTTTGATTTTTTTTTCTTTTTCATCTTTGGATATATTTTTTTCTTTACTGGAAGAGACAAAAACATGTTTCTTTTTTTGTGAGGTCATCTTTGAATTCCTTTTTTTTCACTTTTGCCATTAATTCTTACCTTTTTAGAGGTTGCTCCATGGTGATGATAATGGTCACTTGTTAATAGAAGTGAGAGAAAATTGGGTAACAAATAAATATTTATATAGGCTCAACTTTGGGCAACTAAGGACAATTATGTTCAATTAGGTAGTGACTTGAAAGAAGACCCACATAATACCCCAAAAATTAGCAAGTAAAGAAGTAAATTCAAATGACATGAACTTCAACACAATAGTCAGAGGTTACTAAGCTTAGAGATATTCACACTTCAGAAAAAAATAAGAGGTTGTTTATAATGTAACCTCGTTATAGCTCAAATCTCACTCTTTTTGTGATTAATATGGAAGAAAAAACTATCTTCAACTATGCTAGTTACTCAACTTCTTTATAGAAAAGACTCCTAATTTTTTTTTTCACCATAAGAATGGTTATTATCAGCTGAAAATAGTAAGAGTATCTTTGGGCATATTCACATCCATTGTGAAGAGACAATATTCACATACTCTCGGATTCCCTCCCCACATTCAAATTTATCAATGTCCCCAATACTTTAAAATTAAAAATAAATTGAAAAACAAAATAAAACAAATAAAATAACGAAAAAGAAGAAAACAAGGTGCATGAAGAAAACTATAAACAAAGGGATAGAAGAAAAGAAAAACCATAGAATGATAGGTTATCTCCTGAAAAGCACTTGTTTAACGTCCTGACGTGATGGTTAAGGTGTGATCAGGGTGACTTGTTTCTGAGCTCATAATTGATTACCCACTGCTTCCCTTGTTGATGTGCCTTAAGTGAGACAATTTTATCCTTTATGTAATTCCCATGGGTGTTCTTTATAGGGTCAATACCTTTTTTTCCATGAGTGGCCTGCCCAAGGGCTTATTTATATGTCATTGGAATGTTGATGCTCTATTTCCCCCCTTTCTTATGAGACCTGTGGAACTAATAGTTGACCAAAGAGGATTAGTAATAACAGATTTTGAGTTGGATGAAGGATGTTTTCGTTCCTTAAAGAGAGGTTTCTTCATTAAAGGTTTGAATTTTAATTTGCAACCCTCATCCAACTCTTTGAACTTATTTGCACATTCCATATCATTTTTAGCTTGTATGAACTTGCAGGTAGCAAGGGGGAAAAACTTTTTGAATATTTCAAAAGTGGTTTTTTCTTCCCCTAGATGTGGACTTTTTAATCTTTGAGGGAATGAAGCTCTTACTTGGGGAGATGTTTGTACCTCTTTACTCTCATATTTTTCCACAATTTTATTCTCTTTAATAAGGTTTTCTGATAATAGCGATGAAATGTCTGTTAATTGTGGTTCTAGAATTCTTACCTGGGAAGGTGTTTGTACCTCCTTTCCCTCATCCTCTTGTTCCTTTTGGTCCCCTTCAGTAGGGACCTCTGATAATAATGGTGGAGTGCCTGTTAATTATGGTTTTGGAGCTTTTTCCTGAGGAGGTGTTTGTACCTCCTTACCATTATCTTATTCGACATATTGATTCTAAAGGGGTGTTAATACCCCCTTACCCTACTCCTTATACTCATTTGGCTCCCTTCAGTAGGGAGTTCTAATAATGGTTGTGAGGTACCGATTGATTGTGGTTGTGGGTCCTTCAATTGCTTCTCACTTTTTGTGGTAAGTGTTTTAACCTCCTCTTTAGGATTTGGTTCTGTTTGAGAGGGTAGAGTACCCCGTGTCTCTTGAGACATGTGCTTTATCAAGTGGCCATCTGTGTCTTAGTGCCTTCATTCTTTTAGCCCCTTGTGACTCAAATGTCTTTATCTTTTCATCAAGGTACTGTCACACGGTATCCTGCAGTGTTGGCTCTCTTTCCTCTTGTATTGGCCTTTGATTTTGAATATGAGGGGGCTTGTATGAGTTTTGTCTTGTTAATTCTCTCTGATCCCTCCATGCTAGATTGGGGTGATCTCTCCACCCTGGATTGTATGTTTTTTAGTAAGGATCATATTCATGCTTTCTCCCTTCGGCATAATTTACCTCTTTATTGGCAAAGAAGTACTTGTAGTCTTCAAGCGTGTGCCTTATTCTTCCATGGTCTCTACAAGTGGGAGAAGGAGGAGAGGAAGTTTATAGCTTGTGTTGGTTTCATAAGGGCGAAGAAATCTTGTAAGAGTTTGTCAAAGATAGCACCTCCCTATAGTTGTTCTCAAACACCACTATTCCCCTTTGTTTGACTTTGTTTCTATGAGCAATTCTTTTAATCTTAGAGTTATGCTATAGGGCAAACCCCTAAGATTAAGTCAGCAGTAACTATTCACATAGAAAAAGGTTAAACTGCAATAGTTTAATAATATAAAATAAAAATAAAATACTAAATGAAAAAGATAAAATGAAATAAATAGAAACAAAAAGTAAAATAAAGATATGAATAAAAAAAATAAAGGTACTAAACAAATAGCAAACAAAGAGAAAATAAAATGCTAATCAGCAAAAGAATAACGGAGATGATTAACACAAAAAAGAAAATATTTTATAAAGGGATACAATAAGGTAAAAGGTAAAATAAAAAAAATAGAGATAAAACATAGAAATAGAAAAAATATTGTTAAACTATTTTAAATCGATTTAATCGAGAACTGGACACAATCTAGTCCGCGACAATGATACTAGAAACTTGATGCATAAAATATCGCCACTTAAGGGCAAACGTACCCTATGCAGTAGTAATAGTAGACCTAAGTCCGGATATCATACCCAAGGGACCAAATCTTGTTCTCAATTAATTTAATTTAAGAGATAAGAGAGCAGTTGATAAAAGCAATGTTTGATTAGTGAGGCTTGATAGTTCAGAATTAGAATAGACAGTAAAACAAGAGATAATATGGGCTGGGATGCGATGGATTAAGACTTAGGGTTATGATTTCATTACAATGGTTTTACCCTCTATTACTAAGCAATCTTATTCTTTATGATCAATGATTACCAATAATCTACTTAGTTTTGTTGTAGTGAGTTTGGTCATGTATACCACACTATAATCCTAATTTGTCATCTAATGGTTATGACAGATTCCAAATTAAGATCGGTTCCTTTTCTATGCAATTGGAGGTTTGTCCAACGACTTTGCCAATTCTACTGGGATAAGATCCTATTTGTTTCACAAATCAATCATTCAAATATCAATGATCAATGACTAATCAAACAATTAAGATATTTAACAAATAGAATACAATAACTTACTTACTTCCAAATCTATTGTTCAAACATAAATGATCATGACTGTCCAAACAATTAAGATGCAACTAATATTCAAATATCAATGATCATGACTATTCGAATAATTAGGATATACGAAGGTATAACAAATAAGTAAATTAATCATTGAATGACATTAGACAATCATGCAAAGTGCAAGGGAGAATTACAAAGATTTACATCACAACTCTAGAAAAATGAGGGTCTAGCCCAAGATGATTAATACAAAGTCAAACATCATTCCAATAAGATAGATAAAATATTATTATACGAAACACTCTGAATTACCTTGAATCCAAGCTTCCTCGTCGTTCTTTACCTCTTAGGTCACAAACCTAACTCTTCTTTTGAGGCAATGCGAGTCCCCTTTTGTGTCTTCTTTTCTTCTATTTATAAGAGAGTTTTGGATTTTTTTGAGTTTTTCTACAAGGCCCATGTAACACGGTTGTGCTAAGTTGGATCTTCAATAATTGCTCTAAAAAAACCTGATTTTGCCACTTTTTCATCTTGTTTCTTAAGTACCAGGCTAAAGTAAGAATAAATACTAAAAAATGAGTTTTACCAATAATTGTGTAGTCCTTTTCCTTACAAATAGATATTAATCATGGTAAAAATAGGGTAAAAATCCTATTTATCAACTATTGTGAGTGGTAGGGTGTCATGGTATAGTAATCTCTTATCGGGGTGCAAGGGTATGCATTTTTTTGTTAGTTGTTTGAATCTTTCTGTAAATTGTGTATGTGTAGTATGTGTGTGTATATAATTTTTAGCGAAGAGCATAATTGCCGAAGCCTTATATGAAAACTGGATGTAGGTCTTGTTGACTGAACCGGTATAAACAACTTGTGCAATTCTTTCTATCATTTAATCTTTTTTTATTAGTTTTGTGTTGAATTTTATTGTATTAGTTCAAATCTTTGTATGTGTAAAATTGCATTCTTGTATTGGTTAATCTTTTTAATTGAAATATTGCTTATTAAATTTGTTATTGAAAGTTGGACAAATATTGAATTGAAACACATTATTGAGGAATTAATATAAATCTTGGCTTGATTTTAAATCTTGAAAAAAAGTTGATTCTTGAACATAAGTTCAATCTTTAATTGAAATTGTTTTGAAACTCTAAGATAAATTTTGGAAATTTCTTGAAGGGACTTTTGTTTTGAAAACTCTAATAAAGTAAAGCAAATTTTTGAAACACTTTTGGAATTTATTCAACCCCCTTCTAAATTCCAATTGGAACCAACAACTACAACACAAACACAGAATGAAACAGAAGCAAGATGCACTATGACAACATGTACAATTTCAAGAAAACTTAGTCTATACCCAAAATCTTCCCTTCATTAGTAAGTTCAATCATGGAATACTCACTAGAAACTAAAAATTTAGCTTATGTTTCCCACAAGAGTAAAGAAAGGTTGATCATGCACAAATAAACTCAAAACACAAGCTATGCAGATTACAGAATTTGAGCAACTTCACACTCATGGTGTTTTACTCAACACAATTGTTTGGGATAGAAAGATTAACACTCCTGCCGCACTATGCACCCACACAAGTCAACTTTGTTGTTATCTCAAGAATACCAAAAAACAAAGCATACACAATTGAAATCACAAGGACTTTATTAAGCTTGTAACTTAGTCAGGCTAGAAAGAAAATTGTTTTTTTCGGGAAAACAAATAGAAGAGTTGAAATAAAGATATACAATGAGATTAGTTCACCCTTTTACAAATTCATTACTTCCCAAACCCCAATTTCTCACTAGCAACCTTGATTTAAGTAGATTTGCAATAAAATCCATTCATTAACAAAGCTTTTTATTCACAATTTGCTTTTCATTCAAACTTCTTTTTCTTTTCCTTTCTTTTTTTTTTTTGAAATGTAACACACTTAAGCCTCAAAATATACTTGACTCTCCATAAACACTCCTTAAACTTGTTGCAAAACCAATCTCATGTACACACTTTCTCAACCCTAAGGTAAAAGGTATGTGTAATGCACTAGTTTTAGCTCAAAGATTCATAAAAACACGAATGAATTCAATTAAGGCTCAAAGGAGAAATCAATGGTCAAGCATTGAATAGATAGACTATTTGGCTAAGTGGCTACATAAAGAAACAAAGTCTTGGCCATTCTATATCATGCATGCAAAGAATTAGTCAGTAAGAATAAAGTAAAATCAATAGTATGAATACATGGTGACTCACACAACAATCAACAATTAAGCCTAAAACCTCACTTGGTTAATGCTTTCTTTCACAGATCCACACAAACTTACCAAAAGAATCAATTGTACACAATTAACTCTAACCACTCTATGGCAACCATAAACAAAAATTGCATCAAAGACAAAACATGAGCATTTTTCATCACCAATGAAGAGAAAATAAAGGATCTAAACATTATGCGATATGTTAACATCATAGTGTCTTCTAAATCTACCTAACAGGAAAAATTCATGCAATTTCATTGAACAAAAATGCAAATGAAATGGAATGAAATAAGAATTTACAAATAGGGTGCTTTGAAGCTTTTTTTTGCTTCGAAGGACCCCTCTCATTCTCATAAAAGTTAGTCTGGTCCCCAAGCTCCTAAGGATTGAGTAATGGTGATAATAATGAAGGATGTTCCTGCAAAATAGATTCAGAACACCAACAACACACACGATTAAAGAAATTGAAAATCACATAAAAGAAAATATGAAAAGATGCATGGGAGTACAAAATGAAGTTTTGAAAAGTGGTCTCTATAAGTCAACGCTAGTAGTCATGGAACAACCACTGGTTGCCCCCAAATAGAGACCAAAAACCAAGTGCATGCAGGTTTGGGATGAGTGCTGAGCGCCCATAGGATAGCGCCCAACACTCGTCTACGAAAAAAATATGCAGAACTGGGGCCCAACAGCTACAAGGCGAACGTTGGGCATTGGTTAACAGATAACACATTCTAGTTTGAAAAACCTGAATTTTTGCTTCTTAATTCACAACATACACACCCAAATTGAAGCTTACACAGAATTGGGTACGTTTAACAACATATTTACAACAATTGGGACCAAACAAATTTGTCTAAACAATTAAATTCACACTATTAACACTAAATTTTACAAACCATGCAAATGCAATTTCAACACAAAAATGAGGCACCAATGTGCCTAAAAGCAAAACCATACAAATGCAATTTCAACACCACTCAAATGGTCAAAACACAAAATAAGCATGCAACAACAGACTAACAACACAACCATGCTATATGACACTAATGAAACTTGTACACATCCTTAAATTCATAAATTTAATACAAAAAGTGACAAATCATGTATATGCAACTTCAAAACAAAATGATGCACAAAAGTGCCTAATACAAAACTTAAACGCTCAAACACACAAAATGGACATGAATTTGCAAAATTAATCATACGACTAGAGTAATAGACACCAAACAAACTTGCATACATCCTAACGTGCACAAAACTAACACTACAAGGAATAATTCATGCCTATGCAATTTTCACAACATAATTGGTGAGCAAATTTGCTTAATAACACAACTCACACACCCAAAACACAAATTTTCAAACTAACACCACAACTAACCTATTTATCACTAAACAAACTTGCTCACATTTACAAAAACAACACTCAAACTTACAAATCATATATGTGCCAAATTTACCACTTAAAAACACCAAAGCTACCTACATATGCAAATCTCAACTACAATAACTACACAAACACACAAAACACCATTGTAATCACACACATGCATATTTACACTGAACATTGAACATAACACAACTGAAACTTAAAATTCACAAAACTAACTAACTACACACTTGCATAACTCAAAACATAAGCATTAACTAGAAACACAAAACACAAAGCAGTGAACACTAAACAACCAAGTCTAAATTACTCCTACTTAACCAAACTAAACATTAAAACTATAATCAACTAACTATTCTAAGCTAACAACAACCTATACTAGCTACACTAACATTGCATTAACAAACACAACTACAATTAAAAGCAAAAACACAACTACTCTATATTAACCACTAGAAGCATAAATATGAAAAATTCACTTAAACACTAACACAAACATAAATCACCATGACTATACAAAATAAAAATGAGAGTAGGATAGAAAGATTAGGTTGCCTCCCAGTGAGCGTTTGTTTAACGTCATGAGCCAAACAGTCTAGAGACTCAAGGAAAACCAATACAGTGGTGAGCTTCTCAACTTCACCAGCCAAATAAGGCTAAAGTCTTTGGCCATTTACCATAAAAGTCTCCTGAGTGGCTGAATCTATAAGCTCCACTACCCCATAAGCTTTGACTTCCTTAATAGTGTAAGGGCCCGACCAATTGGACTTTAGCTTTCCAGGGAACAACCTTAGTCTTGAATTAAAAAGCAACACTTGTTGTCCAGATCTAAACTCCTTCTTCTGCATCTTTTTGTCATGATATGCCTTAACTTTGTGCTTGTATAAATTTGAGGACTTATAAACATTGAGTCTCATTTCTTCTACCTCCTGCAATTGCAACTTCCTCTTCTTACCTATATTCTTCTTATCAAAGTTTAGGAACTTCAAGACCCAATATGCTTTGTGCTCCAGCTCCAAAGGCAAATGACATGTTTTCCCATAAACAACTAAAATAGAGTCAGTCCAATGGGAGTCTTGAATGTGGTTATGTAAGCCCATAGAGCATCATCTAGTTTAATGGACCAATCCTTCCTACTTGCAACAACAACCTTTTCTAGGATGCACCTCCCGATTAGACACCTTAGCTTGACTATTGGTCTGAGGATGATATGGAGAGACTACTTTGTGCTTGACACCATAGTGTTTCATCACCTTGCTTAACTGCTCATTACAAAAACGAGTCCTAAACCCTAAACAAAGACATATAATCTTTATCTTTTCCATTGTAAATTTTGTTACTATTTTTGTCATAGGTGTTCTGATTAGGATAATATATAATTAATGCTAGCGAATTCTACAAATCAACTTATTGCTTAGCATGTGGCTGTTGTAAAGTGTACCAAATCCAGGAACATGTGGATAACTGTTTAACTTTGTGGAATTTGGACGTTGTGGATAGGGATGACAATTAACTCACTCTCATTGGAACCTACGTGTTGCCACCCCAACTTTGATGGGAAAACTCATGTTGATCAATGTTAGGTTTAGGTTTGAGTTTTTCTTGCTTAAAAAGTTTAAGACAAGGATGGGTATGAATATGTTGATCTTGTCCTGTTTCTACATCAAACAAATATGTGTGTGTGTGCATACATGCGTACAACCCATAAGTATATGAAAAAATCCACACTCCTACAGACCATCCAATCATGAATGCGTGAGGACCACAATAATGTGGTTGAGACCACGATAATATGAAAGATGCGTCATGATTAGTGATGAGGCAAATTCAAGTGACACCTCACTGTGACCAATCCCACACCTTTGTGGAATTTCGTATTTGTGCATATATTTTTCCTATTTGAGTGTAAGAGGTAGGAAGATTGATAATTATGAGATTTAAGTTAAATATTTGAAAAAAAATCATAATGATCTCTTTTTCCATCACCTTTTGAATGAAATTGTCTAAATCTGTGTAACTCTTCAAGCAATTTAGTATTTATTACAAAAATTTACTTTTTGGGTATTAATTACTATATTTATAAGATTTTTTTTTGTTAGTGTAGGAAGTCCTGAGTAGATTGGTTAAGGGGTAAAGGAACCCTATTGTGTCTTCATTACTTAGCAAAATTCCAAAAAAATTCTAATTTTTGCATACAAAGGAGAAATTTCAGTTAGCGAACAAATATTGCTTAATGAAATTATAGAAATTTTTAGGTAAAGATGGTAAAGAAAAAAATTCTCTAAGTGAGATTTTCATCGCTTAGCAAGATCCTCAAGATCAGGCAATCTTGCTTAGCGATCTTTTGGCACTTAGCGAGTACACTTCCATAAATCTAAGGACAAAATGATCATTTGAGCAGAATGAATATATATCCTTCGAAAAACATGAGCAAAAGAGGCTTTTGAATGCAGAACAAAACTGAAGAAAGGAAGACAATCACTATAAAGAAACGTTAGAGTGGGAATGTGATTTCATCTTCAACAATTGATTCCTCCATTTTATTTCATCTTTTGAAATCTTTCAAAGTTGTAATTAACTCTCATGATGATGAAGAACTAGATTATTTAGTAGAGGATTTGATAAACTAATTGATACTCTGAATGTGTTTCTGAATTGATCAACCTTGAATTGGATTTATTTGTGTTCAAAGTGTCGAAAGATAATTTTTAAACTTTAAGAGTGTTTATGTTAGTTCCCTAGGAATAAAGTTAATAAATTTATGAATATTATGAATAAATGGTGCAAGCTAATACATTTCTCATTGTGTTCGTTGTGATTTTAGTTTCTTTATTACAGGGGACATCGAACACTAAAAACAATAGCTTATAAGAACTGTTTTAAAGATGTGAAAATAAAAATTAATTAGAACAATGAATGATAATGTAGAAAATTTTTTTAAATATCGAGTTACTCTTTCAAACCTACCAATATCTTAAATACTCATGCCGAACTTAAAAATAAAATAGGTGATAGTATAAAATATTTTATATTGATATTACATTTAAACCCAAACTTCAACTCTGTTTAATAATAAAACCATATTTTTTAGATCTCAAAAGTCACACTTCTACACGTAAATTTCAATATTAAAAATTAGGACAAAACTTATATAGAATGCCATAGTATTATTAATAATATGTGAAATAAAGAAATCTATTAACTATCTGTGCATAGTATAACAGTCAAATTCCGATATTGGTTAGAGAATATTATCAATAATACCTATTATATCCAAGTTTCTTCCCAAAAATTATGGAAAAAAAATCAATCCAATATTTAAAAATGATGTGTAGAACATTAATGTAGTCATTTTTTTAGACATCAAATTAGAGTCCCTATCAACTAGTACCTGTGGACTCTTGGATAAAGAAAATGGACTAGCTACAACATTGATTAGGGATGTAAAAGTATTTATTAAGAATGATATCATATGTAATTGTAGCTCAATATCATAGGTGAATGCAATTTTATGTGTCCCAAAGAATACTTTTTCCATATAGTTTTTTACCTTGGTTAGCATTTTTCTAAAATAAATTAGTTTCATGTTAATTTTAAAAGTTAGTTAATATAATTTAAGTTTATTTTAAAAAATTATTTAGTAAGTGTTATTTGAAAATTATTTAGAAATATGAAAAATAAAAAAAAACTTATTCATATTTACAAAATTGTTATTAATAAAAAACAAAAAAATAGCATATTCTCTGTTTGTTTTGAGATTTTAAAATAAAAATACAAAACTGAAAAAGAAAACTTCTGATAAATATTTTTCTTTTTTAGTTTTTAAAAACTAAACAATCAAAATTATTTTTAAAAATTATTTTAAAAAAACACTAATGCTTACCAAACAAACTCTTAATGAAATTTGAGTTTTTGAATTATCATTATTTACCAAATTATTTTGAATAATTGACTCGCCAAAATTAGTTTCGATTAAGTGATTTGCGTCATGCTTTTTATTCTAAAAATAAGTTACTAGTAAAGTTCAATATAGTTTTTTATCTAATGCAAAATTTATCCAAAACTTGATCAACTTAAAATCAATGTTTTAAGCTACTTACTAAATATCTATCTAAGATTAAGTTAATTTTCTTTCTTTTTGACTATAAATTACGTTAGTTTTCTAAAACTACATTAACTTGTATTTTAATGTACTTTTATATAACTCATCACTCATCCCATGTAAAATTAAATACACACCTAATATTTCCACGAACAAAGATCTAAGTTTTGATCACATGGTTTGGGTCGATACCCTTGACTTGAGGGTCCATCTATAAACTTTTGCATCCTCGTTAATTTAGATATCTGTCTCTGTTCACAATTTTTTTCAATGTAAAAGAATCTATTAAATATTAATGTTAATGCCAATTGATATGGCTTATAAGAAAAAAAGGCACGTGATATTAGTTAGAATTTTAATTTTTTTTTTCTGAAGGATTTTAAATTTTGGGAAGTGTCAAGCAAGACTATATGTCTTGCACATATGAATAGTCGTTCTAGTAGCTCAATAACTAATGATAATTATATCCTCAAAAAAAAAAAAAAAAACTCATGAGAATTACATTTATCCACCATAATTTATGCATTTATGCTTAATGTTTCCTCATTATAGAAAGTATTACTTATTACGCAGTTTGCATACGAAAATATTTATACATTTCTAAGAACGAATGAATGCTGTTTAAACATAAACTAGTGGGTTATTTTTTAATCTAGTTTCTTTTTGGGTGTCTAGTAGGAGAGACAAAGATGCATTAGGTGTGTAAAACTCACTTGTGTAAGTGAGTGTCATCTCAAATCTTTCTTTCTCCTTATTGACATATTTGGTGTTTAAAAGAATTTATTTTTGCTATTTTTTATTTACATTTACACGTGTTAATAGGAAATAACTAATTGAACTAGTTTTCTATGTATTTTTTTGTACTTGTTGTGTATGAGTTAATAATATCCTTGTATTATGATCCATATACATATTTATTTGTTGATTAAAAAATTAATTCTTAAATATACCTGATATTATTTTTGTGAAATTGAACGCAATATTCATCGGTAATTGGAGCAAGTTTTGTAGTTTACGTAAAACTCCCATATAATTATAAGCAAGGTTTTCATATAAAAACTAATTGTTTAAGGATAAAATTTTATTTTTTATCAAAGGAGAAGGAAAACAAACCTCAATCCAAACATAAAAATGACGAGCAAAAAAAATTTTAAAACAAACAATTGCTACCTAATATCAAAATATCCAAAATTTACAATTCAAATTTGGAAATTAGTTGCCCAACCCAGAAATTGGAAAATATAGAAATTGCATTTATTTTGTATTTAAAAAAGTGTCAATATTATTTTATCTTTGTTTTCCCCAAACTTAAAATTTTTATCTATAAAATATGATGGATTTTTGTTTCAAAGCTAAGGATATAAAACTTTTTTTTATACTTATAAAATTTCACTGTACTTATCAAAAAGACGAGAGTAAGTCTTTTTGACAAGTCTATTAAATTAGTCCTTGAGCAAATGATATCGAGAACCTAGAAGGAACATTCTCATGCTCAAGTTAGTTAAAGTTATACAATAAGAGTGTATATTTTGAAATTTTCAAGTATGTTAGTGTTGTCTTATATGCTCGAAATATGATCGATGAGACGGATAACATGGCGTTTATTGCTCATTAACTGTTCATTTAAGTTGTAGGGTAACAACCAATTTGTGGTGACTGTATTAAGTTGCTTTGAATGCTTTGCTCGTGTCTGTTGGATTTCCTGAGGGGAGTTAGCGAGTAGGGGGTATCGTTTGGGTGAGGTTGGGCTTTTATATGTGTGATGAGTTTCGAGCTTTACGTGCGGGACAAGTTCTAGGTGTATGAGTTATTAGTTGTATTGATGAGGTGAGCTTCGAGTGGACAAACTCTAAGTTTTATGTGTGTACATAAGTCTCTCGTGTTCTGAGCCTTGTGAGTAACGAAGTGCTGGAGCTGAGAGATAAGAGTAGTAAAACTTGAGTATGTGTACACTTACAAACTAATTTTATGAGATTCGTTTATGTTAAAAGTTACATTTCTAAAATAATATATATACTATAAAGATTTTTTATATTGTAATACCTCTAATCACATGTGTAGAACTTCTCTTATTTATTACCATTTTTACCAAAATTTGTTCACAAATTACAATATAGAATGTTATAAAGGATTTAATTAATGCGAGACTATTTATAATATATAAAAGTTTTTACAACATTTTTCTTCTTCTTTTATGATAAATCTAAACTTACTAAGATGAATATATTTAACTCGAAGTTGGAATTTTTATAGCCTGACAAATTAAAAAAAAATCAAATTTCAAATTCATACTAAAAAGGGTTTAATAAAACAATATTAACGCCCTAAAATAGTCATTAAGATTTTAAAGCATTTTTATTAATTTAAAAAAAAAACCAAAATGGTGTTCTAAAAACAGCCGGCAAGGTTTACTTAGGAATATATTAATCATTGTAATTTTAGTTAATATATGTTTAATATATATCAGCTTTTGTATAGAAAACTAATTAAAATATATATCAGCTTTTGTATAGAAAACTAATTAAAAAAATTTCTGAACTTTAGATGAATACTATATCAAACTCACGTTAAACTTGTATAAATTCAACTTGAACGAAGTATTACTATGTTATACAATCATGATTTGGGCGATTGGAAGTTAAACTCGTCTCTTATAGTGATCTGGCGGTTACTAAACCAGCTAAATTTGATAGATTTTGCATTTCAAGACAGATAATAATTGCGCATAGCACATAGAACTTAGAAGTTAGAAGTTGCAAAAGGGATTAAATTATATAAAGTGGGCCACAAAAGCCAATGTAGTACAACAGCAGGTCAGGGACAGGTCCGTCTATTACTGCATCTTCTTGTCTTCCAACTCTCTCTCTCTCTCTCTCTCTCTCTGCTCATTGAAAGTTGAAAACATAGGCCACACTATCACTTTTGCTACTCAAAAGCTTCTAACTCCAACAATTACTTAGCTTATATCAGAGATGAACGCACACTGCATTATGTAAAGATTACATTTTTGCTCCAACAGGGACACCCCGCTTATCAAACATGGATTACGAAAGGATCCAAAAACCTCAGGTATCCCTTTCATCCACTTCACTCCGTTTTTTTGCTTGATTTGCATATTTCAATATTTCACTCTTACCGTGTTCTGTTGTACTTGGAAGTGAATGTTAGTGTCAAAGTTGTTTTGTGTTCTGCAAAGTGCTAACACTTGGTTTGATCTGTTCATTTTTTGCTTTCTTTGATTTGCCTTTGGCTTCACGGGAACTTGGGCTTGCAGGGTGGTGGGGGATTTTCACCCGGAAAATTAAGGAGCATGCTATTGGGTGTGGAGAAGAAGAGGAAAGAAGAGGAGGAGCTTGATTCTACTTTCACTACGAGATCTCATAATTCCGACATGGATGAATCTGGTATGTACGCTCTTTCACTTTAAATATCGATGAATATAATGCTTCCCTGAGGGTTGAGATATTGTAAATCTAAGATATTGAGTTTCTCAAAATGTAAGATTTTGACTATTGTTGTGTTGTTGCCTGTGATGTTTTCATTTCTCTCCCCTTGTTTTCTCGTCAGTCATCACTCCCCTAGTAGTACTCTATAATTTATATTATATGCAAAAAGTGAGAAGAAAATGAAGAAAAGGGAACAAGGCATTCTTTGATATATAATGTACTTTGTTTCTCAAATATGGCATACTGTTTAAGCATTGGCTCTATCTTTCTTTTATTAATGGCAATAGCGTATCTGGTATATTGAACAGGGTGTCATATGTGTATGTGTTTGTTAATTGCTATTATAATAGAATGGCTAGTGTTTCCTATTCTGATTACAGTAAGGGTACTTCTATTTGGTTTATCTGTTACAGGCGGTAGCAGTTCTGATCATTGTAAAGATGTAGATGTTGTGAGTGTCCTTCCTGAGTATTCAACTTCTGCTATAGTTCGCACCTGTAGCATAGAGGCAGTTGGTGGTGATCGTTTTGTGAAGGCTAATTCGGCAGTGGCGTCAAGGAATAGGATCTTAGAAGACTCTTCTTCAGATTATGATAGTGGGCATGATAGTCTGAGCATGCCATCATCAATGTTTGAATTCCAAAAGGCAGAGCGTGCTCCACAGAGAGTGCCTGTGGGGCCATTCTCAAAACCAGCACCATCTAAATGGGATGATGCCCAGAAGTGGATAGCAAGTCCCACATCAAACAGGCCAAAGACATCACAGACCCAGGGGCAAGGTGGGCCGCGTAAGGCTGGTAGTCTAGGTTATGGAAGCCGGCAGTCTTCAATGAAGGTTGTTGTTGAAGTTCCGGATCAAAGAGAAATTGCTTTAGATGAACCAGACACCAAGCAAATTGATACAAATCAAACGAAGATGGAAAGTGGAGGACAGAAATTTGTGAGTTGGGAGGCTGATGATCCCTATGCAATTGCAAGTTCTTGTGGTAAATGTCTGATTGTGTTTAGAATTCTTTACTGGAGTTAGCTCAGAAATATACTTTTGCTTATTCGAAATAGATGAATTTTATTTTTCTTCTATTTTTGTGAAAGATTATGTTTTTTTTTTCCACTTCTAGTGTGTTGCATATGTGTTTCCCCTGCAATCCAGATGACATAAGCTTAGTATTAATTCAGATCACAATTAAAATTCATCTAGATTAGTGTTGATTCAGTTAATAACTTATCTTCATTTTTGAGGCCATTAGTTATTTGTATAGATGCTACTTTAGTGGGGGTTTACCTTAAATTATTATTATTATGATGGTCTGTGTTTTTCATTTATGTTCCTTTGGGGCTTGAGTTATGGTTTACTTGCTCCCCAAGTTTGATGAGTTCGGTTCGTGTATGAATGATGTACTTAGCTGTCAAAATTTGAAAATAGAAGATGATATATCCTGGGAAATTCAGCTGCTAGTTGTGTGAGATGCCTCTCTTTCTCTTAGGAAAATTTGTAGTCCTACAGTGCTACTGATCACTGGAAGAGTGGATGCTTAAATAAGGGCTATGTTAGTGTCTATTTAATTTTTTGCTTCTTGATTTAAGTTTTTAACATACATTCGTCAATGGTTAACTAGAATCATGTTTGATCTGTTTATAATTTTCCATGAATCTTAAATTGAAGCTAGCTCACCTTAAACTACTTCCATTATAAGGCACAGTCCTGCAAGTGGACTTCGTCTATATCATTTGCAATTATTACTTAGCTATTGGCTACTATAGTTAAAAAATATCAAGTATAATCTACATCAATTAAAATTTGAGAGAAATATACATGAACATGTTCTCCTACACCAAAATTCTTGAGAAGTTTTCTATCTTAAAATGATATCCTGTAACTAGAAGGTGATGTACTATTGAGTATTGACATAATTGCGTTTATAGGAGTGTAAAATAAATTGTGTCTGGTTTGAATAGTTATAGTATGTATAGCTGACTACTAATTCTTTGTTCTGTTATTTGATATGACAGTTAGTCTCAGCCAGCACAATTCATCTCTTGCCATCCAGAATGCAACAACATTTGTTCCTCCTCCTTCAACAGCTCGGTCTGTATCAATGAGAGATATGGGTACTGAAATGACCCCAATTGCTAGCCAAGAGCCATCAAGAACAGGTACTCCAGTGAGAGCAACAACACCAATGCGTAGCCCTAATTCTTCCCGGCCTTCTACTCCCCCCAGAACCTCCCCTGCATCCACTTTAACTGATCTACATAGTGACAATCTGAATGAGTTGTCCGAAAAGGAGCTACAAATAAAAACCAGGCGAGAAATAATGGTCCTCGGGACACAACTAGGTAAAGTGAACATTGCTGCCTGGGCTAGCAAAGAAGAAGAGGATAAGGATGCATCCACTTCCCTCAAAACAAAAGCAGAACCACCTAAGAGTGTTGTAGAAGCACGTGCAGCAGCGTGGGAGGAGGCTGAGAAGGCCAAGTATATGGCCAGGTCAGTTTATACTAATTATTAGAGTAAACAACTTCACATTTTCTGTTCAAGTTTTGGTTTCTATCCTGTAATTTCCATTGCTTTAGATATATAAATCCATTATTATTAACATGCCCTATTGCATTAATAATTAAATTAAATTTCATCAAGTAAAGGATGCTGCACATATAACTCTTTCGTGGGGGGCTGTGACGTCTCAAAGATATAAAACCATTAAAGTGCCTCCATCCATGTAATAACTTAAGCTTTCAAGAACATTTTTATTTGTCAATTGTCTATTTAATTCTTGTTACGAATAGATCCATGAATATTTGTCAAAAGAATCTGGACCGACCACACTCTTTTGGTGTTTAATCCTATAAAAATCAATCTTTCTATTAGATTTCTTTTCTAAGTAGTCTTTTGTAAAACTTTTCATGTTTGCAGTTTCCCCTGGTTTCATGATAATGGCATTCTTATGTTGTCTTTGAACAAATTGTCTTAAATGACTTAGTGATGGTGAAGAATCTAGGCAGGAAAAGTGAAAAGAAAGGAGGAGAGAATAAATATATAACAGTGAGAAAAATAATTACAAAATTGAAGTGAACACTATAAATGCAGTGCTGAACGTCAGTGCATTAATTCTTCTTAGTAGTGATTCAAGATAAAAGGGATTATTCTTCTAAGTAGTGTACATGCATTCCTCTTGAAGGTTGTCGTTCTTATCATACTCCTTTTGACCTGTTTTCGTCAATACCTTCTCTTAACAACATCTCCAATCCATTATCTCTCATTTGGTTTTTAAGTGGGTCAAACTTATACACATCACTCGTTTTATCCCTTTCAACCTAAGAACCAATGCCTCTGCATGGTGGCTGTGTTTCCTCCTTAAGTGGGGCTCCAAGGGGTTAAAACACTGTGGAGATCTTCACCAATGGAGTACAAGGACAACCAACTTGACGCTACACTCAACTCAACCCAAATTGTGGGTCTTTCTTCCTTACATTTGTTGCTTTAAATTGTCCTCTTCTATCCATTGTGGATTTCACTTTGACACTTGGAGTACTCCAACACCTAGCAACAGCCAATTAATTGTATTAATGATTTTATTTTTAACTTAATTAATTAAATAAAGAAAAATGAAAATGTGAATTTATTAATTTTTTCAACAGTAAGATTGTGTATGAATATATCAAAGTTAACATGATATGATATAGACCACAAAGAATTATTTTATATTATCTAAGATATCCAATGTATTTAAATTTTGACAATTGGAGATGACGTTAGCAAATAAGAACCCAAATAAGCATGCCATATTGTTGCTCTAATAGTTTTTCATTAGTTTGAAAGTGACTGCAATTATATACCCATCCGGCCATCCTCGAGAAACAAAAACATGGAAACAAATAAAAAAGGCAACCGAAAAAATTCTTAACCAAGGAACAGCTTAAGGCCCAAGTATCTGAATTCTCTGACAATGTGTGGAATTTATAGTCTATAGGTATTTATTTAAATTTCTATCCGTCAGTTTCTTCATATCTCTCAGAAATAGTAGCTTAACACTTGTCTTCCCTCCCTTAATATGGATATTTAGGCTCCATTTGTTCAATTTGTTTTTAATTTAACAGTTGCTTTTAAGTTAAAGTAAAATATTAGATCTTAAAAAAATAAGTATAAATTGTTTTGTCAAATTTATTCTTTTAGCTCTAAAGCTCATTTAAATTAGAAATTGTTAGGAAAATCCTTCTTTTTTATTGTCTAATGAAAAAACATATTTATAAAATAGAAAATTTACATTATAAAATAAACTCATTAAAAATTTAAGTATAAATAGAGAAAAAAAGCTAACAATAAGCTGGGGTAGGGATCTTGGTATAGATTTATGGACGTGTTTCTTATTTATGAGAAGAAGAAGATGAATATAATTTTCTATATAATTAACAAGACTTTTGGAACATGAGACCAATATTTCACAGGCATTTAAACAGTTTCAGAAACACGTGGGTTAATATTATTTTGTATTGCTACTTTCTAGAATTCTCTTAAGCAGGAATATGTTGTCAATTACACAGGTTTAGGCGTGAGGAGATGAAAATTCAAGCATGGGAAAATCATCAGAAAGCAAAAACAGAAGCCAAGATGAGAAAAATTGAGGTATACACCTGTTATTATTGATTTTGTTGTTTCTAAAATGGCTATTTAATTTAGGTTTTGGGGACAATCTTTTTGTTGTTGACCTGTCATTCTAATAGGGAAGAATCTATGAATCAGCCTAACAATGGCAACTTCTGTGTAAGGAGATGAACAAGATACCCTAAATAGATATATTAAGTACGGTAACTGAAAACAATAGAACATCTAATATATTTTATTCATATTGTACCATAATTTATTTATAAACTTACAATTGACTTCATATTGTCTAACAGCAACAGGTCTAGCAGAAATATATCTTGCATGGACCATTTCATCAGTCATTTATGTTCTTCAAAAGAGGACAGTTTACTAAAACATGTTTAAAAATGCAAATGCAATAGTAATTATTTGTACGATATGTTTTTTTTATAAGTAAAAAAATATCATTAAAATAAAGAAAACACAATGTATGTGTTCAAAAGAGTACAAGGTACATAATGTAAGTCTCTACAAACAAGTAGGGTAGATAAAAAAACAACCAGGCTCAATCAAAACAAAGACATACTAGTCCCAAACACAAAAGAAGGGATTAATAACCCACTCGGTGAAAAAATGTGTGGTCATTTTCCTTGCACAAACTCATTCCCAAGAACTAAGTTGTGTAGTTAAGATAATGCCATGGACTTCTAGATTCTGCCCTGTGAAGACTGTAGAGTTTCGTGCCCTATTTTTGTAGGATATGGTTTAATTAATCTTTGAAGCCGTATTTTTGTATTTGTCTATCTATCCTGATATTGTACTTCTGGAGAGTATAGACAAAGAAGGAAGCAGTGGATTTAGGAGTGTGAGAGACGCTAGATTGGCTAAACAGTAGATTCTCTTCATGAATTCATCACTCTACCTGTTTTCATGGACAGAGGTCATGGGCATTGGTAGTTAATTTTACTAAATTGTTATATGTGAAAATGCTGAATTTTAATTCTTAATTGGTTTTCTGTTGTAGCTTAAATGAACAAATTTCTTGCAACTTGTAAGTATGATGCATGCTCTGGTGCTGTGGTAGTTATTTGCGTTGTGCATAATAGGTTCCTTTTTACTGCTATCTGATGTGATGAGACATTTGTCTTGGCACCTGATGGCTTCGGCTTAACTTAATGCATAGGATGTGGCCCTGTATTGGTCTTTTCGTCTGTTGCTAATTTTAGAAAGTTTTAGTAAAATGCTAATGAGTAATTGTAGGTGAAACCGTGTACTGTTCTCTTATTGCTCAAGACCATGAGGTACATTGATAAGTATATAATAGTAAGAATATCAAATAGATGTGTATTTGGTCCTAATCTCAATAAAGAATAAGTGTCTATCCCTTCTGGTAAACTGAGGGAACATGTTGATGCTTGTTTCTTTACTGTGTACTTTAAATTGGGCATTGTGTTTAAACCAAATAAATTATCTGGCTTTTAGGAGAAATAGTTCTTGACATGGAATTAGAGCCCTTATGAGTTATGACCATGTCATCAGGAGTTCAATCCTTACGCTTCTAAATGAACTGAACTTCAGCACAAGATAGAAGAGGCCTTTGAGGTGCATGCACTGCCTCAAAGTCCCAAGAAATCTTTTTTGATGGGGTGCTGAAGTTTGAGAGTTGGTTAGCTTAACTGATACATTTGAATAGGAAAACCAAGATGTGGGTGTTGAAAAGTAAGCAATGTTGACTTCTATTAGATTTCTACATTTTAGCAAACTTTCCCAGCAATAAATGTAGTAGTCATAATAATACAAAGTATTACCAAAAAAAGTTTTGGTTAGTGACCCAAAAATATAAATAATAATCATTTGGTTGCAGGTAGAAGTTGAAAGAATAAGAAGTAAGGCACATGATAAGCTAATGAATAAATTAGCAGCTGCAAGGCATAAGGCTGAGGAAAAGCGAGCAGCAGCAGAAGCCAATAGAAATCATCAAGCTGCAAAAACAGAAGAACAAGCAGAGTATATACGAAGAACTGGTCGTGTCCCTTCCTCATATTTATCATTTTCTTGCTGCAATTGGTGCTCTTAAAGAAAGGCAATCCTTGTCAATGTTTATTTTTTTGTTCTATACGTATGCAATGCCTCATCCTGCTTACGCCCAAGCATGTTAAATATGCCTGTTGCATTTTCTGTGATGTAAAATGTTACATTGTTCTGCAGAATAATTGCAATTTGAAAGTGTTATGCTATTAATATTTTGTCCAGTTTTTATTTTCGGAATATCTTTGGGATGGATAATTATTTTTAGAATTTGAGTTTTGTACTGTTTTAGTTTAGCTATCAAAATTAGTTTTTATTTCACAACTAATAACCTATAAAAGGATGAATATGTCCTCATTTATTTAATTAAAATAAAAAAAAACTTAGTTCTATTTCGTAGAAGGAAAATTTTTTTCCTTCTAGGAACAAACTCTTTCATAGAATGAAAAAAAAAAAAAAAACTTCCCTCTACCGAAGAGACTATTTGTAAAAGAAAAAAAAATTCTTTTATGAAAAGTCTTTAGAAGAAAATTTTAAAAAAAATATAATATAATTTTATATTTTAAAATTTTATTTTAATTATAAAATTTGTTTATAATATTTTATATTTATATTTAAAAAATTTTATTTTAATAATATAATTTATTTATAATTTAATTTTTTAAAATTTTATATTATAAAAATATAAAATTAACAAAATATAAAACTTTACTTACATATAAAGTGTTTCGTAAATAAAGTTTTATATTTTATTAATTTTATATTTTAATAATGTAATTTATCTATAATATATATATATTTTTTTTAAATTTTATATTATAAAAATATAAAATTAACAAAATATAAAACTTTACTTACATATAAAGTGTTTCGTAAATAAAGTTTTATATTTTATTAATTTTATATTTTAATAATGTAATTTATCTATAATATATATATATTTTTTTTAAATTTTATATTATAAAAATATAAAACTTTTCTTACACATACAAAAATAAAACAATTAAGAATTCTAGTTTCATCTCGCACTCTTGCCTCTACTCCTCAACTCTCATTGGACAAAGTGCTTTGTAAGTAAAGTTTTATATTTTACTAATTTTAGATTTTTTAATTTTATTTTCATTATAAAATTTGTTTATAATATTTTATATTTATATTTTTAAAATTTTATATTTTAGTAATATAATTTATTTATAATATAATTTTTTAAAATTTTATAGTATAAAAAATAAAATTAAACATATAAGCTTTTTTAAAATTCCTTTTACAGAAAAGGTCATTCGTAGAAGGGGAAAAAAATTCCTTCTAAGGTAGGGGTCTAAGTAAGTTATGGTAAAAGATGCACATGATATCTTTAAATGAATTGTTGAAATATAAGTCGTTGTTTTTAATCATAGGATTATTGTCAACTTCTTTCATTTCTCACAATAAACATATTTTTCTCACTTTTATATATATATATATATATATATATATATATATATATATATATATATATATATATATATATAAAAAGAAAGTTCAAATAACACTAATCTAATTTTAAAAGTATTACACTTGATATTAACCATTGAAATTATTTTAAGTATAACGATTCTAATTAATTATAAATTCAATATGAGACTAAATCTTTATTTATTCTATCTTATTTATTTTCTAAAATTAATTTTATCTTAAATCAATTTATCTTTAATATTTTAAATATTTGATTGATTTTCATCTAATTATTAATTATCTTTCAAATGCAAAACCAAATAGATATTTAAATATTTCTACCGACAATAAATAATATGTATTAATATATGATTAAAAAAATAACTTACACAAAAATTCTATTTTGCTAATAACACTTTGGTTAAATCAATCAGAATTCAGTCTCCATCTGTCAACTATCTTTGTGAAATGTAATTAAGATAGTTGATAGATAAAGACTCAATTCTGATTAATTGATTTAACCAAAGTGCTATTAGTGAAATAAATTTTTTGTGTAAGCTATTTTTTTAATCATATATTAATAGAAATTAGTTATTGTTGGTAGAAATATTTAAATATCTGTTTGATTTTACATTTGAAATAATTAATAATCAGATTATCAATCAAGTATTTAAGAGATTAAGGATAAATTGGTATAAGATCAAATTAATTTTAAAATAGAAATAAGATAGAATAAATAAAGATTTTATCTCATATTGAATTTAGAATCAATTAGAATCCTTCGATTTAAAATAATTTTAACGATTAATATTGAATGTAATACTTTTCAAATTACATTGGTATTATTTGAACTATCCTCTCTATATATATACATATGATCAATGGGTGAGAGAGAAGAATATAAAAAAATTCTCAATGAGAGATAAAAGAGAGAAAAAAGAAAATAGATAATAAATGCTAGAAGAGAGATAATGACTTGATGTATATAATTTTATCTCAATCATTAATTGTTATTTCAATGATTGAGATTTGTTCCTCTCACACTCATATCTACCTTACTCTCATATGATATGTTCATCTCACTCTCATGTAAGATACCTTATTTTTAACTTGTTTTTAAAAATATAAGTATTATTTATAACTTAACTATTGAGAGAGAAGAGAGAAAAATATAAAAAAAAATATCAGTCATTAGGAAAAGAGAGAGAAAAATGAGTGACAGATAATAAATACTGAAAGAGAGAGAATATGTGGTTGATTTCAACCTTAATTTTTATTTTAATGGCTGAGATTTGTTCCTATCAGTTCATATAAATTTGACTTTTTTGTTATATATATAAAAGATGTATCTAGTGACTAGTGAGAAAGGTATTTTATCCACTAGATAAGAATATAGGATTGAGATTATAACAACACACTTAAAGATATTATATATCACCTACATTGTGACTTACTACTGTTGCTGCCACCACCAACGACAGATCTAAGATTTTAATGTAGTGGTGACAATAATTATAATAATTTTTTTGGCTTAAATAAGTTTTTTGTCTTCAATGTTTAACTAAAAATCACTTTTGGTCCTTGAAATTTAAATTTTTTTAGTCCTGTAATTAATTTGTTTTTTGTATTAACATTGTTTGTTGATAAGTTGCAATGTATTTTGTAAGGACTTGTTTATTTAATAAGTTATAAATTCGTAGAACAAATAGTGAAAGAAATTAAATTTAAGTTTTTACTCAAATCACTAATTGATTGAGATGTGATGAATTTGTTTATTGCATTCGGTTGATGGTAGAAGATGAGAAAATGAGAATAATTATTATTCTCTTGTTTTGAAAGGTTTTAGTTGAGTTTTAGAAAGTTTGTTATTAAAGGAGGGGTTGCATTTAGCAAACTAGTTTTACTAAATACACCCCAGTGTTATATATATATATATATATATATCCTCCGAAAGCTCCTTCTTCCTCAGTGCATTCTTTCTCCATCGTTCTTTCTCATGGTCATTGCTTTTCTCCTTTGAATGGCCAGTTTCGGGTTAACGAAATCTAATGCAGTCTCTTCTATTGCTCATGATTCTGAGAGGTGATTAGTATATGTATGACTGATTGTAGTTTTCTGAACATTTTTTTCATTTTTTTTCGATCCTTTCATTCTCAAGGGGAATTTCTTTGAAAATTCTAATTTCTTTGGTTCTAGTTAAAATTGAGATTTCTGTTAGGTTCTGAGATATCTCTTTGGATTGATTCTTTTATTTCTGTTTGAGTTAACTTTTAAAAGGAGAAATAAGTAAGAGAAGCTAAGGGCTTGATTGTTTTTTCTTTTTTTAGTTTTGAAAAGAATTTTCAAGAATAGTTTTCAAAAACTATTTTTTTAAAGAAAATAAAAAAACTTTTATTTGATAAGTGTTATTTAAAAACTGTTTGAAAATATAAAAATGATTTTTTTTTTATATTTACTGAAATTTCATTAATGAAAAGCAAAAAAAAACATATTCTTATTGTATTTTGAATTTTCAAAACAAAAATAGAAAACTAAAAAGCAAAATTGCTTATAGTTGTTCTTGTTTTCGGAAACTGTTTTAAGAAAACAGTAACCAAATGAGTTTTTTAGTCTTTAAATACTAAAATACTAAAAATTATTTTATAAATTTTTTTCAAACAAATACTAAATCTTTGCTATTACTTTGAAAAATTAAGACTTGAGGGTTGTGAAGTTAATTGATTCTGAGTGATTGTGTTTTTGACTTTGATTAGTGTTTTGTGTAATTGAGATGAAGTATATTTTTGAAAGTGTTGTTCTTGAAATGATTGTTGAATGTATTAGTTGTTCTTTGTAAATGTTGAGAGATTGAGATTTTGGTGTTGATTTTGGTGAAATTGATGATTTGAAATGTTGTTTTTTGTAAAGATATTGATTTGATGGTTTTTAGAAATGTGATTAGATATTTTGAATAAACAGTGATGTGTTAAGCTATTTTTTAGAATTGAGACTTGCTTATAGATTATATTGTGATCCATGTTGTAATGATGTGTGTGAAATGAGATACATGTTTATGAGATGCTATATTGATATAATGCGTTGTTGACATTGTGTGTGTGGATGATTGTAATTCATTAATAAGGAGTATTAATGAATTATGGTATGGGCTATTACAAGGAGGTAACATAGCCTTTGAGGTGATACATTGAATTAGGAAGGTGGATAGATTTAACTGATCTTGGTGCTAAGGTCCTGTTTCGAGTGATGATACAGTGTTAAGGCCTTATGTTAGGAAATGATACACAGGTGTTAGGGCCCTATTTCGGGTGATGATATACCAAACATCAGTTGGTTATTTACTGAATATGCTCAAACTTCAACTGGTTATCAGATGGGTTAGATAGATATCAGATACTAGTGTGAAGGAAATCAGATGAGCCACTACCTTGGTATCCGAATTCAATATAGTGAGTCTTTCTGGAAAGTATAAGCTATGTTGTTAATGTTTTATGTTCAGGTGAAACATAAATGTAATTGATTGGTTGTGAATGCTTATATTCAAGTGAAGCATAAATGTGATTGATTTGTTGTGAATGCTTATGTTCAGCTAGAGCATAAGTGTGATTGATTTGTTGTGAGTGATTATATTTAAGTGGAGCATAAGTATGATTGATTTGTTGTTATACTTTGAGATTGCATAATTATTATATAATAATATAATCTCTTTTGAGATAAATAGATGAGTTGTAATTGCACTTGGAGGCTTGACCTAAAGTATAAGATGTTTTGTATAATCTTTTAAATATTTTGTAAATAACATATTATAGAATAGTATGAATAAAATGTTATGCTTTGTAATGAAGTTTAAATGACAAATGATGTATTGAGATAAGCTTGGTATATTGCATGTACCTATATGTATGATGAGGTAATTAGGGATGACAAAAAAATCGCGTCTGCAGATACCCCCAGATTAAGCCCGTGAAAATATCTACATGAGTAATTTAAATGGGTACGTGTCACCCATCGGTATTGGTTTTTTTCGACTGCCCTTAACGAGAATAGGTACCAGTATCATAGTACCTGTATTGCAAGTATTTGTTACCTACTAAATTAAAACACTACAATATTTAATTTAAAGAATATGATTTTTTGTTAAATAAATCAACTTAAAATATTAATTGTCAAATTTTATTGCTATCAATATTACTTTTTTATAAAAAATAAATAATTCATAGAACTATTTTTTATAAAAATGTCGGTAATGTAAAATGAATATTTTATTTATATTAAATATTTTGTGCATATATATATATATATTAATCTATTTTTAGATCCAATTAATTTTGTAGAAACTTACTAGTATAATTTTATTTCTAGATTTTTCAACAAATAAACTATTTTCTGATAAAACTTCAGGTAAAAAAAGAATATCTTTTTAAAAAAATATTTTTGAAAAATATTTTTAGATACCCATGGATGCATGTATTAAAAAACTTGTGGGTATTTTTATAACGGATATCCTATGGATTTTAAGCGGGTATTAGATACAGAGTGGGTAGCGGGTACGATATTTTATGGTGGGCATGGGTAGCGAGTAGGCACTACCCATACCCACCTCACCCAGTTGCCACTCCCAGAGGCAATGGTGTAGAATTGGTTTAAATATGATGATGTTTGATAGAGGATTATGCAGTTGAGTTTTGCAGTCTCCATTGGATTGTTGGTCGATGAGTCTCGCCCAACGAGAATTCGTCTTTGTACGAGAATTATTTGGATTTATGCCCAACGACGTGTTTCATTGAGTGAAGTTCTTGGAACAATCCACTCCAAGGTCCTCGCTAAGCGACAATGGTTACTGTGCGAGCTACCCTGTTACTCACTGAGTGGTCTATCTCTGTTGGCAAACTTGTGTAATGTATGTTATGAGTTATTTTGTTGGAAAATTTATTATACTCGGATTTATATTGTATGAAACTAATATTGGTTTGATTAATAGTACAATTTTCAATAGTTTTGAGTTTTAAATTTACGTGAAATGAATTCAATTTAATAAGTGATATTATCAAGTGTATTCGAAATTCTGGGATGTTACATATTTGGTTGTGCCGGATCTGAAATTAAAAATTGAGGAGGTTAGGGTTAAAGAAGAGAGTGATTCATGAATAAAAAAGTGTGTTTCATGTCAACAATTTTTTAACAGTGTTAACGGGAAAAAAAGACTAAAAGTGAGCACAGACTAAAAAAAATATTTTTGAATTTTAAAGACTAAAAGTGATTTTGGTAAAACTTTAGGAACAAAAATTTATGTAAGTCTAATTTTTTACTTATAAATTAGTGAATTTTGTTTTGATCTTTAATAATTTTTTTCTTCGAGTTTGGTCTAATAAAATAAAATTTTAATTTTAGTTTTGGTTATAAAGCACTTGCTAAATCATTGCTGTATAAGAAAATTTAGGGACAAAAACAAAATAAAAAAATATTAAGAACTAAACACATAAAAAAAATTAATAGAGATAAAAAAATTCATAAATTTCTTAGGGACAAGAAATATGTTTAAGTCATAATTTATTTTAGGTTTAATTACATACATCATCAACTAATTCAAGACTTCTGGTGAAACTAGAATAAATATAATATTTTTAAAAATATAAATATATAGCATAATTGTTTTATAATAATGCCTTTTTTATAGAGATGAGAATAATATATTGATTGGAATAAAATAGATGCCAGAAAATAAATAAGATATAAAATAAAAATAAAAATATTTGGTGGGAAATAGCTAAAAAAAATACAAACAAGAAGAGAGATGGAGATATAAGTAAAAATATGTGAGAAATAATAAAATATTATAATATTATGTTAAAATATTATTTATAAACTAGGAAGATAATGAAATTATACAAGGATCTGATAATTTCTCTTCTTTTATAATATTAAAATTTATTAATAGTTAAATAATATGTTTTATTAGAAAGTAAAATAAAAATAATATAATATTTATACACCATTTTAAGACAAACAAAAAATTTAGTGGAACAAATGCCCTTACACCACTAAAGGTAGATATGTGCTTGGCCCCACCATCACCATTACTATTGTTGTCGCCACCATTATTGACAATAATGGTGATAGTAGTAGTAGTGGGGATGAGTGCAAGTAAGTTATGGTGGATGAAACATATGATATTTTTAAGTAAATTATTTTAATTTGAACCATATATTTTTTATTTAGTGTTTAAAATTAAACTTTCTCATTCACACATAAAAATACATTTTTCATTATATACATTCCTTTTATATATACTAGCGAAAAGAAAGGTGTTGTTGGACCTGTGTATTCGCATTTTTATTTTAATATTTTTTTGTAAAATTTTATATTTTGGAATATAAATTGTTATGTGACATGTTTTGAGATATATTTTGTTAATGTTATATTTTTTGTTTATGATAACATGATAAAAACATGTCAGATCATAAATGGATATGTCAAAATATTTTTGCACGAGTGTATTTGCATGTTTATTAAAAATATTTATCATGAAATGTAAACATATATTAATAGGGAGAAGTTAATAATAGGTATTTTGAAAAGTGGACTTCATAATAAGGTATTTCCTTTATTAATAGTATAGATATAGAAGTATAGATATAGTATATAATATAATATAATATCATGAGTTTAATTGGCATACACTGTCAGTGTAAAATATTTTTATACTAACATTCAATCATGACTTTTCATTTATGTGATTTTTAAAGTAATAATGAATAAAGTCAACAAATTTACCATAAATGAAAAGTTGTGATTGAATGTCAGTGTAAAAATCTTTACACTGACCGTGTATACCAATTAAATGTTGGAAATAATAGTGGATTGGTATTAATCAATTATATTTTATCATTATCTGACAATTTAAGATTTGGTGATAATCATATCTTATAATATCTTTATGATTATTTGAATGGGATTATAGTAAGATTGACTCTGTGATGGGTTGAGTCAATCTTAAAAAAAGCCCATTTGAGGGGTCTCTACCTACCCTGGGGGATTATAAATTTGCCATCCCATTAAGCAAAATTACAAAAAACAACAATACACATTCTCTAAAATAATCCCCTAGAAAGTAGGTAGTAAAATCCTCAAGAGTTCTTATTGAACTCATATCTCTGCAATAATCATTCCTAGGGTTTTTTTGTTCTTGAAAATCAAGAACTTCAATTCAATATATTTGAGGTACACAAATTCTCTTTCCTCTATCCTTTTATATTTAATTCTCTATACATACTATAATCTTGTATCTATTGATTTAAGGTTTCCTTTTATTTCCATCAATTGGTATCAGAGCCAAATTAGATACATATCATGGTTGTTTTCTATTAGAGAATTATGGTTGTTTTCTATTAGAAAATTAAATTTGAATTGAAGATTTTTTTGTGTTATTAGTGAAATTTTATAATATAGTTCACTATTATCTTTTTCACAAAAAAAAAATGAGGGTTTACGCTACTTGTTATTGTTAAAATAACATGTTAAAGGTTCATTCCCTTACCCTTACATGGGTAACTTATATATTGAAACTTTTTTTTAAGTGCTACCCCTTTAAAACCTAGTTTTCTTTTAAATAATTATGGGGTAAATTGTTTTTAAAATTACTTAATGGTTTTCCTTTTTTTATGTTTGACCAATATGAGTCATTTGTGTGGGCAACATAATATATTTGTGTTAACTTTTACTTTGGAAAGTATTAATGGGGTTGCATGGACTCATTTTTATACCCATATTTTTGTGATTTGGTCAAGGGAGAACTTTGTCGTTTTGATACGATCATGTATGATGATTCATGTGTTAAATTCATTCTCAAAAGCATTGAATGTTGTTGCTAATTTTTTATATTCTTATTTTTTCAAAAATACCATATTTATTTAATATTTTTATATTATTGGTATTTTTTAGTATAAATTTTTTTTTTGATTAATTCAAGATTAAATTAATTTTTTTTTACTATTATAATCTTGAATTTTTTACCTATTTTCATTGTAATAATTCTTTACAGTATTTGTATTCTCCAATTATACTGTACTCTCTTTAATATTGAATTATCATTTATAAATTTATTTTAGGTTATTTTATTAATTATGCACAATCTTAATTGTCCTTCTCTTATGAGCATAATTTTCTTTATTAATTTGCATTATTATTACTTGTCTATCATGGGTATAATAATGTGAATTTTGTATGTTGGTCATATAATATATATGATTAAAATTATGCAAATTTATTGGACAATATGCATAATTTATTTTTTCATTTACATAATTATAATTTCACTATTTTGGATGCATTTATGTGAATTTTGTGATATAATTATTTTTTTTATTGCATTGATGATAACTATACTCTATCGGTGTATTGTTATTAATGTAATTTGGTGTTATACAATGTACTTTTCTTGGCTTATGTTAATGATTTTTTTATACCCTATCGGTATTAGGATTTTATTGATATAAGTTATAGTGCATTGTAATTTTCTTAGGGATTTTCTTTTAACTGAACTTTTAGAATTACATAATATTTCCCTATTTTTGTAATGTTTAGTTTATTTCCCTCATTTGATTATGTTTAGTTATATTTATATGGAACCAAAATTTACACTCTCATTTTCTTTTTGTTTCATAATGACTTATAACTTTTAATTGGACATTTTTCCTTCAAAACAAAAAAAAAATGTTGCATTTTTTGTGGTGCAAATTTTCTATATATATATATATATATATATATATATTGATAAAGAAATAGTTGAATTTTATTTAGCCCTGTGGGTATTTTTTTGTTATGTCAACTTATTTTTTCTTTATCAAGTAGAAGGATTTTGTATATTAGAATTTTAATTAATATCTTATAAAATAAATTGTTGTGATATAAGATTTTTACTTTAAATGTCCAATTAATCATACATGTGCAGAAACAAATGTTCTTGATAAAATTATTTTTTCTTATCACATTATTTGTGATCACATTGTTGGGATCTATATTAAGAATTTTATATTGGTCTCTTGTAAAATATTTTGTTGTATAACAAACTCTCTATTAATTTTAAATATTAGTATGCAATTCTTATAAGGACAATATAGGAATCCCAAATTTGAAGAGATTAATTTCTCTATACCATATTTTATAATATTGTTAATGGTATTATTATAAAAGCTAGATGCTTTATTTTGGGATATATAAATAAACCTATGTCCATTATAAATTGTGATGAGAGTTAGAGACTATTTATTATTATATCCTTAATATATGCAAGAATATGTCCCATTCTTCTGCTGCATGTAATCATGTTTTATTCTCAAGTGTGTGTAAATATTGTTTATTGTAGCACTTGATTTTTGTTTATGATTACTTGAGAACTTGCTTATGATCTCATATTCTACGTAAAATTATCAAGTGATCCATTTTCTCACTCATGTAATTATTTTTTCAAGATCTTCATAGGGGTCAATATTTTTGTAAAGATTGATTAATATGTGGTTAATTATGAAACCATTTGTGATAATTATTTATTCTTATGGATGAATTTGTAGGTTTCATATTCTTGTTATTTTAACCACTTCTCTCATTAATCATTTGTTATTCTACTACTTTCTAATTCCTTAAGTAGAATAATAGTGAATTTTAATTTACTTTTATTATTATCTTATAAAGTCATCATCCCACTATCACTACTAGTGTACCCTAATGATAATCCTAATATTTTTTTGGTATATTAAGGATTAGTGAGAGTATATATAATCTTCTATTATCTCTCGAAACTTATATATTTTTTATTGTCATATAATCGTGTGCATATTTAATTATGATATGACATAATATGGCTTCTCTATTTATTTTTGTCCTATTTTTATTGAGATACATAAAATCCATTGTATCTTTGTAGACATCTTTAACTGATGTTAAGGTCATTCTGTTGGGTACTGTACATTAATCCTTTTGGCATACAATTATGCATTGTGCATCTCTTTTACCCAATTTTCATATTTTAATTGATCAAAATTTTAGAAGTATATAATTTTGTATCATGTCTCGAGACTTATCTATCTGTATGGTCATATATTCTTGTGCACATTTAATTATGATATGACATACTTTATAGGACTTGACTATTTATTTTTGTCCTATTTTAATTGAGATATATATAATTCATTGTATCTTAATAGACATCTTTAATGGATGTTAAGAGCATTTTGTTGGGCATTGCATATTAATTCTTTTGGTATGCAATTAAGTATTGTGCTTTTCTTTACCCAAAATTTCACATTTTGTTTGGTCAAAATTCTATAAGTATATTGTAGATGCAATACTCCTATCGAGTATGATTTTCTACTTTGTAAAAAAGTGCTTATTATGATAGTACTCCTATTGAGTACAATTTTGCATTTTTGAAGTACTTATGAATTTTTTTTGTTTGGACCAATTATCTAAGTGTTTGCTCAATTGACATTTTGTGGCCACAATAATCTGAGTATCATTTTATATAAACTAGGTGTCTATGTGTTTTAGTAGGGAATTTATGGATTTCCTACTTATCTTTGGATTCTTACATAGTCACTCTTTTTTGAAACTCAGATTAGTTAAATGTCAAATATTATAGAGCATTTATGTAGCCTATATGTAATTACATATGTTATTGGGCTATGATGAATAATTAGATGCATGTAAATTATGCTTTCTCACCTATATAATTTTTCGGACTCAAGTAAAAAAAAAAATATTAATTAAACATTTTTTTATTCACTGATCAAATACTTAACTTTGGAGTTTTATAACTCATATGGTTTGGTTAAGTTTTGATGTCTTAGATCAGTGGGAGTCTGAAAACTTTCTTATGAGATATGTGTGAAGTAATATCATTTTAGTAACATATCTCTTAGTATTTTTGGATGCTTGAGACCATGTAGTATTATTTTATTGAACTACATTATTCTATATACTTTATGAGAAATATTTATGATATATATCCCTATCGGATATTATTTTGTAGCTCAAATTTCTCATTGTCTAATATAAGATTTGTCTATAATTGTCATTCTAGCTTAATGATTTATCTTTGTATTATTGATTAATATCATCCAAGTGGGAGAATGTTGGAAATAATAGTGGATTGGTATTAATCAATTATATTTTATCATTATCTGTCAATTTAAGATTTGGTGATAATCATATCTTATAATATCTTTATGATTATTTGAATGGGATTATAGTAAGATTGACTCTGTGATGGGTTGAGTCAATCATAAAAAAAGCCCATTTGAGGGGTCTCTGCCTACCCTGGGAGATTATAAATTTGCCATCCCATTAAGCAAATTACAAAAAACAACAATACACATTCTCTAAAATAATCCCCTAGAAAGTAGGTAGTAAAATCCTCAAGAGTTCTTATTGAACTCATATCTCTGCAATAATCATTCCTAGGGTTTTTTTGTTCTTGAAAATCAAGAACTTCAATTCAATATATTTGAGGTACACAAATTCTCTTTCCTCTATCCTTTTATATTTAATTCTCTATACATACTATAATCTTGTATCTATTGATTTAAGGTTTCCTTTTATTTCCATCATTAAACTCATAATATAATATCATATATTATACATTATAGATATAATTGGACAATTATGTATGTTGGATATCAATATTTTAAAGTAATTTTTTACTTAAAGTTATAAGGTTGGTCTAGTGGTAAATTATATATTTGGGAAATAAGAGGTTATGAGTTTAAGTACTTCTTATAAAAAATTAGTTTATTATTTTAATTTTAAAATAGGTGTAAGCGTAGAATAGATATTTTGAAAAGTGGACATCAAAAGATGGTATTGCCTTTATTAATAGTTAATAGTATGAATATAATATATAATATAATATCATATATTATACATTATAGATATAATTGGACAATTATGTATGTTGGATATCAATATTTTAAAATAATTTTTTGTTTAAAGTTATAAGGTGAGTTTAGTGGTAAAGTATATGTTTGAGAAAAAAGTGGTTACAGGTTCAAGTTTTTCTGATGACAAATTGGTTTATTTTTTTAATTTTAAAATATGTGTAAGGATAGAATAAGTATTTTAAAAAGTAGACAAAAAAATAGAGTATTCTCTTTATCAATTATATATATATATATATATATATATATATATATATATACTTATTTATTTATGTCGATGTTTGCTTATTGCTGTAACCTAGATAGTTTTATTTCCTTTACCATGTAGTTTTGTTTTTGTTTCTTGTGTTTTATTTTTTAATCCATTGTTTCTTGTTTGAAATTAATTATGAATGCAATAAGATTGAAATATAACTATTGTGTTTTTAATTGACATTATTTTATTTGTTTGATCCAATTTGATTAGGTACTTTTTATGGATTCTAATCATATTTTACAATCATAGAATGCATAGAGTAATTTGTCTATCCACTCCCAAAATATCTTCTTTGCTTATCCACTAACAAACATATATTCTTTTATACTAATAAACATATATTCTTTTATAATGATATTTTATGTATTCTAATCTTTAAAAAACTAACATATTAATAATTAATATTTATCTATAAAAAATATTTTTTTATTATAATATTTTATGAAAATCATTTCTTTATTCTTTTATTTTTTTTATTCACATGATCATATAAGGAAGAGTTGTTAAAATTGGTTCACCAGATTCTTTATTATATTAAGTTATAAAAATTATACCTAAAATTATCTTGACTTGAGCTAACAGATCAAACAAATTAGGTTTAATTTAACAAATCTTGGATTGAAACACTATCGAATTGGCCTAACATATTTTTTATATATTTTTAAAATTATTATAAATTTAAATAAATAAACATATTAGTCAATTTATCTACAAACTTACAAACGACTCATCATGCTAAGTTACATTTTTCTTTTCTTACATGTATACAAATTTTAAATTTTAATATTTCCCACTGATTTAATTTTTTTTTTAACAAGAGAAACGCTAGGATATGTTTAATTTTATTTTTATAATTTTTAGTTTTTTTTTTAAAGTTAACAAAAGAAAACAACCTACATTTTTAAAGTTACATATCACAAAGGGTTAAATATGCTAATTAAATTCATAAAAATATTTAATATATCTTAGATGAAGGATGAAAAATTAATTATTGAGTAGTATAAAATTATTTTAAACATTGATAGTAATTATAGAGCTCTACATCCTCTTGACTCTTTAGCTCATCATCATTTCTATGTTTTCTTTTTCTTTCTATTTTTTTTTTTGTCGTTGTCTTCTTCTACTAAACAAGAGAATAGGAGAAATACATATCACTTTTTCAATTTTTTGCGTATTCGTGCATGAATTTTCATACTAAAGAAGCAAATAACATTGCTAGTTCATGGGCATCTTCGATTTTATTTGAATTTATAGGTTGTCTAAGGTTGAAAGATTAAAAGAAGTTATACGAATTGGGAGTTTTATTACAAATTTACCAGCTTCGGAACAAGAAAAAAAAAATGAAAGCATCTTTTAACTGCTTTAATTATCTTATTTTCAAGAACATGTCTTCTAAAGAAAACAATCAATATCGACTTTCTTTTACTTTTTTACGTGAATACATATATAATTTTTACAGGAAATAATCTGCTCAAGTCAATTAGAATTATTATAATTCAAAAAATTATTTTAAATATTTATCATAATTATATATACTAGTTAAATTATAACACCGTGTTAGTTAATTTATGCATGCTGGGTTGTGATATTTTTTAAAACTAGAAGCTACTTGTGAAAATAATATAAAAAATAAGTGTTTTACTTTTTTTTCTCCTTTATTATATAAATATTAAACGATGTGTATACGAAAAAAAGTCCAAGTGTTTTATCTTTTTATTTTTTTTTTCTATGTTAGTAAGTGTATAATGTTATTTATCCTAATGAACATGAAAAGGTAAAGGCAAACCCAAATTGAAATAGGAAGTGTGTAGAGGAGGTAGCTAGGTAGGGTGACTGTATGCTACCATTAACACAACATTAGAATTAGAGGTTAGGGAGAGAACCAACAGAAAAAAGGCAAGTGTCCCATTACATTTTTGGTATGAAACATCGTAAAAGAATCATTAACACACAAACACATTAATCTTAATTAAAAAAAAAAATGAAAATAAAAATAATAAAAAAACAGAAGTCGAAACCGGGCTCAGCCTTACCCTCTTTCTCTCTATGCTCGATATAAACCCATCACATTCACATACTCGAACACACTCTCTCTCTTTTTTTTCTCTCTCTAAGCTCTGACCCCAATTTCTGTGGCGGCTCTCTCTCTACTGAGATTGAGATTTGGATCCATCCATCCTCTTTGATCTATTCATTGGGTTGGGTTGAGGTATTCAACTTCAACTTCAACAACACCAACTCCAGCTATGGTTACCCAACAGCCACAGCCACAGCTTCAGGTTCAGGTTCAGGTTCAGCCTCAGCCTCAGCCTCAGCCTCAGCCTCAACAGCCTACACCCTCTTCACAAGATGACGCCTTGAAGAGGAACACCGATTGTGTCTACTTCCTTGCATCTCCTTTGACATGCAAAAAGGTTCTTTCTCACACCCCTTTTCTCTCTTCCAACTTTTTCCCTCTTCCCCAATTCTCTCCTTTAGGGTTTCAGATTCCCATCTTTCTTGAATTAGTTTTGCTGGGTGGTTTTGTGGAAAAAATCGTTTTTTCGAGAAATGGGTTGTCGGAGTTTCTGTGGGGATTCCCCAAATTCGTTAATTTGAGGGCAGTCATGGATAATTTTGTGGATAGACTATTTTTATTTGGGTTGCGTTTTGGGGTTTCTAGTTTGTCTGAAACGGTTGTTGATCAATGTTTTATTAATTGGATCTTTCTTGGCGTTATTTTACTTATTTATTTATTTTTATGTTTTCACCTTTTTCCGTTTTATTTGACAAGTCGAGGGAATGAGGGAGAACGGGATTCTTGTACCCAATTGCGATTGGTGACATGAGCATCTTTATTTGATTTTTTTTAAATTAGATCAATCTTACAGATCCAGCTGGGAAAAAAATAGGATTGGATCAATCAAGTTTTGGGTTTTTTTGGTATGTTTAAAGTGTTATTCACTATGTTTTGATTGTATCTGAAAGCGGAGCAACAATTGGCATAGTGAATGAACTTTTATTAGAACATGTTTTAACGAGCTATTACATGGTGACAAGAGTGTGTTTTAGACATGATGATAGATTAGTCTGCTCTGCATAGTGTTCTGTTAGCAAGATCTTTGGTGTTCACCGGTGTTGCCAGCAGTCTTTTGCGTAATCCTTTAAGTTATTGTTATCATTAATTCCATCATTTTACTTGAAATAGATGTTTGCTTTCATAATTATTTTGCTAGATGCGTATACTTGTCTCTGCAATGTTTATATTGAATGTGTCATGCCATATTTTTTGCTCCGTGCAAATCATGTATTTTACAGTATGTAGCACTACAATGTTTTTGTATGCTCTCTGCATGGTGTCCTTTTAGCAAGATCTGCACTATCACCAGTGTTGTCAGCTTTCTTTGCATAATCCTTGAAGTTGTTACTGTTATCACTAAATATATTTCTATATTTTACTTGCAATAGATATTTGTTCCCATAGTTCATTTGTTAAATAGAAGGCGATTCCTGAGACAGTGTTAAAGTTGTGTCTCGGTGTGACCTGTTGGTCATAGATTTTAATACAGAAACAACCTCTTTGGCCTTTGCATATGTAAATGTAAGGCTACGTGCAATAACTCCTCCCCCATTCTTTTGTATAGCTAGGAACCTCTGGGCAATGGGGTATGCTAAGTATTCTGTTAAATGAATGCTGTTTTTATATGGTGCTGCATAAATAAATTATTTTACTGTCATGTGTTTTTTTTCTTGTGGTGCTGTGCAAATCAAGTATTTTACTGTCATGTTTTTAACTGGTAACATCCAAATCAAGTATTTTACTGTGTGTACTATGGAGCAATGTAACATTGTGTATACTTTTTCATATTCAAAGAACAAGTATTGGTTATCAAGAATGTAAAAATTTATCTGGTCATTGGAACTGCTTTGACATTTGAACTCTGGATTTGGTTACTTTCATAATTTTGATTTGTTTTTCTTCTTTGTTGGAACAGGGGAATGAATGTGAGTACCGTCATAGTGAGTATGCACGTGTTAATCCTAGGGATTGTCGTTATTGGTTGAGTGGCAATTGCTTGAATCCCAAATGTTCATTTCGTCATCCGGTGAGTGCCTTTATGAGCACCATGTTTTTATTAATACTTTCATGTCAATTTATGGATTACTTGTCTATTTTCCTCTTATATTCTTTCTTTGTACAGCTGTTGCTAACTGCATTTTGTTTTCACTTGCAGCCTCTTGATGGATTGTTAGGAACACAGGTAGCAACAACTGGTGGACCATCTGTAGCCCCATCACAGATTCCAACAGCATCTGCAACACATGCACCTTATAATTCCAGTAAACAAGCTGTCCCATGCTTTTTCTTCCAAAAGGGGCTTTGCTTAAAAGGTGACAGATGTGCCTTCTTGCATGGTCCTCCTCCTCCTAACACTGTTAATAAAGTAGCTGCTCAGGTTCCAGTGACTAGCCAAGGAGCTGAGAATACAAGTTTGAAGAAGCCTTTTGGCAGCAATGACAAGTCTACTCAGGAAAGGAAAACCTTCCAAGGAAATTTTGCGAAGTCAGGTGGAGGGCTTGAAGCCAAACCTGCCCCAAAAATTGAAACTGCTCTGCAAAGAAATATATTTGATTCAGAGAAGAAAATGCCTCCACCATCTGCGGGATTTGATAATGAGACTTCTAGATTTAAGACAAGTTCTCCACCAGTGACCAATGGCCCTGCTATAGCACGGTCGAACCGTCTGCATCAAGCTCGTGTGCCTGATGATCACAGTTTCCCCTGTGGCAAGGACAGTGACGAGTTTATGAGAGAATCATCTCCTGGGTTTGATGTTCTTGTAGCTGATGAGCTTAGGAATTCTGATTACTACCATGGAGAGGATGAATTTGGTAAAGCAAGAGGTCAAGATGAAAGGAACTTAGATTCTTTGAATGAATATGATTTAGGACATTCCGGCGATTATAGTTTAGCAGCCGATATTGATCGAGAAAGATTTCGTGTTCCCCAAGGTTATGATTCATATGATCACATACAGGATCCATTTGCTTGGGAGCAGCATAGAAAGGCTCCAGCCCATTTAGAGAGAAGGGCTCGCCGAAGATCTGACAGTCCCGAAAATGCTGAGGTCTCAGATCTCCGACATCATTTATCCAAGCGTAGGAAGGGCAATGGTTTAAAATCTGTTGTCAGTCATGATTATGCTCTTGACGGCCATGGTGAGGAACAAAGTCATCGGTCCTTCTCTAGGAAGGATTCACTCCAGTTACCTCTGAATGAGAGCTCCCTTGGTAATCGCTTCCGAGGTAGAATAAAGCTTCCAGCAAATGGTGGTGGTGATCACCTAGAGAGGGAAGACAGGGGGAGAATTAGGAGCAGACTGTCATCTGGAAGATTGCAGGCCACTAACCAGGGAAGGGTCCATGATAGAATAAGAGGAAGGTTGTCAGATGATGAGAGAAGAAACTCCAAGGATCGATTGATGGGGAAAGAACTAATGGGTGGTTATAGGAGTGATTTTGCTGGACCAAAAAGTCTTGCTGAACTTAAAAATGGGAGGAACACTGAGAATAAGGAGCAGCTGTCACTGGGAAAGAGAAGAAGTTTAAGGGATGATCACCCACAATCTGAAGATGATCTTCATTTTGAAGGTCCAAAACCTCTGAGTGAAATTCTGAAGGAGAAGAGAGGAGCTGGTGCTGGTGCTGACACTGAGAATGGCAAATCATCTGACAATAAGAATGAAGAAGTTACCCATAGCTCGGATACTACACCTGTCACGAACGTGCAAAACGAAGTGCTGTCTAAGACCAATGAAGATGTCAACAATCATCTGCCACTAAATAATGAAGAATCATCCAAGCTTGAGGTCACTGATGCAGCTGGAGGAGACATTGATGCAACTCTTGGTCAATATGAGGAGGGAATGATGGACGATGAAGCTGGTGAGGAACAGTATTATGAAGGTGATGATCAGAGAGATGCGGATTATGAGTATGAACAAGGTGACGAGGGCTACTATGACTATGAACAAGGTGATGAGGGTGAAATTCCAGAGGAAGAGTACTTTGGAGAGGAAGATGATGGGGATGATTTTGCTAAGAAGATTGGTGTCGTTCATTCATAATTATGGAATGTCTGAGAAACAAGGGAAAGTGTCCTACACTCCTACTCTACTCTTAAAATCAAATCTCATATAGGTCTCTCTCTGACTGAGCAGCATTTCTGCTTAAATTTGCTTGTAGAACTAAGAACTGCTATCATTATAAATTTGTTTTCTTGTATTAATTAGCCCTTTTTATTTTTACCTGTATTTTCATCAAATGTATTGGATATTTTTATGTGATCAGTGGGGCGTTTTGCTGTGCTCTCGGCATATAAATGTCATGCAGAGTAGTGCAGGCCTTTAACCTTAGAAAGTTAATAATATTTTGCATTTAAAATTCAGCCTCAATCATGGGTTAATTTTTTATACTCTTCAATTGAACTTCTTAATTAACGATTCTGATTTCAAGTTTATGATTAATAAATGCCAAGACTTTTCTTGGCACAAGCCATTGCAGCGTTCGGGATTGGTGCTTCTATGATTTAATAAGCGTCAATGGTATTGAAATAGGACACTTGGTGGCTTTAATGTTTATTTCCCAAGCTAAGTTTAGGACGGATTTTTATTAAATTTTTAGAACAAAAAGAAAAACAATTAACTAACAACTGAACAAGGTTTTGTTTTTGTTCTTGTCAAGTCATACTCAAGGGTAAAAAATCTTCATTGTATACAGGGAATTCACCATTAATCCAAATTACACCAAAAATTTAAAATAGAATACATGGAAACAAATTAATCCTAAAGAAAAAATATTGCTTAAGCCTTATACAAGATTTCATTCTCATCTCTTGTTGAAAAATCACAAGAACTCCTTGTTATTGTTGATCATTTCCTAACCAACTGGCATAGTTTTCAACCCCCACCTAAAAAAAAAAAAAAATCAGTTCAAACTGCTCTAATCCTTGTGACCTTTCAGTGGGGATTCTCCTCTTCATTCAACACCATGGCCCTGCAAAAATGTTCCATGTCACTTTAAATATTGGACCAATTTGTAGATACCCCAATTTCTCTCAAGTCTCAATAACTACTGAAAGAAAATAAAGTCTAAAGAAGAAAGGGGAATTTATGACGTCTAATTTGGGTTCAGAAACTCGTGCTACGTGTAGACTAATAAAACTGATATTTAAAAGAGATTAAATGCCCATCTTTTTTTTATGCTTATTTCTATTTTTGCTGTCTGATTAGAGGAATCAATTCGCAATTATGTTTCCAATTTCCTCAATCTTGAGTTGTTTGAACTCAATACCGACGCTGTGTTCCTCCATTTTCAACTTGACCTACAATATACTAATATTTAATACAGGTCTTCTTGATAACTTTTTTGAAAGCTCACCTTTGATATGTTGATTGATATATTAACCTCTTCAACCGAATCAAACAAGCAATTATAATCTATTAATTAAGAGGAAAAAAAGCACTACTTACATATTTTTTTTAAAAGAATTTTTCTTTGCAAGTGAGTCTACAAACTAATACTCATGTTACTATTAAAACGTGTATTAGTATATTTTGCTTGGCAGCCCCTTTTACAAGATACTTGGAAATGGTCGATTGGCTTAAATGGTCATATACAGTTGGGGAAGTTTATTATTGGTTGGTAATTCAAGTATATGTGGTCTATTCCAGCTTCATCTAAGACAGTGACTTCTACTTGGAAAGTCGTCTTAGACAAGATTCAAACAAAAAGTAATTTGATGAAGAAAATTTTAGCTTTAGCTCAAGCGGGACAGCATGTCCTTTCTGTAATTTATCATTAGAAACTACTGATAATTTGTTGTTCACCTGTGATGAGTCCTATCAACTATGAATGTAGCGGTTTATCAATGACTCTACCATCAGAAACGAAGATTAATTGGTGGCAACACTATGTCTTTATCTCAAGAGACAAATCAAGGAAATTTTGGTGACTTCTTTAGATTTCAGTTGTCAGCCACATTTGGATCAATAGAAATTGTATTATTTTCAGAAATGATAAGCTGCAACTGGACACTGTTTTATATTCTATTTGGGTGGCTGTTTAGAAATGGATTAAAGTCAAAGGTTATTTTCATTCGGTTTCCTTCTTTGAAAAGAGGACAAACCCCTTCCTATGCCTATATTTAAAGATTTAATTCATGCTGATGATTTCTGAGAGTTGGCTGTTTTATTTGTTCAGAGTTACAACTAGATAAGCTCATGTTTTTATGCATTTGGTCAATAAGTTCTGTTATAGGTTATGTCAAGTGTGTGTAATTATAACATTTCTGTTATAGATCGGTAGGTTCTACTTTGGGGGAAGGATTACATTCGAATGTTATGGTTTTGATGGGATGATTGTTTCTTATAAAAGGTATAATTTCTACCAATATATGCTACAACCGTTTGATTTATTTTGTTCGATTCTGCCCCACTTGTGTAGTACTTATTTTATTTTTTTTGTGAAGGTTATAGTACTTATTATACTATGATTAGATATATCTTTTCTGTTTTAAAAAAAAACATCCGTTGCTATTATGAGTTTAATTTTTATGCATAATTAATATAAATTTTTTACAATGTCAATCTATTAAAAAAAATTTATGCATAACTTAATTATTACAAAAAATAACAATTTTATCATATGTGATTGAATAATGTTATAAAAAAGTTCCAATTATCAGAGCATTTAAATTAAATTTTACTATTATATTTATATTAGTCCTTTTTTTTTTATAGGCTACATTAGTCCATATTAGCTTGGGTTCTCCCTGTTTTGCATGACTAACATAGCATTCCTGGAAAAAGATTTATACTAATATACACCTTAGAATTGAGGATTATTGAGATTTTGCATAACTTTGTTTATTCAACAATGTATTATGGTAATGGTATGAAGATAAATAGATTATTTACTTTTGAAGTGGGTCATCAATTAAATCAGTATCTGTCTGCACAAGGTCAAAAATAATTTTTATTTGAAAAAGACAAAGTGAAAAACACTTTACTAGGTGGATAAACTAAGGTTTTCTTTTTCAGAAAGGAAAAACATATAAATGATGATGTTTTTATTTTTATTTTTTATTTTTTTACATTAAAATATAAAATTTTAAATAACATATCAACATTGATTATACTTCTTAATCCGAATATAATTCCGAAGCCATAGTTTTTTCGTTGCCTTTACGTACAAGAAGAATCGAGAATTAAGGCAGGCCTTGCAGGGAGTGAGTCAAATTGTAAAATAGAAGCGGTTGGAGTAGGGGTAATATGGTCTTTAAAAATAACGAAAAAAAATGAGGGGCCTAGATCCAGAAACAAAGACTACAACGGATTTAAGCGATTTGAAAGTTGCATAGTTACAACTTGCAATTAAATAAATTTTTTCTTATCAATCCTTTTACTTCTTTATTACTGTCAATGGAGTATCTATTTACTTACAATAAATGATGAAGAGTTCTCTAACAAGTCCACCAAATGAGTTTTTGAAAACGAAACACCAATATTACCAAAAAGACACTCTAACACTCAAGTAAGTTAAAGTAACTTAATATTCTATTTTAGGTAAAGTGCATTATACCTTTCTTTGTGCTTTTATCATTGAGACATCATTAATGTGGTTTTAATTTAGTCTTTAATTACTTATTAATTGCTCTTTTAATTGTGTTGTAATTATTTGTCCAGCTGCAATAAGTTCTCTAGTTGATTGTTGGAGTGTTACTCATCTGACAACAGCTCAACTTGCTTTGGGTGAAGTTGATGGAGTCAGGGGTTACAAAGTTGGTAAGTACAGAAGGTCGTCTTGGATATACTATCTGGAAAGCTTTGGTAAGGTCGTCCTATTGAGGTCCGATTAGGTGAAGTCGACTCGGACAAAGTTATCTGGATGAGATCATTTTGTTGAGGTCGTTAAGCCGACCTCTTCGTAGAAGGTAGTACATAAGTCTCCCGAACTCCGAGACTCGTGAGCAAAGCATTGGAGTTTACATTCTGTGGTTGACGTTGGACAACTTTGACCTTGCAAGCGACATAAGATAGTACATTATTTATTTTCTTGAAATCTAATGGTTGTAATGAGTAACTAATCTTAATAATTAGATTAAAAACAATGAAGGTTAAGGATGAAGAGTAAGTCTTTTATATTTACTCTTGGAATAAATGAATCCCCTCTGATATATATATAAATAATGAGGATGATTATTATAGAATCTTTAAATAAATAAAATAAAATAAAAAAGGTAAGAAAATAATAATGACTCAACAACAAGGTATCCATTAACATAAAACCATGGCCACTAATAATAACAACATAGACTTAGCAGTAATAGTAAAGTGAATTCGTTAAAAAACTACGGCATCGGACAAAAGAAATGTCACTCAACAAGTATCTGGTAATAATAAAATGACTTCATAAAAACTATGCCATCTTACAATAAAAGTATGAATTATATGCAGACATTTAGCAACAATTGAGTTATAAAATTGATTTAATGATAAAATACACATGAGAAAAGAATGAGGAGATTGCATATTCGAATATCTTCATTTTCAAAACTAACATACTGATCACTTATATTTTCATATAAAAAAATATTTAGCAACAATAAAATGACTTTATTATGACATTCGACAATAATGAAGAACTCATCCTTAAAGCAAACACATTACTTTTGTCAATCGTCATAGTTTTCTAACAATCTAATACCTAGCTTTTGATTCACTCTTTTTTTTATTCAAAGATTCCTTAACAATCATCCTTATTATATTGAAGGATAAGTGCTAATAACTTACTCTCTAACACATTCATCCCAACACATATTTTATCATTGCTTGAGATTTATTAAAAACTAAAGAATAGAATAGAGTCATTTAATAACAAGTGATATCCACATAAATTTGTGTTTTTCGATAAATTTCAACTAATCATAGAAAGTGGTCAAATAAATATGCTAGGTAGTATTTTGTTAGCATTTCTCTATGTTGAGGATATTTGGTCTTGTAGCTCAAAGATCAATTTTCTTGTAGTCTAGTTTCAAACTCTTTAAGGTGTGGCTAATGCCAATTCTAGCATTACTTTTTATCTTTATGCTGAAAAAAATGCTTCTTTTTTCATCTATATTTGTTGTTGATTGATATTGTGAAGATCAAGTTCACTCATTTGTTTATTTATTTAACTAAAACAATATTAAATTTAGGCCACAATTGTATTTTGTATTGTTGATCTTGAGAGAAGAATGATATCCATATTGTACCTACAAAAATTGGTAAAGTACTTAGTGTTTGAATGTATCTCTTTCATTGACTTTTGATCATGGCAAAAGTCCAAGTTGATAGGTTGGTGGGTATAGGTGGATACTTGCAATGACACTCCAACGCTCAAGTTAGTGTGAGCGTTGGAGTGTCAATGAGATGTTGTCAAGTGTCAATGAGAATAGTATATAATGATGAGAGTGTCAAACATGTGTCTGTGCTTTACTATTTATACTGTTTTACCTTTTTGGGCTTGGGCCTTAAACTGAATGTTGGACCATGTTAAAGATAGACCTGACCTTGAATGGAGATCCGACTCAGGGGTAGGTCTGACCTGGGGTAGTCTGGGTCAAGAGATTCCTTCGAGACACATATTGTCATACAATTGTGTAGGATTATAATTTCACATCATTATTCAGGTTTTCTCATCATCAGCAACAAAAGATATAAGTTAGTAACCATGAACAAAAGGAACTTTTATTTAAAGTATTGATATACACCTTTGATCTACAGAGTAAACATAGGAGAATTTGAATTAACACTCCCAAAATTTTGAATTTACACCTGTTGTTATAAAGTTTCCTCAAATTCTTATTTTACCCCTAAACCTAATTCCCTCTCTCTCTCCTTAAATATCCTACCCATTTTTTTAACTCTATGGTGAGAGCTCATTGAAGAGTTAAAAAAAAATTGAAATTTTTTTAACTTTCTAGCGAGCTCTCTAAAAAGAGTTAAAAACAATTTTCCTTAGAGGAAAATACCAAACAAGTCTCTCAATGTTTGGGGCGCTTGCAACTAGGTCATTGAAAGATTTTTTCATGCATCTGGGTCCCTAATATTTAGAAACACATCCATCAAAGTCTTTCTGTCCATGACACCGTAAAAGATTAGCCCAATCAACCTTTAAATGTCACGCTGGCAAGTCCTTGTACTTTAGTTGACCATTCAAGTCAGTTCCATGTCATGGGAATGAAAATGCAAGTCAAGTGAATAATTTTGTAATGGTTTTATAAGTGTTTCTTTGTGACGGTTTTTAGCCACTAAATATAATAAAATTAAAAATAATATCTCTAATTAAAAAAAGTAACAAAATACATTCCAATGAAATTAATTTTTCATTAAAAACCACGATTTTTTCTAATTAAAAACAAATATATTAATTTCATGATTTTTTTCATTCCACAACAACAATATTAAAAAAATTAACAAAATACATTCTAATTAAATTAGTTTTTCATTAAAAACCATGATTTTTTCTAATTAAAAAAAAATACTGATTTCATGATTTTTTTCATTCCATAGTAGCAATATACATTAAAAAAAACATTCTAATTAAATTAATTTTTTATTAAAAATCATGATTTTTTTCTAATTAAAAAAAAATTACTGATTCCATGATTTTTTTCCATTTCACAACAACAATATACATTAAAAAAAGTAACAAAATACATTCTAATTGAATTAATCCCCCATTAACTTGAATGAGTTTTTGCAACCAAATACACAGTAAAGTTTCAAACTTTGCATCAAAACTTAACCACCCACCAAACTAGCAAATCAATTCCAAAAAGAAAATCCTAGCTAGCAGTAAAGTAAAACTCGGCATATGCATATAAATTCTTCTTTGTTTTAATAAAGAAAGACATTATAGATCTTAAAACAGAAACTTCATCAGCACAAAAAGAACAACCTGCTCTTTCAAAATTGACAACAACATAAGCGGAACAAATTGGGAGAAAAGATTAGAGAAATAGGACGAACACCTCAATTTCTTCCTTGACCAAATTGATAAACTCATGAATTGCAATGTCGCGACATTCTTGGGATTCTTGGAGAGGAGTAGGACGCCATTGTTCCAGGCTTTGTTAGAGGTGGGTTAGGAGAAAGTGAGGTTGGACAAGAAATGTAAGGTGGCAGAGGTAGCGATGTGGTGATCTTCGGAGATGATTTTGAAGAGGTAGATGACGACCCATTTATTATTGACGCTTTGGGCTTGAGAGGCGGATTTGGAGAAGACGTTGACGAAAGAAAGAGCTTTGGTAGAGCGGCTGTGGGTGGTGAGGTGGCGCTTGACAGAGTCGGTGATGGAGGCAACGTCAGGGATGATGGAGGGGTGAGGTGGCTTGAAAGGATACGGAGGGCGTACTGGAGGGAATTGCAAAATTCAGGGAAGTTAGGGTTTAGGGGAGGGGAATTTGGGGAAGGTTTTGGGAGAGTAGATGGTGGAAAAGTTACTTCACCAGATCTGGAAGCTTTTGCTGGTCTTTTTCTTTATCTATCATCATGCTACTTCTACCTAACTACAAACCTTTTTCTTTTTCTTCCCTTTCCCTTCTTTTATAATTCTCAATCTAAGAAGAGACTCCTTTTTTTATTTGTTGTAGGCGAGGAAATGATTTTATTTTTTTTTAATTTTTAACTCTCTGGAAAGCTTTCTACAAATAATTAAAAAAAAATTCATATGTAAAAGTATTTGAGTGTGGTGTTACTTGGATCAGAGGATCAAGATGAGATTCGATTTCTTGGAAGGACCTACAAGGAATGTTGGCTAGGAACACAAGGGGAAATAGAATGCCTAAGAAAGATCAGCATGGGCAGAAGTGAGATTTTATTAGATTCCATTATTGAGTCACTCACAAAGTCCATGGTTTGGCTTGTTCCTATTAAAGAGGCGGCTAAAAAGAATTTAGTAGCTTTAAGGATGGTTATAAGAACATGATTGGTGCTTTCATTGATTCCTTGGCACCAATAAACTAATTTGCTTGTGAGTCTCGGAGACTCGTTAAAATAAACTCTTAAAGATGCTAAATTTCAAAATTTTTTAACTTTTTGTCGAGATCTCTATGAACAGTTAAAAAGAATTATAAGAAAAATTTACATAGAAAAAATAAAATAAAAGGTATATAAATATTTTTTTATGATAGTAGATGTGAATTCAAAATATGTAGAGTGTTAATTCAAATTTCATGTTCATGATCCAAAATTATATAATCATTACATAAACTATTTAGAATTTTTTCAAAGAAACTCTTCTTTTTTAAACCAAATAAACAAAAATGATAAAAGGGTTGTTGAATACAATTAATATTCCTTCATGAATCCATTAGTGCTATCATAGAATTTTTTTATTATTTAATTACTAATATTATTTCACAATGTCATTTATAATGGTAATTATACTTATAAATGGAAATTTCTTCGTGCACATCTGAAATTTCTCTTTATATCTCATTTCAAAGGTACATTTTTACTTCGAAATGAACATTCTATTCTGGAGGTTTTAGAATGAAGTATAAAAAAAATTATATGGGGTTGCAGGAAAAAATTATCTTAATAAATTAATCTAACTCTTAGACGATGTAAAGGCCCTAGTTCATGCATGATCTTTCTTTGTCTCCTTTCTCTCGCACAAGAATAAAAAAGATCCTTGTTGAAAATGAACAGAATAGAAATGTTTTAAGTTTATTGTTTCAACTTCTTCTCGATAGCCACTAGTTTTAGGGGATACTGGCTTTCTTGAAAAATTGTCTATTTTTTTTACCTTGATTCCAATGCCTCTTTTTATTGTGATTTATTTTTTAAGGAAATACATGTCACACTTTCAGCTCACTTGATGTGTAATTAATAAAGAGAAAAATGATTTTTTTAGAGGAAAAGAGAAAAATAATTATATACTCATATTATAAATAGCTTTATAGCATTATTCAATCTCAATATACTAATATGATAAATTTGTTGACATTGTCTCCATCCAAATTATGTTTTTCTTTTATCATTCTTTAGATGAGCTATGCTAACTTTTCACTTTTTATTTGTTGCATCAACCAAATGAAATAATTTTATTTCCTAAAATTCTCATCTCATTTTTCTACATACTAAAACAAAGCATAACTTATAACCAACTAATATGAACCCTTATCAGGAAGCGAGTTATTATTGTCATTATCTTTGGTTGATCAGATTTTCAAATGCGTCAACGGAAGGCAACGTTCTTGACGTTCCCGTGTTTTTTTAATAACTCAAAACTACCATTCTTCTAGTGAACTAAGTCAAACCAAACATTCTAATACAGACTGGCTGATATTTGATACTAATATGCTTGAAGATGAAATGATAGGCTACAAATTAGCAAACCCACAACGCCTAATACTCATCGACCAAGAGCCTTAATTAACCCCAACCAAAACAATCTTTTGATTAATGGCATCGAATTCCAACAAATATGCCCAGGTATGCATTCTTTGATCTTCTAAGGTTCTTTCTATCATGCTTCTGAATTCTGAACGCTTTTATTGTTTGGGTATATAATCATGTTGATTAGAGTGTTAATGAATCATGATGGTTTATCAACGAAGGAACAATTCAACTGGGAAATTTGCGTTATGTATTTGCCTCAGTTGAAACTTTCGGATAATAATGGCCTGTAAAGAGCCATGCTGATGTTGGAATCAAGCAAGGTTCTGCTAAATATAGAATGTTCCATAAAGTAAATTTTCATTTCACTTAGTCGCGGTTGAAATTTTTGGGATCATCAATTATTCAAATATATCCGTGTAAATTCCGAAGCTAGCATAGCATATCTGCCAAAATAGAAATTTACTTATTTAGCCCTTGCCAAATTCACAGAAGAAATGAAAATATGGATATGTAAAATAGAATTGATTTTTTTATTTTTTTGGTTACACAATACATTTCACCAACTAGCAGTTACAAGAGTTAACAAACTATTATACAATATATCAGTGTCCTTTTCTCCCAAAAAAGGTTGCTCTTTGTGTTGAATTGCAGAATCTGAAACGGCAACCACATTTTTTCCTAGAGACAATGCAAATATCACTTATATAACACAACCCAACACGTTTGACAATCCATAAAATGTCCCGTTTCAAAACCTACAAACCTTAGGAGAACTTTAAAACAATGATATTAGCTTTGTCACTCAACAGAAGAAAGACTGACTTCTCTGTCCTCTAGAAATTATCCTTGAGGTGCAAGAAACATCAAAGAAAGCAGAAAACCACCAAGGAAAGCCTGACTAAATTTTCTCCATATGCTAATCTTTTCAACGAATGGGGTGATATTGTGTGATACCACGCTTGGGTGGAAGTTTCCTCAAAATGAAAAGTACCAAAGAAGAAGGCAATATTTCCACCAACTGCAGTAACAATGTGAAAAAGATTAGTAACCTAGGACAAGTATAACAAGCCCCTCTTTTGAAGACTTACCCTTGAGATCAAATGTAAAGTATCTGTAACGAGTAGAAAGTAACTCTAAGAGCATGGGGAAATTGAAATTATAAATGCCTAAAAACAGTAATTCCTTTTAAAGTTTAAATTGACTTCACAAAATTAATTAGCCATTTTTCAAGAGAAAAATTTCCACCAGAGATTTTAAAAGCCGCTCAGGATATAGCCCCTGACAATATGAATTGCAGGATTTGACACAGAAATCACTTGATTATCCAATTTATCAATTCCCTTACCTCTACTGTTTCAGGTAAAAACAATCTTACTAAGAATCAAAGTTAAACTCAAATGATGAGCCAAAAAGAAAAGATGAGTTTACGTAGGTTCATAAAACTAGTGCACAGAATTAAATGCAGTCAAACACAATTCACAAAGACAATATAATATACCAGAGCTTTCAACACTGATCTCAGACCAAGATTTACCATATAAGCCCAAAATATACTTGAATATAGAAATTATATAACTTGAACAACAGCAATGAGCAACTGCGGGGAGTATGGCAAAAGAAAAGGTACCAAAATGAAGAAATCCAAACTCACCAGGTAATATATAAAATTCAGAATGGGATGGTTCAAGACATCAAGGTCTGCGGCTTTATCAAAAGCATTGAAGCACATCTGACACCATAAAATATGATCAAACTCAATTTAAGAACCATGCCACAGGAATCACTGAGGTTTTTAAAGAAAAAGGGACTAACCATAACACATCTGATAAGGAAACATGAAAAGCATATGGTAGTCACATAGCCAACCTGCATTAGAAAGCAGGTAGATTAACTGTAGGTAAAGGAAGGAGATGAACAAAAAAACCAGATAAATATAGAAAAATTTCCTTGTAAAACAGAATACATACCTCTTGCAGCTTCTTCCGACGACCTTTGGATTCAACAGGAAAGCGTTGCAGCATCAAGAATAGTCTGTATAGAGCACAGTCAATAGAAATAAAAAAGAAAAAGGATAAGGAATGATACTGAAGATACATACACATGATGCAAATATGCAAATAACATAGAATAGAAAAAGCGATTTAGTTGACACGTGACTGAAAACTGATAGCATAGAATGGATCCTAAACTTTTCCGGTCTGTTGTGTTTTCTGGTAAACCCCCTTTTCACAGGCCTTAGCTGACACATGACTGAAAACTGATAGCATAGTATGGACCCTAGACTTTTCCAGTCTGCTGTGTTTTCTGGTAAATCCCACTTTCATTTTCTTAGTTATTCCCCAGGCAATGAAAGGTTCATCCGTGACAATCACATTCAGAAATGTTTTGTTTGGAGTGCAGTACCTGATAGTATCCACTCATTATTTGTGACATCAACCTCTATCCAAATGTGTTATGTACAACATAAGCTCTGAAAGTATGTGAGACACTTATGCATTTTAAAGTAGTTACTTTCTTCTGGAACAATAATTTTGGAGTTTTTTATGAGAGTACTTTAGAGCTGTTAAGGGAATTGTTCCAAAATCAAAACCAAAGCAAAATTTCGTAGATAGTGTGATTTATGCAGTTCTATGGTGATTTGAAGCAGAAATCACTTGTTTTTCATGGGTTTTTCTAGCCACTAAAATGGTCAGGATAATATCAAGTTTTTGCCGCTGATGTTTTGCACGTTAGTACGTTACAATGGTGTGGCCATCTATGACATGCACATAGATTGGGAAGCAGTGACACAGCTCCTTTTCAGCTGTTCACATTTGTCCACATAGATTTGATATCTTATCCTCTGTTAATCCAATAAAAAAGGATACAGAAAATTGTCATTCATAAACAAAATTATATTTTCTTTGCACATGCATTGCAAGTCCTCTTCCAACATATATAATAATAAAGTTAAGTCAAATATTGTTCTTGCATACAGTACAATTTTTTTGTTGTTGTTGAATGATTTAGGATCAAAGGACCATTATGAATTGCACAAAGAAAAAAAAAGCAGGGCAATACATCATAATGTGATATGAAAATTTTATCTGCTTACTAGGTACTAGTAACTACTAACAGTAGAAAAAAGGCCAACATTAGAACGTCTTAGCATAACATTATATCACAACCAGAATCATAAAAAAACTGGTCCTGGACATAATGTTAACTCTATTTTGTGTAACTGGAGATCTTGGTTTCAATCATCATATATCTATAAGTTGTTTATATTATTTTACTTTTTCTCGAGTTCAAACAAGGGAGAATTCCAAACTTATAGTTATTTTTAAACCCAGATGCATTAATTTCATTCCATAATCCAAATTATAACAGATGCAGTTGAGAATTGAAATAGACAATCACCTCCCACCGTAGAGAAGAAAGCCAAGGGCGGCAAACAAAGAAACACCTAAATACATGCATAGCAAAACAAGATTTAATGTTATGATCAACAAAATCTGAAAGTTAACCCTTTATAACAAGAAGAAAAAGGAGTCTTGATCATATAAACCTGCAAAGAACATCTTAGATAGGATGACTAGCACACTGATAGGTTTCCACCATAATATCAACCATAAAGTGATCTGAAACACAATAAAGTTTATTGTTAGAATGGCATGAAAGAGAGATTGAGAGAAATCGGAAAAATTACTATTGATATCTGAACTGAGATATATAGCAGATTCCTATTTATGACTATACTACAGTTGATTAAATCTAACCAACTATCATCTAGGTACAACAAAACATAACGGAAATGTCCGGTAAGGACAGCTCTGACTGACTCACATATACTCTAACATTCACCAAAAAAATAAATAAATAGAAGAGAAATCTTCAAATTCAAAACCAGTCAACATAAAAGTAGCAGCAGACTAGGGGCTTTTAAAAACTCCAAATAAATGTTATAGAATAAAAGAACCGATGCCACATAACAGTTGAATATATAATAAGGGTAAGTTGACTCAACAGTAAAACTTCAATTTGAGGACAAAAATGAAATGAAAGATAAACATATATAAAATTTTCTTGATCAATACAAAACATTTTGTATTATCTTTGAACTTATTTGATTGTTTACTTTATTAGGTTATTAGAAATTGTTAGTAGACTTGGGCTTGTACTAGTAGTATCAGTGCCTGACTTAATTTTTAGTATAAACAAGATTATTAGGTTAAGGTATTGGAACACATTATATCTGTCAATTATATTTCCACTTTATTGCTTTTAATCTGTCTTTCTCTTTTCCTTCTTCTTTAACACTGAAACTATGACTATATAACTTGGTATCAAGCTGTGATTTCCCCTGAAAAAAAACTGCAACAGATTATGATGTAGAACATATTTCATGTCTAGGCAAGCCTCTAGTGGCAACCATTTGAAGTTATAGGTGGATAGTGAGCAATTCTCAACAGGCCTCGAGTGGAGGGCTGGTAAAAGTGTGGATGACCAATGGTTAAGAACTGGCATTTTGGAGGGTTGGAATCTATAAAGATTATGGAGATGCATATGCTTCTGCAAATGTGGTGGCTGGTGACTCAGTTCCAACACAGACAAATGCAAATAACAGTCACTCAGGTGTATTAGTTGCAATGAAGCATGAGTTCCACCACCTGCCATGATAAAACTTGTCAATGATTGATCCCAACAATTGTCCTCAGGACCTCAACTACTTATAGTCCCTTTCATGGCGGTCTTCTTTTAATATCAAAAGAAATTCCTATTGGTTTTGGAAGATTGAGTTACACCCAAAATCCACATTCTAATATGGTAACAAAGCTGTTAAGATATGAGATACAGAGGAATAATTGACTCAACCGTATTTCTGAATACACAGTAAAAGCATGTTTATATAGGTTAATAACATTAATTGTAAATAAATAAAGAATATTTTGTTTCCTCTAAATAAAAGATAATGTTCCTATAAACAACTATTATTAAATTAGAATAATATGCCCTGATTTTCAACACTCCCCTCAAACTAAAGCTTACTAAGCATTCGCCGCTTGTTACAAAAAGCAAGTAAAAAATAAAAAAAACCAAAATTGAGTTCCACCATAAAACACTATTTGGAAAGGTAAGTCAAGAATATTGAAGTTAGGGAATATTGCTAGAGAGGTAACATTGTCAGATAGCTCTGACATATCTATCAACCTAAGAAAATTCATGGCAGGTAAAGCAAGTTCCAACTTTCTTAAAACTAACATTTAGAAACTTCAAACCAATATTCATGAAGATCCAAAACAATTTAAACAAAAAAACAGACTAGAAAAGAACAACGTCAAGATAGACAACTAGAAAGTTCTTTACCAAAAAAGGACAATGTCAAGATAGGCGAGCAGGTGACCAAAAAACACACTAGAAAAGAATGACAGCAAATAGACAATGAGACAGTTCTTTATCGGAAGATGAATAAACAAAATCTGGTATTAAACTACTGGCAAAAATCCTCAAAGAACACTAATGGTGTTAGTCATGGTCATGAAAGTCATTGCTGCTGGAAATGGCTGAGAAGCTCGCTAAAAAGACATCCCACAAACAACTGGAAAGAGCACAAAAAAAAGGGAAAGAAGTTGCTAAAAGAAAGGCAATGAAGATAAAGGTCAACAACCAAGGGCAACGAGTTCCTAGTGCGGCATGATATTTGTTATTACCCTATTTGACTCTAGATACCATGTTAAAATCAGAGAAAAACAGAGGCATAATCGACTTTTTTTTTAATAAGCAAATGTTAGTTTTACTAGTGGAAGGATTCGAACCCACAACTTCTTCCTCTCCTATATCTTCACTTTATTGCCAGACCAACCTTATAACCCTGGAGGCATAATGGACTGAAGCCGTATGTTTGAATCAATGTTGTTAATAACCACTAATCCACTACGGCGGCACAATAGCACCATGGCATGACAAATTTTTTGCTAATCATTATATAAAATTTGTGAAAGAATGTCCGTCATGGCAACGCCATAAGGCACAATGACATGTTTTTATGGCGGAATTTTGACCTTTCGCCATCCTCTGTTGATAACATTGGTTTGAATATATTGCAAAAGCATGTTTATATAGGTTAATAACATGGATTGTAAATAGAGATTATTTTGTTTTATCTAAATAAAAGATAACGTGTCTATAAATTACTATTATTACTAAATCAAAATATTATATCCTAATTTTAAACAAAAGTGTATCCTAGATCGACTAAAAAAATGGACCACCTACCATGTTATCCATAGACCAAGCCCAATATTGCTAGGAGTAAGGGGTTGTATTGGAAAAAACCCAAGTCTGACATCAACTAAAATAGAATCAGAATACAATATACAAGTGAGGGGAAGTCTCCACCGTGTTAGTTTTTGGGGTTGAGTTAGGCTCAAAACCCACATTCTTAGAAGCCTTCATAGAAAATTGGTAGCAAATGTAGATCACTCAATCTCATGCAGTCAAACATAGCTAAAATTTAGCATTATATCTTTAATGTTTCAAGTAAACTAAAAACTACATTAGAAAAAAAATTCACTCAAGATATTAGTAAAAAGGGCAACATAGAACATGAGGCTCCTACCTAGGGAGGGTAAATATAGGCAACCATAGCCCCATAAGCAGAGGTTATTTCTAGGATTTGGACTAGTGATCTCTAGGCTAAAAGACAACCTAACCATTATGCCAAGGCTCACACTAATTTACTCCAGACAAAAACAATAGCAGGTGAAACCAGTTACATGGATCACACATCACCATTAGGCTTATTAAAAACTAAACCCTCGAATATATTACTTACCAAGAAATTCCTTTTATCAATTTCTTCCAACATTCTTTTCTGTCAACCTCCACCCTTTTTACAAAGCTAAAAACCATTCAGTTTACTCTCCTCATAAGTGTCTTCAATGAACTTGATATGTGCAAACCACCTTAGTCAATTTCATCATCTTTACATCACTTGAATATAGAAAAGCTTGAGTCAATATTCTCAGCTTTGAATCTCTTATTAAATAGAGATACAATCCAATCTAAAACTCAGAGTGGTGAATACAACTACCACCAACCTCTGACATACAATAATAAATGAAACATAATATACCTCAACTAACAACTAATAACCAACATTTAACATTAATTTAACACTCTCCCACAAGCTGGAGCATATAAATCATATGTTCCAAGCTTGAAAATCAAGTATTCAATCCGAGGACCCTTTAAGGGTTTGGTTAGTAGGTCTGCAAGCTGGTCATTGGTGCCAACAAATTCGGTCCTAATTTCCTTGGACAACACTTTTTCCCTGACAAAGTGACAATAAATTTCAATGTGTTTAGTCCTTTCATGAAATACCGGATTGGAAGCAATGTGGATAGCTGCCTGATTATCACAATAAAGTTGCATTGGAGAAATTTCACAGAACTTCAATTCTTGTACGAGTTGTTTAACCCACACCAACTCACAAGCTGCAAGAGCCATAGATCTATATTCAGCTTCTGCACTAGAGCGAGCAACAGTCTTCTGTTTCTTACTCTCCATGAGATAAGATTACCACCAAGGTACACACAATACCCAGTAGTAGAGCGTCTATCTGTAGCGGATTCAGCCCAATCAGCATCATTGTATCCAACAATTTGGCTATTTCCTTTATCTTCGAACAACAGACCCTGGCCTGGAGCCTTTTTTATGTACCTGAGAATACGCATTACTCCATTCCAATGATCAACACAAGGTGAATTCATGAATCGACTTACAACTCCAACTGCAAAGGAAATATCTGGCTTCGCAATAGTGAGATATATGAGCTTCCCAACCAGCCTTCTATACCTTTCTGGATCTGAGTATAAGTCTCCCATATCAGCTACTAATTTCTTGTATGGGTCCATAGGACTATTGACTGGCTTACAATCAGACATTTTTGTTTCCTTCAGAAGGTCCAAGGCATACTTCCTCTGGGAAACTACAATGCCTTCTTTGGATTGAGCTACTTCTATTCCCAGAAAATATTTCAGATGACCAAGATCTTTTGTTTGAAAGTGATTGCATAAGTGTTGCTTTAGTTGAGATATTGTGACTTCATCATTTCCTGTAATGACAATGTCATCGACATAAACAACTAAATAAACACATTTGCCAACAAATTTGTAATAGTAGAAGACAGAGTGATCTGCTTCACTCCTTTTCATTCCGAAACCTTGGACAACATTGCTGAACTTTCCAAACCAAGCCCTTGGCGACTGCTTAAGACCATAGAGAGATCGCCTAAGTTTACACACTAGACCAGACTCCCCCTGAGCAACAAAGCCCGGAGGTTGCTCCATGTAAATTTCCTCATCTAACTCACCATGCAGGAATGCATTTTTAACGTCCGTCTGATACAGGGGCCAATGGCAAATAGCTGCCATGGCAAGAAGAAGACGAATAGTAGTGATCTTGGCCATCAGGGAGAAAGTGTCTCCATAATCAAGTCCATATATCTGAGTGTAACCTTTGGCTACCAGACGAGCTTTAAGGCGTTCAATTTCACCATTTGGACCAACTTTAATAGCATAGATCCATCTACAACCAACAGCTTTCTTCCCAGGAGGAAGATGAACCAATTTCCAGGTTCCATTGTGATCAAGGGCCTGCATTTCATCAATCATGGCTTGTCGCCATCCAGGGTGATCAAGTGCTTCACAAACATTTTTGGGAATAGTGATGGATGATAAGGAATTTATAAAGGAACAATAAGATGGAGACAGACGATGATAACTCAAAAAATTATAAATAGGATGAGGGTTTCGAGAAGAGCGAATACCTTTTCGAAGGGCAACAGGCCAACATGAGTTGTCATCGGCCATGAGAAGAGAATTAGGAGCCGTTGTACAAGAAGCAGACGGAGATGGACATGCCCCACGAGAGTCATCAGGAATACTGGGGTTAGCTTTAGGTGTCATGTCATGAGGAGGAGTTGAGGAAGAATGATCAATTTCAGATAAGATAGGCATTGGACTAATATTGGTGCGGTCAGGTTGATGAGACATGTCTGGAGAAATGACAATCTCAGGACTCGAGGAGGGAGAGGGCAAGATCTCTTGGATGGAAATTGAGTCAGGTGTGAAGGATGAGTAGAAGGGAGAATCTTCAAAGAAGGTAACATTTGCAGACATGTAATACTTCTTATTATGAGGAGAATAACATTTGTATCATTTTTGAAGACGAGAGTATCCCAGGAAAACACACTTGATCGACTTAGCTGACAATTTATCAAGGCCTGGAGACATATCATGAGCAAAACAAGTACAACCAAATACACGAGGTGAAACATGATATAGAGGTTCATCTGGAAATAGGATGGAATGAGGAATTTGATTATCAAGAGAGGAAGAGGGCATCCTATTGATAAGATAGGAGGCAGAAAGAATCGCATCTCCCCAATGATGTAATGGAACTTTTGCATTAATCATTAAAGAGCGAGCGGTTTCAACAAGGTGATGATTCTTTCTTTCGGCTATCCCATTCTGTTGAGGAGTGTGGGGACACGTGGACTGATGTAATATACCTTGAGAGGATAAAAATGACGAGAGTTCAGAAGAAAAATATTCTTTTGCATTATCACTTCTGAAACATTTGATTGATTTTCCAAACTGATTTTTTATTTCATGAAAGAAGGACAGAAATATGGACCGAAGTTCAGACCTTTCTTTCATTAAATAAAGCCACGTGCACCGAAAATATTCATCAATAAAGGTGACAAAATATTTAAATCCAAAAGAAGTAATTCGACTAGGCCCCAAATATCTGAATGAACAGTGGAGAAGGCTGAATTACTTCTTGATTTATCTTTACTTGAAAAAGAAGACCTAACATGTTTACCTAATTGACAAGCTTCACATTCTAAAGTTTGGATTTTCTGAGTACTAGGAGCCATTATCTTTAATTTGGCAAGACTAGGATGTCCAAACCGGTCATGCAATAATTTAGGAGAGATAGATGCAAGACAAGACACTGAAGAGCTAGATTCCAGGTAATAGAGACCTCGTGATTCATGTCCTGCGCCAATCTGCCTGCCCGTACCACGGTCCTGAATGACAAAGGAGTCAGAGTTAAATGTAACTGAACAATTTAAGGACTTAGTTAATTGACTCAAGGAAAGTAAATTGGGACAAGAAGGAATGTACAAAACAGAAGATAAATTTAAGGAGGGAGAAATAGAAATAGACCCCACTCTTTGAGCTGAAACCTTTGACCCATTGGCTAATGTGACAAGATGTGGAAATTTTGGAGGTAATAAAGATGAAAACAAGGAGTTATTACCAGAGATATGGTCTGAAGCACCAGAGTCAACAATCCATGGGTTTTGACCTTCCACAGATTGAGAAATGCAGGCCGTTGAGACATTAGGTCCAGAAGAAGGTCCAGCAAGGCTGTTAGATTTCATCCTCAAATACTCTTGGTATCCTTGATATTCTTCTTCAGACAGTTTCCTCTCTTCCGGCTTCTCAGACCTTGATACATGAGCAGACTTGTCTGGAAAACCATGCAGAGAGTAGCATATCTTATGAGTATGACCCATCCTTTTGCAATGAGTACATTGTGGACGATTACCTCTTCCACCACGACCTCTGTTTCCACGTCCTCCTCTTCCTCTTGAGGATATCATAACAGAGGACTCCATATTATTTTCAAGGGAGATACCCTCATTGCTCAAGGTAGGAAGACGGAGGAGACGAGTAGTTAAGCTCTCCATGGAAGGGATATCTTGACCAGTCAGAACTTGATCACGAATGTGATTAAATGTCGGGTTCATACCATGGAGCATCATAACCATATAGAGGTTATCATGTCGTTTCTTTATTTCTTCTATAGAATCAGCTTCTAAGAAAAGCTTCAATTCTTCTACAACGGCTTGAGCTTCGGAAACATATGATACCATATCTGAGTCATTTTGTTTTAAGGAGGCTAGCTTTTGAACACAATCAAACAACCGTTGGATATCATTAGAGTAAATATCTTGGGTTTTCTTCCAAAACGAGCAACAGGTTTTGAAAGCTCTGAGGTTACTCAATATCTTAGGCTCCACTGACTGCCATAGAAGAGCATAAAGCTGGAAGTCAAGTCTCTTCCACTGGGCTTGTTGTTCAGCTGATCCCTCAATATCTACCTTTTTTAGATGCTCATGGTGTCCTTGACCAAGGAACCAGAGTTTCACAGAAGCAGCCCAAGCTAAATAATTTTTACCATTAAGCTTTTCTGTTGTGATGATGGCAGATCCAGAAAAAGGAAGAATGGGACCAGAGTTGACTGAGGTAGAAGAAGACATATTTTTTTCAGATCTGAAAAAGAGGAAAAACAGAGACCGAGAGAGAGTTTTGATTTAAATCCACTAAATCTTGCTCAAAGTGAACCACGCAGGTCAGCAATGGCTTCAAGAGGCTCCGGCGAGTCAAACGGCACCGGAACGACGGTGAACGGAGATCGTTTGGCCGGCGTGTGGAGCTCACGCGCTTTTTGTTTGGCGAGACCGAAGCGGCGCGTGGAGCGGCGTATGGAGGAGTGATTTACAGGGGTAGAATACGCACGTCGAGGCGCACCTAGATCTGTGCTCACCGGAGAAAAAGTCGCCGGAGACGGCGGCGGACGGCAGCGGACAGCAGCGACAGTGGCGGACAGCCTACTGTGTGACTCTAGACGATAAAGAGTAGAATCGAACTTGCTCTGATACCAACTTGAATATAGAAAAGCTTGAGTCAATATTCTCAGCTTTGAATCTCTTATTAAATAGAGATACAATCCAATCTAAAACTCAGAATGGTGAATACAACTACCACCAACCTCTGACATACAATAATTAATGAAACATAATATACCTCAACTAACAACTAATAACCAACATTTAACATTAATTTAACAACATCAATGGGTGCTACACTGATATCTCTTCATATAAAATTATTTCATATTCTATCATATTTTGTGACCAAACTCGATCATAACATACTCATTTATGTCACCCCGACATTTTTCTCTAAGTGGGCATTTGGTAAGGGGGAAAATTTATGCCACTCCCACATTTTTCACGTTGTGTCCATTTTAAAAAATATCATTCCCAAGAGAGAATGTTCATAGGAATTGTTTTAGCCAAGTTTTCCACCAATACATTCCCATGGGGAGGTGAAAAACTAGGGCTGTTTAGTTGGAGTGTTTTTCAGGAAAACTGAGAAAATTATTCGAGAGTTACAAGGTAAACTAGAAAACATGTTCAAAGACTCAATTTAAAAAAAAAAACAGTTAGAAAATGGAAAACTGGTCTTCCAAAAAACTAGAAAACTATAAAGTAGTTTTCCAGAATTGGAAAACTAGAAAACATATTTTCAACCATATTTACCCCTTCCGCCGGATTCGCCTCTGTCTCTCACGTGCCTTTTACCTTATTATTCTATTTTACTAAATTGGAATGTCTGAACACATTTTCTCAGTTTTCTATACTTTTCCAAGAAATAGAAAATCTGGAAAACTTCTTAGAAAACTGGAAAACATTTCTCTAACTAAACGCACCCTTATACTTCTCCAGTTAAAAATAAAAGTTTTATTGCAGTAAAAACGTTATTCTTATTAAGACCATTTAATTTAATATAATAGATAATTAAACTTTTCAATAAAAATATCACATTATTCTTGTTAAATCATTTAATCTAGGAAATAATTAAGTTTTACAAAATAATTATATAAATATGACCAACTAGATATATAATCCTTAGTGGAAATCAGGATTCCCAGGATTCATAGTTCCAAGGAATCATGATTCCTAGGCATGAAAAAAAATATTCCTCGTACTAAACTCTCCCTCCCTTGTTATCATTTAAAGCTCAACATTTACTAACATAGAGTATACTCGATCGTATTACATTGTAATAGTACAATGAAATTTTCATTTACTCCCGATATTGGTAAAATTTTAAACCTATTTGCTTAACTTGTTAGAAGATTTTCTAAGGTCTAGATGACACACACACAGATATATATAATCTACTCTATGCATAACTACAGGTAAAATACTCAATTCATTAAACATTCATAATAATCAATAGGTCTTAAGAAAACCATACAAGTAAATAACAGAGAGGATGCTGCATATCATTTTTACCTAGTTGTGGCTGAATGGGGGATGAGGGATAGGGATATCTCTTTTAGGTCTCAGCTAGGGAAAATATCATTTTTACCCTTAAATATGAAGCAGGGAAAAAAACCCATCATCATCATGGCACTATATCAAGCAGACCACCGATTGGGTTTGGGCTATGATGGCTGAAACAATGAAAATGATCCATGATAGTTGATCATAGTAACTATGAGATCAATTACTATGGAGGCATAATGTACGTACAATACACATCCTATAGTTAATATAATCTCTGTTCCTATGGTTAGTCTCGGAATATCGTTAGGGTCACTGTGCCTGAGGAGGTATTATTCGCTTTGGAGATCGTTGTTTCCGTCACGGTTTTGCCCTGAAAAGGTGCCTCAGGGGGTTAAGGGAGGAGGGTGTTTATAAATGACCCTTGACCTCGACTCTTAAGCGATGTGTGACTTTGAGTGTACTGAAACAAGCCCCCCAGTCTTGGCTAAGGGGCGTGAAAGCATGGGATGGTCCCCACAGACGGTGCTAATGTTCTTACAACCAATCTCAGGACATCGTTAGTGTAGGTCACCGCATCCGAGGATTATTTGCTTTGGAACTTGGTCGCTCCGTCATAGTTTTGTCTTAAAAAAGTGTCACAGGAGGTTAAGGGAGGAGGGTGTTTATAAACGACTTTTGGCCTCAACTCTTAAGCAATGTGGAACTTTGGGTGTATTGGAACATTCTCAAATCTCAATGCTCTCCTATTTTATATTATTATTTTTGTGGAAATCATAATAGTTCTAGTTGATAAGTAAAGAAAAAACTAAAAAATTAAGTTTTGGAGAAAAAGCTTTTTAACCAAAGGGATTTTGATTAACATGAAGTAAAATAGAGTACACAGAATGCACAATTGCACATTCAATATGATGGTAGTAATATTTTTTAAGCTAACACCGTGGATGTGGATCGCAACATACCACAAGTTAAACAGTATACGTATCATACACCCATCATATTAAGTAATGGAGAGACTAGGATGCATCACAGAGGATTCAAGCTAGGTTGATTTAATAGGGAAATATTTTAAGCATAATTGTAACAGTATAGTGCCTTGTAACCTCAAAGGAAATTTTCTAGGCCACTACAAAATTGTCAATGCTGTATGCTAGTGAATTTGAGACAGTTAAGTGATAAGTGACAACAGTTAACAAAAGCGGAAAATAAGTGTAACAAAGAATACAGTGCCAATATAAAGCTGTCTGGATAGTTTCACTAATTAGGTGGACCCACCGTCATTTTCTTCTTCTTTTTTTTTTTTTGCATGGGCAGCAGATATTATTTCTAATAATTTGCACTGTAAGGGTCACATTAATCAACCCAAACCCAACTGTGTTGTGGGGTCAAAAACAGGTCAGTTCAGGGTGACCTGACCTGTTTTTAAGAACTTTACAGAGATTGGAAGTTAAACAGAGAATCCTCAGATATCCTCGTGGCAACCTTCTAGGTTGAATTAGAAGCAATGGTTTCTTCATAGTTCATCCATGACCATGATAATTAGAAAATGCAAGAATCTTTTATAACCTCCAGCCCAATCCCCCATTTCTGTTTGGTAATTATCTAAAATAGATCTGATAGTGAGATTAAACTCAAGCCTGAGTATTGAACAGTTTTCTGCTGGGGAAAAACTTGTAGATAGATGGACGGGTGTTCAACTTGCAACAGATCTGACAAAAACACTAGCATGAATCTTGGAGTTCCTATCAGAAATGGGTACAGCCAGATGGATTATGTAACTATGTGCAGTGAAGGACGATTTCTAGAAAGAATCTTATACAGCTCTAACTATGCCTTTATAGTTTCTTTACAGTATTGCTTAGCACAATCAATTGTAGTTTCTATATAAGCCAAGAAATACAAAATGGAAATAGAAACAAGGTGCATGCAACATCCATGGCCTCAAAAAGAAGTGCAAACTACAGTGGTGAGTGGTAACAGTAACAAGTGCAATCATGGGCAAGATTTTTCACCTGAATAACATAAACCACAGCATTAATTGTATAGAAACTTGGTCTGAGACCATCAGTAGATACAGCACGTGCCTACAGAGCATGTAACATCAAAGTCATAATCAGGCCACGAAATTGCAATATCACATGCTAACTATAAAGAAAAAAAGTCATGTACCATTAATTGAACATGGTATCACCTGATAATAAATCTCGGCCCAGAACAGTACCAAAAGCGCATAAGTTGTAAAGAAAGCAAGACTAGGCATATCAAGTAAGATATGTTGGACAATCTACACACACGAAGTTAAGTATTAGCTATGAGATTATAAAATATAATTTACGACAGAATTTGGGGGGGAAGCTGAAACGAATAATTCCTACCTCAGGCTGTAACTTCTGCACATCCCGACGGAAGACAAAAACAAAACACCGAACTGCAAAACCAGAAAGAGCATGAATTTGCGCCACAAAAATGACAATAATAAAAAATACAAATAGATTCAAATTTTGATATATTGGAGAAAGAAAAGAAAGGTATTAGAACGATAGAAACCTCCATTCACCAAAAAATTGAGAAAGTGAAAGACCTTCTGCGTGGTCCAACCATATTCTGGCACTCTCAATTGTATTCGAACTAATTGAACCTAAAATGATCATAATATAACAATAAGAATCATAAAAAAGAAATAATTGGAAAAGAAACCCTAACGAAAGTGGAAATTGAAATCAGGCAGAAAAGACGTAGTAGAATGGATACCAGAGCGACGGCGGCAACGATTCCGTAGAGGATGGCGAGGAGGTGGAATATGCGATCCTGCCAGAAGGGGGAGTCGTTGATGTCCCGCCACCAGTTGTAAGATTCCGTCAAGTCAAGGGCGGCCACGGCCACCGCCGTCATCGCCGGCACGCCTCTCGCCACCATGGAATCGCTGAATGAAATGGAAGGAACCTTCTTCGTCTTCTGTGGATGAAGATGGAAAGGGTAACAGATATCCAATTTAATTTAACTATCTAAATCTAATTACTACTATTTTTATTGTTTTGTTATCGCTTTCTGACAAAAATATTCAAATCTTTTTCGCCTTTTGCGAAACAATTTTTATTATTAATTGCAGCTGTTGGAGGTTTTATTTTTGTGGCCGGCCATTGCGAAATAAATTGGGATTCAGACAGAAGAGAGAGATGAGTAACAGAAAACCAAACGTCGTGCTGGCTACACGTAATTATCTAACTCCCCCTCACCCTGCATTTACAACTCACTATACTTCTTTTATACTATGTTCCAAAATTAAAATTTAATAGCATACTTTTTTTATATGACACAATATTTACTAATAATTGTTTCAACTCAGTTAACTTATTTGTAATAATTTTGTCGGACACCACAATTTTACATTAAGATTAAAATGAACATTAAGATTAAAATAATTTTATACGCTCTACTCTCTACCGTCGACTCTAGCGTAAACAATTTTGAGTTACCAATACTTTGAATCAAATACACATAAAATTATATATTTCAGAAAAATACTCATAAAATTTATTTTAAATTTAGAAATTAAAATCAATTCTTTAACATAAAAGTAAACATATAAATATTTATTTAAAATATCAATTAAGAGTAACTTCTTATTGCTTATAAGAAACTTAGGTCACTCAAAATGAATCTTCCGGTACCAAATCACTTAAGTCACACCAATTTTTTTTACAAGTTTATTCTAATGATGAGTTTTTATAAACAATTTAAATTTACATCATTTTTTATTTCAATAATTTATTTTGATAATTTAAAAATTATTTAATTATTATTAAATAAATATTAATTTAATGCAGCGTACATGATATTAGTTTTGATAAGACAGTGATATAGTTTAAGAAATTGTAAGTGTCAGTTTAACTTATTTCAATATAGGGTGGTTCTTACAACTAGCAATATTTCTTGTTTATTTTTAAGGAACTAGATAAATAATTGGCATTGAAGTTGCTATAATAGTTAGCATAATTATGGGTTATTTAACATGAATAAAATAATATTTAGAGAAGAAACTTTCTCTTGTATAAGAATTCTACTGATTCAACTATAGATAAAAATGATAAGAGTAGCGGAAGATAACCTAAAATCTATCGTATACAAAAGTTCCAAGAAAAGTTTAAAAAAAAAGAAAAGAATACTACGTTTCATTGTTGGTATCTACTTACTATAAAACAAATTCTACTTAACTTGATAAATGAGCACTTGTAAGTGACATCACCTCACTTTACGGAATAAAAATAAAAATGTAAAATGATATAGGTCGATCTAATTAATTTTAGATCTGGAATTCATTTTATGATTCAAACCGGATTGGTTCGGGTAGAAAATAGTGGAGATCTTATAAAAAAATATACATGAATTGAAGTTTGAATTAACAAATGATAAAAATGAATGGTGTGTGTAAAGTGTGGAATTGAAAAATGAGATTGTAAATATAATATTTATTTGATGGATTGCATGTGTGAGGCGGTCCCTAATGGTATTGAAAATTGGATTCGCGTTGGCGCTGGTTGTTAAGCTTTTCCTCATAAACCTACTTTTTGTTAAATGGATGGATAGAAGCGATGTTAAAATAAAGAAGGGAAAATCCAACGTTTTGATCCAAATCAAATTGTAGCCCTCTACCGATTTGAGATTTGAGTAGAGCACCTGCCTTACAATCTATTCTTAACAGATTATCACACCAAAAACATTCTTTATACTAACCATATCCATCTTGCCACAAAATATAGCAGCTATTTATTTCTTGCTTCTTGCTGCATTACAATAAACACATAACTATTTATCATTTTTATCTCTATCACTATCACCTTAATAAATTTCAAAAACAAATAATTAATAATTAAACCTACCTTTATATCATAATTATCTTTTAAATTAATCCTTCAAAAAAGTAATTTCTTAAATGTCACTTTTAAATGAATACTTTTTTAACTTTAAACAATACAAATCACCTTCACCTCTACCACTACTCATCGCCTTTGCTCCTATACTGTTGAAATCGTTGGGTACCTCCAACACTATTTGTCTCATAGTCACCAATTTCGCTTTCACCACCACATCAAAATTAAATATTTTTAATTCAATCCCAACATTGATTACATCCTACATGAAAATTAAACCTACTTTAAAGGTGATAACATTTTTTTTTTCTCAGAGGTTTAGAGGATATAACATTCATTACTCCTGATTAGTTTTTCTATTACTACTAATAAGAAATGAAATTTGAAATTTAATTTAGAATTATAAGTCAACGTTTTAATTTAAGTCTTTAAGTTATAGCTCAAAACATAAGAATTTCACCCAAAAGAAAAATCTCAAACACAAGAATAACGACTCCGAATCAATTTGAATCTTGATACAATTGGAATTGAATTTACAAAAATGGTGGCTTTAATTTTATATTGGACAAAATTGTTTAAAGTTTTTAAAAACTAACGAACCAAACAGACTATCAATTATAACTCTAATCCTGATCATGTGAGAGACATCGCTTTTCAAAAAAATAAAAACAAGAATATCATCACCAGAAACTAATTTATGATCGGTTTTCAAAGAATATGATCGGTTTCCAGAATATCATGTGAGAGACAAGAATATCATCGCTTTTCAAAGAAAACTGTCGTTGTGTTACCTTGCCTCTCTTTGGTCGACAAAAAACTGAGAAAAATGTCAGGTCCAGGGTGATTAAGTAAAGCTCTCGTTAGGGTAATGCTTCCAAAGATTAAAACCTTCTACATTGTAGGAAATTTCTCCTGTAGTCAGGGTTTATATTCAGTGACAAACCATTGTCAGGTGTACACGTGCAAGCTATAAACAAAAAAGTCAATGCATTTGATAAATTAAACCTAAAATTCTCATGAAGGGTATAACTTGAACGAACCCAAACAGATGACTAACCAAACCGTTGGCAAAAATATACAACTAAACTTCTAACAAATAGTGATAGATATATTTGTAATTTGACATGTCATATATCTTTCTAGTGTAATGAAAAAACAATAGGTTATTTTTTCAAAAATGCATATCAAGCTCCAAGGCACCAGATACAACATTTCCTGGCAAGCACTGAAACAGCAGGGCTCCAATATTCGGTTTCTTGTATTATCTCGGGGATTAGCATCATGATGCAGTACAACAATGACAACTTTCACTATCAGCCTCTGAAATTAACAACATGCATCAAAATTACAAGAGATTGGACAATAAAAATTATTTAAAAGTGAACGAGAAGAAAACATCAATTACCAAGGCAGCTAGTCAGAATAATCTTCATCCTCAAAAGAAGGAATTCTACGAAAACGAGCAAAGGATCGACCATCAGGACTGACATTTTTATCTGGCATTATCGATCTCTTTTGCTTAATTGAAAAACCACATCCAGAAACTGAATCATATAAGCCTCCCATGCTCATGTCCTTTCTACTGTTAGCACTTTCATTCAGAAAGCTGCAGAACAATCCCCCCATTAATATTGATTAAAACCAATTAGTAAACAATCACCTCATTACCAGCTCACACAATGATGTTCAAAGCATATACCAAAATAAATGTAAAAGAACATGTCATTTGCCACTGCATCTTATGGTTAGCCAGGATGGTGCCAAGTTTTACTTAATTTAATAAAGCCAAACCTGCTGTCATAACCCAACCTTTTCCAAAAGCTTAAGCTTAGTACATGAATGTCTAACCTATCTAGCACACCCTCTTATGAAAGAACCGTCAGGGCTTGATGTGTAAACAAGGTCCAACCCTGTCCAACCAATCTCAAGTTGAAATTTAACCCTTTTTTATTTATAAGACCGAGGATAACAAGGATCTCTATACTCATGATCATAGAAGTTATAATAGCATTGGCTTTCAAATCACACTATGTAGGTCACGCAGACTTCAAGATTAATGAAAAGAAGGGAATTAAATAAATAAATATAAGAACTAATTGACAAGAGTTAAACATCAATTTGTCAATCATATTATTCCCTCTAAAGATGGTATGCTTGTACTGTGTCTGTACCCTATTAATTTCCACTTTCATGATAAAGTATTCTACTTTTCAGTCAAAATAAATTTTATACATTAATATAAACTTTGATCCCTTCAATTGACACATTTACATTATACTCTCTAAGTTTTTTGGTTCTTACACATAAAATGCTTACAAATTGGTCCTAACATTTGCCGAACCTATAACAGTTGCGGGGATGAAAAGAAAAAAGTCAGATGTAGAGACCAAATCGTGGAGACTAAACTATCTTCAAGTATATTAGTATAGGGAGTTAGGGACAAAACTTAACACAACTACAACCCCGACTGACAGCAAGAACCAATTTATAAAAAAAATTCATGGAACGACTAAACATAGCATTTTTCATGTAAGGACTTGAACAAAATATCACACCAGGTTCAGGGATGAAATTTTTAATTTAAACAATTTATTTTATAGTAAATTCGATAACAATATTTCACTGGGGTAGGACTGGTCCAGAAGTAAACTTTCTCAGGAATATTAAGACCAAATCACTCCAGGCAAACAAAAACAAGAGATTAGCCTGAGTTCTAAAAAATATAGTTTAGTCAAATCTTTTGGAAAAAAATTATACTCTTGTTAAAAGAATAAAAAATGAAGAATCTGCCATTAAAGAAATATTTGAGGGTAAATGCAACAAATACAATCACAATTAGAGAAAGACTATTTACAAACAAAATCATACCGTTCTCGAATTATTTTAAAAGCTTCTTTTGTAGCATATGGCTGGCCAGTCTTTGGGTCACGGTACCTACATTATTCCAGAAAGAATTCCTTAACAATATGTGGTATAGTGGGAACAGAATAAGGAAAATCTCCCAACTGTTCTACTGAGAATTAATGACAACCATAGTGATGGTTAAGCATGACGCAATTGGAAAATACAAGCAAGAAACAATTAGTGTTCTAATAATAAAGAAAGCATAACTCTCAAGTCAATGTGGAACTAAACCACCACCTTGAGGCTATAATTATGCCTGCCCTCAAAGAGGCTACATCTAAGACAGGTTAGGGATTGACTTTGATACCATCATAAAATTTAGCCTTAAAACCTAACTCAACCCTACAAAACCATAATACGAGACAAGAACTTCCCAAAGTTTATAAGCTCTTTTTAAGCCATAGCTCAAGTTGAAGTGAAAATCACCACCCATAAGTCTGTAATTAAGGCAGACTCCAAAGAGACTGCAACTAAGGTGGGCTAGGGTGACCACTAATAAGGAAAATCTTCCAACTGTTCTACTGATAATTAATGACAACCATAGCAATGGTTAAGCATGATGCAATTGAAAATACAAGCAAGAAAAATTAGTGTTCTAATAAGAAAGAAAGCATAACTCAACCCTACAAAACCATAATACAAGACATGAACTTCCCAAAGTTTATAAACTCTTTTTAAGCCATAGCTCAAGTTGAAGTGTAAATCACCACCCTTGAGGCTGTAATTGAGGCAGACTCCAAAAAGACTGCAACTAAGGTGGGCTAGGGTGACCACAATCGAGGCAGATTTCTGATAGAAAGCATCAAGAAACTGTAAAGAGACTATCATTTATTCTGCAAAAATTATAAAATCTTAAGCCTGTGAGGGTAGATTTCCCAGTTCCCATACCTGAAAAACCCATGAGTTTTAATAACATGTAAATAATATGAATACAAGTTACCGAAACGAAGTAACGAACTTCCCCTTTGATAAAAGATATAGTATAACTTAGACTAAGACATCTTACTAATACTAAGATACTATGGATGCATTTGGGTGAACATCTTAAGTATGTACTTATTTAATAGACTCTTATTACACAAGTGCACGTGACATAAATTTTATCATAAAACCTATTGAAATAAGCTGAAAAGGGCTCGTAGGAGTCATGAGTCATGTTCATAAGTCCAAATAAGTTCCATAGAAGCTCTTCCAAATGCAGATCAGATGCCAAAAACATAATATAGGCTTGGACTGAGGAATGGATATAGTAGGAGTCATAGGTTTTTATTTTTTGGTGCAAGGAATAATAAACTAATAATTCTTTTATTATTTATTATAATGAACTACAGACTAAGATGCATAGAAAAAATGACAACTTGAGCACAATATTGATGAATGTACACGGTATAACCGATTACCAAACTAACCATTGGAAAAGAATCCAGATAAAACCCTCACCAACCAATTACCAAACTAACCATTAGAAAAGAATCCAGAGAAAACCCTCACCAAATCATCCTTCACAATGTCCTACTGCTCTAATTACAGGCCATGGTGATATGATCAAAACTAAAGGTACCTCAAAGAATTTATGCTTATGATGACATGATCAAAACTAAAGACTTACAATCAAAAGAAACTCACAGAATCTAGTAACTTTATCTACATTGACTTTATATGCAAGGAATATAATTCAAATGAATAATTGTCAAAAACCGTGATTTGTGCAGCAGTAATTGACGTGACGTAATTTTAGGATGTCTTTATATTTGATGTGTTGTATTCATGCAACAGTTGTGTGTTGTTTTTATTAGGATCATTTATGTTTAATTAATCCCATAATTATAGGGATTTGTTTTTAGGATTAGCAGTCTGCATTTCCTAAAATATGTAGCTGACTCATGTATATTTATAGAGGTTAATAACCTCATAATAATAAGATAAGAAACTATCCTATTTCTTCTAAATTTCAGATGGTATCAGAGCACCCGATCCCTGGTAGTCTTTGACCGTGCCGTCAAACCTAAACCGCAACCTTCATTGCTGCGCGACCTATAACCTAAAATTGCAGCCTTCATTGTTGCGCTACCTTTAAGTCTTGGTGCTAGCCTTCATTGCAGCAGAATTCTCTACCTTAATCTCACCTTGTTATGGCTCAAGTTGTGAACCTGGAAACTGGGGACAGCCCTCAAACCATTGGAGAAATGCAGAATATTCATCCAACTTATCGGTTAAATGGGAAGAACTATCTCAAATGGTCTCAAATCATTAGGACCATCTTGAAAGGAAAAGGGAAGATCAGTCACTTGACCGGTAATGCACCTAATGAAACTGATCCTAAATTCAAATCATGGGATGAAGAAGACTCTATGATTATGGCGTGGCTGTAGAATTCGATGATTCCAGAAACCAGTGATACCTGTATGTTTCTGAAATCAGCAAAGGAAATTTGGGAGGCAGTTGAACAAACTTATTCTAAGGCGAAAGATGCTGCTCAAATCTATGATGTAAAAGTGAAAACCGTGGCTGCCAAACAGGGAAATAAATCAGTCACGGAATATGCCAATCAACTCAAATCTCTATGGATGGAATTGGATCACTATCGAGTTATAAAAGCAAAGTGCTCAAAGGACTCAGCAATTCTAAAGGAGTATATTGAACAAGATAGGGTCTATGATTTTTTGGTAGGCCTAAACCCTGAATATGACCAAGTCCGAGTCCAAATCCTGGGAAAAGAAAAAGTTCCAGGGCTTAATGAAGTGGTGGCCATTATCCGGAGTGAAGAAAGCAGGAGAGGGCTGATGCTGGAAAACCCAACCATCGAAAGCTCTGCAATGATAGCCGAAGGAGGAACAATTATGATTGCTAACCAGAGAAAAAACTAGGTTCCCAGTATGGAGAAAACACATGAGGAGGCTTGGTGTACTTATTGTAACAAGCGGCGCCACACAAGGGAAAAATGTTGGAAATTACACGGAAAACCCCCAAGCCGAGAATGGGGGCTGAAAGATGGAAAGACCTCAAGCAGAGAATGGGGATCGAAAGGAGAAAACTCAAGCCGAGAATGGGGGCCAAAAACCCCAAGCCGAGAATGGGGGCTGAAAGGAGGCTTACACAAAAAAGGAGGGCAAGGACAAGCATACATTGCTAATGGGCAAAGTGAAGAATCTGTACAGTTGAATCATGAAGAAATAGAACGGGTAAGATCAATTCTTAGTAAATTGGAGAAGCCCACAAGTACAGGTACGTGCTTATTGACATATTCTGGTAAGTTTCCATTTTTGTTTGGGCTCAATGTTTCAGATACACCATTTACACATTACTGGATATTAGACTCTGGAGCCACTGACCATATGACCCCCTTACCCAAATACTTCTCCACATATTCCCCATGTCCTAGCAACAAGAAAATTTCCACCGCAGATGGAACCCTTATAACTGCAGCCGGACAAGGAGAGGTCCAAATAAGCTCATCCATGACTTTAAAAAATGTCCTTCATGTCCCTAAACTATCTACCAACCTTATTTTTATACAAAAACTCACCAAAGATCTTTCATGTAATGTTGTCTTTTACAGCAATGCTTGTATATTGCAGGACAAGAACTCGAGGAGGACGATTGGACATGCTAGAGAATGGAATAGCCTATACTACATGGAGAATCCTAATCTGCCTACCAAGAGTCTTATATCTACATCCACCATGACCAATAAAGAGAAAGTTCAACTTTACCATTACCGGCTAGGACATCCGTCATTCCGAGTCATAAAAGTGTTGTTTCCTTCCCTGTTTAAAAATTTAAATGTGGAGAGTCTCCATTGTGAGGTGTGTGAGTTTGCGAAACACAAGCGTGTACCTTTTCCCATTAGCAATAAGATGAGTTCTCTCCCATTTTCTCTTGTTCATACTGATGTATGGGGTCCTACTTATGTTCCTAATATCTCAGGTGCTAAATGGTTTTTAACATTAATTGATGATTGCACCCGTGAGTGTTTTTATTAAAACAAAAATCTAAAGTCAGCTCCGTTTTTATCCAATTTGTCTCAATGATTAAAAATCAATTTGGGGTTAGTATCAAAAGAATTAGGTCTGGCAATGCCAAGGACTACTTTAATCTTGTACTAAACTCCTTTTGCCAACGGGAAGGGATAATCCATGAGTCCTCATGTGTGAACACACCTCAACAGAATGGAATTGCAGAAAGGAAAAATGGGCACCTATTAGATCAAACTAGAGCTCTACTTTTTCAAAACCATGTTCCTAAGAGATTTTGGGGGGAAGCTCTTCTTACTGCCACCTACCTAATTAATAGGTTACCCACTAAAATTTTAAACTCAAAAAGTCCCATGGAAGTTCTATCCTCATTCTACCCACACTTAGACCCTACAAATAAACTTCAACCTAGGATTTTTGGGTGTGTATCCTTTGTGCATGTTCATAGTAATGAAAGGGGAAAGTTGATCCTAGGGCTGTTAAGTGTGTCTTCTTAGGGTACTCTACCACACAAAAGGGGTACAAATGTTTTCAACCCCTCTCAAAAAGATTCTATGTGTCAAGAGATGTCACCTTCAATGAACAAGAAAGTTACTTTAAACAGCCTCATTTTCAGGGGGAGACAGTAAGAGAGGAAGATGAGACTCTCATGTTCCCAAATATGATGTTCGGACCTGAAATTGTACCTGAAACTGAGGGAAGTATTGAGCATTCTGCACCTGAACCACCTGAACCAGTGAGACCTCCTACATCTGCACCTGAACCAACGAAACAACCTGCACCTGCACCTGATGCCGGAGGAAAGTTTGGGAAAAACCTGGTATATTCAAGGAGAGAAAAGGCCATTCCAAGATCCGGCAATGTCCAAGAATCCAACCCACCGTCACTGCATGAGGTAACACCTTCAAATCCTATAAATTTAAGTGATTCTAATGAACTCTTGTCTGAAAATATAGAAGCACAGGTGGACCAAAATCTGGACTTGCCCATTGCCCTTAGAAAGGGAACTAGAACATGCACCCAACAACCACATTACCCATTGTCAAATTTTTTATCCTTTGAAAAATTCTCTCCTACCCATAAAACTTTTCTCACTAACCTCAACTCCACACACACACCTTCCTCTGTATCTGAAGCATTGACTGACAGGAAATGGAAACATGCCATGGATGTGGAAATGGAGGCGTTACACAAAAATAGAGCATGGGAACTTGTCATCTTACCTCCTGGAAAAAAACCAGTTGGATGTAAGTGGGTGTATACAATAAAGTATAGGGCCGATGGGACAATCGAACGTCACAAAGCAAGGTTGGTGGCTAAAGGCTTCACTCAAACCTATGGAGTTAATTACTTGGAAACATTTGCCCCGGTTGCTAAGATGAACACGGTCAGAGTAATATTGTCATTAGCAGCTAATAATGATTGGGATCTGCAACAATTTGATGTGAAGAATGCCTTTTTGCATGGAGATCTTGAAGAAGAAATATACATGGAATTGCCACCTGGTTACAACGGACATGTTGCTGCTGGAACTGTTTGCAAACTAAGAAAGGCTCTATATGGGCTGAAACAATCCCCAAGAGCATGGTTTGGAAGATTTACCAAGGTCATGACAGGTTTGGGCTACAAACAGAGCCAAGGAGATCATACATTATTTATCAAACATTCAGTTTCAGGGGGAGTAACACTTTTATAAGTGTATGTAGATGATATTATATTAAGTGGGGACGACAAGCAGGAACAACAAGTGTTAAGTGAATGTCTTGCCACTGAATTTGAGATCAAGACGCTAGGGAGACTTAAATATTTTTTGGGAATTGAAGTGGCTCATTCCAAGAAAGGGATCTTTATATCTCAACAAAAGTATATTACTGACTTGCTTAAAGAAACAAGGAAGACAGGCTGCAGACCAGCAAACACTCCAGTTGATCCAAATATAAAATTGGAAAGTATGGAGGAGGATATTGCTGTGGACAAGGAGATGTATCAAAGACTTGTGGGCAGGCTTATCTACTTATCTCATACTAGACCAGACATTGCTTTTGCTGTAAGTCTAGTTAGTCAATTTATGCACCAACCAAAGAAAGCTCATCTACAAGCTCATCTACAACCAACCAAAGAATTGCTCATCTACAACCAAACAAGGAACCCCCGGAAGAGGAATTTTGTTCAAACGAAACAAGAGTGTAAGTCTTGAAGCATATACAGATGCGGATTAAGCAGGGTCAGTTGTAGATAGAAGATCAACCACGGGATACTGTACCTTCCTTGGTGGAAACTTAGTCACTTGGAAGAGTAAAAAACAAAGTGTAGTGGCTAGATCAAGTGCTGAAGCGGAATTTCGAGCAATGGCTCACGGAATATGTGAACTTCTATGGCTGAAGATTATATTGGAAGACTTGAAGATAAAGTGGGACGAACCTATGAGATTATACTGTGACAATAAATCGACAATTAGCATAGCCCACAACCCGGTGCAACATGATAGAACTAAACATATTGAAGTTGATAGACACTTTATCAAGGAAAAACTTGACAGTGGCATGATTTGCACACCATATGTGTCTACTCAGAACCAACTTGCAGACATCCTCACCAAGGGACTGAACTGCAGTAACTTTGAAGGAATTATATCCAAGCTGGGAATGGAAAACACCTATTCACCAGCTTGAGGGGGAGTGTCAAAAACCGTGATTTGTGCAGCAGTAATTGACGTGACGTAATTTTAGGATGTCTTTATATTTGATGTGCTGTATTCATGCAACAGTTGTGTGTTGTTTTTATTAGGATCATTTATGTTTAATTAATCCCGTAATTATAGGGATCTGTTTTTAGGATTAGCCGTCTGCATTTCCTAAAATATGTAGCTGACTCATGTATATTTATAGAGGTTAATAACCTCATAATAATCAGATAAGAAACTATCCTATTTCTTCTAAATTTCAGAATAATCGTGACATCATTGACGTGCATCTACAGTGAATTCCTTTCTTTCTCTTTTTGGTACAAACCATCATCAATACGTAACTCATGTTATTGCTAAATCCTATGCATTTTTGTCACACAAGTACACAACCGTACATCCATACCCACAGCAAACTAAACTAAAGCAAGATTTCCATTAGCATTTTCCCATAATATCATATTTTCAATGACTTTAAATTTAAAATCCTCAATCTATCATACCAATTCATCTATGTAGACATCGCTTGAGGATAAACCACTTACAGAGGAAACGAAAATCTAAAACCATATGCCCATCAGATCAGATATAGTAGGGAAATAAATTATCAAGCATTTCCAATTTGCACACACATGCCTCTCCCATCGAAACTAGGATTGAGAAGACAAAGCAAGGACCACCAAATTGGTAAATGAACTCTTACTTGGCAGGCAAACCAGTAATCACGCATACAGGTTGTTCTGGATCTGAAAAAAAAAATATAAGTAAAGCATAAAGTAAACGAAAAGTTGTAAAATAGAGTTACTTTGGACGACATTTTGCTTGATTATCAGAACAGAAGGTTAAAATACACACCTCTTAGAAGGTTAAAATACACATACTTCAGATCTTGTAGATAGCATTTTTAGTTTTTTTTACCATGAAGATTGTAAAGGCAGTGAAGGCCAGAAAAAAATCTGAATTCTCGCCAATATTCTTAGGCAACCATCTTTTATGGAATCAGGGCACTCTTGGTATGTAGCAATAATATAACAATAGTTCTGGAAAAAGGGACTTACATTGTACAGATGTTGTGGAAATATCTGAGTGAAATGACGACCCTTTAATGAACTCTAAATAGGAACAACCTGGAAAGAGAACAGATGGTCATATGAAAATAAAAATGCAGTGTGCAAAGACAGTATCATCATGCCTCAAAAAATCCTACCATGTTTTGAAATATACCGTATCTGTGGACCATTATAAACAGTTTTATGCACAATTGCTCTTCTCTTAACCTCTTCCTCTCTAGCCAAAACACGCTCCAAATTTCGTAAGTTCATAATCTCTGAAAAGTCAAAATATTATGATTTAAACAGTCAAGGAATACTTAGAAGTTCAAACAAACAAAACATGCAATCAGTAGGTATTAAGTGTTACAATCTTGACCTGTTTGAGCAGCTTCTAAAAGCATCTCCTCTTGTGTCATCCTCTTCTCCTCCCCTTCCTTTTTCCTTTTGACCGGCTGAGGCCCCAAGAAAGGGGAAAAAAAAACATTTTGAGAGCAGATCACATGTCTAGGAAGGTAATAATAAAAATAAAAGCTTATAAGGTGGAGTAGCCGAATGTGGAAGGGGAAGGTTGAAGAATGAGTAAAGCAATAAGCAAGAGTAGAGTTATGATGATTAGAGGGAAGATGTAGATGAGTTAGAAAATAGAGAAGCTAATGAGTAGACCTTGATGGTGGCTTGAAGGGCTGCACGGATAGCATCTCTCTCTGCTTGGCGAACAATGACAGAAGTCCTAGTGGACTTCCTGATCATTCTCTCCCCACCCTCCTCCGCAGCCTTCCCAGACGTCTCCTCCTCCTCCTCCTTCGGAGAGCTCTCCAATTTGGATAAAATTTTCTTCTTTTTCTTCTTCTTCGCCAGAGTCTTCCCAGGAAATATCAATCGCTTCTTCTTCTGCATCCTAATAAACAAAAACAACACGCTTGATTAAAAACAAGAAAAGGGAACCAGGGGAGAAGAGAGGGGGGAAAAGACAAGGACCTTTCGTGGGCGTCATTATTGGTGGCATCGACATCGTCTTGGTCGGGGTCGGGCTCGGGCTCCTGAAGAAAGGGTTGAATGAGATGAGTGAGTGTGAAAAGAAGAAAGATGAAGAGAGAAAAGGGGAATACGTCATCGTCGAAGTCGGAGTCGAATTCATCGGCGAGTTCGGGTTCCTCTTGGTAGTTATCGTCTTCTTCGTCGTCCTTGAGAGCGTCCTGGTTCCAGAAGAGTTCGTCTTCTTGGATTTCTTCGTCGAGGAGTTTGGTTAATCTCTTGCCCCGGGTGGCTCGGGACGCGCGGTCCAGGAGGACAATGTCTTCGCCTCCTGACCCCTCCATGCTGCTGCTTCTGCCTCCCACCCACCATCAATGTAAATATTATTAATCGAGTGAATCACTCTCCTCCTTTTTTTTTTTTCTAAATAATTTTTTAAATGAGTTTGTTTTAAAAACATTTTTCACGTTTGCTTTGTGTATTTAGCCAAATCATAATTTGCAATTGTAATTTTAATATTACATCAATTGTATACTAATAGCTCCATTAAATTCACAAATACGAGTTGTACTACTTAATACCCTGTGGTTTGACTAGTCATATACCAGTGTTTTTTTTTGTCTAGTGGTTATTCATGGCTCATATTCTCATTCTTTTAAAATCGCACATGGTAATTGCAGTTTGAGTATTTCTTTTTTGTGTCTCTTGTTTACCTAATGATTCAATGACACAAATTTATACATGACTAAAACTGCAAGCCACATTTGCAGTTTATGAGGTCTTTTATCAGTTATTTTCAACAACCAATAGATATGAATTAGCACAGACTTTTAGGGGATGAAACTGCATATGGGAATTACGGTTTCCTTGGTTATTACATAGTCTTCCATTACAGTGCATTGATGTGCAGTTATTACACTACATTGATAAGCACGTCTATGTAGCTTATTAACTTTTATAAATACGTTCGTAGCCCCTGTTGAGAAATCACAATCAAATCTTCAAAAGTTTCTAATATTAGAGAGTAAGTGAGTAAGGGAAAGTTGTGATTTTGTTTCCAAATCTTCAGATCTTTTGTTTCATTTGAAGAAAATAAAAATTTTGGTTCTTTATTATTAAATATTTTGCTATAATTTTTTGTTTTAATTTTAAATTACAGAATAATACTCATTTTTATCATGACATCTTCTTTTCGTCCTTCAATCGATAGTATTCACTTTAGATCCATAGGGGAAAGGGTTTCGTAACATGTTTGGAATGGAGAGGACGATCGAAAACTATTAATCATACATGCAATTCCCACCTATAAGGGGGAAGGGTCCATTACTCCACAAATGATAGCAAATTTACGTTAAGTCTACACGATTGCTAAGATGAGTTTTTTACAAATTAATGCTAGTTTTGATAAATGCATTTGTTGAGGTGGAGACCTGAAACTCATACCTACAACAAATTATACAATAAAATCAATTGGTGGTTTATGCCTATTAATACAAATATGGGTATAAGAGAGATTCCCAAATATTGCACCAAATTTGATACCCCCATGCAAACCTAATCAACCTTTTGTGTCAAAGTAATTTTTTTATGGAGTATGATGTAAGTTACATTTTATAACATTATTGATAAATTAGTTATTTAATAGTAATTGTTTAATTTTGTAGGTGTCTACGACAGGGAAACAGACACATTGGTGGGAGTGATGATTTAAAGCATCATTGTCAACTATTTGATATGATGAAGCAAAATTATGTAAGAAATTATATGTCATTAATTTTTAATTTATTAATAATATTAATTACTTTTTATGTTATGCAGGTGATTTAGATGTCATACATAAACGAAGTTTTGGCGCAATTACCAATTATCTGCATAGAAGGGATTGATGTATGAAAATGCATTGTGTCATTAATTTGCTTCAACCTTTGTGAATGACATCAACAGATAGAGTTATGCGGCAGTTTGAGATGAGACAACCTATACCACGTCCTCCTTTGCATCCCAAAAAATTGTGCAAAAAATTGGTTTCGGTTGTTGGAACCTGCAATTACAATATGGTTACATCAACTTGAAATTACAATATGGTTCCATCTTGTATGTTTGTGATTAACAAATTTTCACGATATTTTTCATATAAATGTGTTTCATCAACTTGTATCATTGACTTGCAGCACTTAAAGTCATCAACACTCTGCTTGAATGTCTAAAACACTCTTTGAAACTGTTGGTATTAACGGTAATCCTGATTGCCAACCACAAGCTCATCATGAAAAATTTGATAGCAAAAACCTGACGATTTGCTTTGAATGAATTTAAGAAAAGTAGGAAGAGTTGGTATTAACGGTTGGTATTAACACTTAAAATCATCAACACTCTGCTTGAATGTCTAAAACACTCTTTGAAACTGTTGGTATTAACTATAATCCCGATTGCCAACCACAAACTCATCATGGAAAATTTGATAGCAAAAACCTGACGATTTGCTTTGAATGAATTTAAGAAATGTAGGAAGAGTTGCAAAAGATTCATCTCAGTCCTCATGAACACGTGCAAAAGATTCATTCCACGTTTTCTTGTATGATATTTTGTATCTATATTGACTGGAAATTCTCTTTTGAATCAAATTAATTCTTAAAGACGAGTCTGAACCAACCATTCCTAAACAAATTCGTAATTTAATTAGCAACCATAATTTATGCATGTAAAATTTAGCCTTACATATGGATAAATAACCAAACTCGATATCAAGTTACTAATGAAATTTGAGTTTAATTTTTATGGTCTTGTGACAATGCCAAATTTAAACATATATGATCTTCACCACATTGAGTAACCGTCTAATTTACTATTTTTCGAGACAAAATCGCCTTCATATAGAACAGACACTCATCCTGATAATTGGTTGGGACACTGGCCAATGTATTTTAAACTTTTTGACTCCACAACATTATATGTTTGATGTGTTCTCATTGAACACTATATCAATACATTTTTCAAATCTTCTTTGGTCTCATACTCTAGACCTTTGTACAACGAATCTCCAGTAATTTATTTTTTCATTTTTAAATAGTGTATAAAGATATAATAAATATTAATAAAAATGCAAATGAAAAGGAGATATTACCTTTATATATAGTATAGATATAGATAAAATAATCTAGTGTGATAAGGAAGAAAAATTTGGATATTAATTAAGGAATAAATTACTTAGTAAATATCCAATTTTAATGAATGAAACTCAAATGAAGGAGATTATTCAAATTTCAAGAGTTTATTTCTAAATTACTTTGGTAAAATTACTATATTTTGAAATAACATATAAATGTATAATTAAATTTACACTGCTTCTCTCTTATTTAATGACACTATTCCAAAAACACATATTAATAAATTGAGATTCTATTTTTAATAATTTTGTTATTCATAATTAATATCAATCCAACGAAGAGTATTTTAGAAATAAACTTAAGTCTAAGTTCATTATTTTTTTCATATATATAATAGATATGGAGGGAGTAGTTAATAGAGACAACTAACAACCCCACTTCAAAAACAAAATTAATGTGGTGGAACATTTAAGAATGTAATACAATATCTCATTGACATCAAATCATAGGAAAAAGAACAAACTGTGGATTAAGCAAAATGATTTGGCCAAAGTTTTCGGAAAAAATAAAGTAACTATAGTCCAGTGTGGATTTTGGATGGAGTTAGAACAAATAACTAGTGAAGGCTCCTTATTTAATTAGTATAGTGAGATAATGTTCCGTAGTTAGGCAACCGTGATTTTCTGACGCTTGTTGGATTCTTGAGAAATGATTTCTCTTCTTAAATCCAATGCAGTGAGAGTGTTCTTGAAACCACTATCAACCGTGGCCTCATTCTCTTCCGCAGTGATTTTGGTAACTTTGGGGGGATGTATTTTATCAAGTTCATCCAACACACTGTGTATGTCAAACACAAGACGTTCTGCAAGAGTGCGTGAAAACTCTGCCCTGATCACTACACGAAGCACATTTATGTGTTGTGCTGCTGGTGGCATTGGATATGCTGGCACTATCCATCCGTGCCGCCTCAACATCTCTGATATCTTGAACTCATCGTACTCACTTCTGTCTTTCAGAGAAAATGCCACCACAGGAACACCATCGTCTTTTGAGAGTATGTTAAAGCGTCCACTTTTCTCCAAATCTTCCTTCAGCACCATTGCATTTTCTCTACAGTTCTCCATTATGCTCCGGTACCCCTAGTAAGTACAATAAGAAGGTAAGAGTATATTCAACATTCAAGTTCAATAAATGTTTCTTAGAATAAATGGTTGAGCATGTTCCTTGCGAATTTCGATATTTTACTTGATAAATATCATTAGATATGTAGTTGTCATTGAAGATTGACTTTACAGTAATAAATCAGAGTGTTTGAAGAAGAGGGGGTATAAATCCAATTAATAAATTAGAATTCTTGTTTTTTATTAACTACAAGCTCACCTCTTGGCCAAGACGAATTAGCTGATAATATTGAGCAATGATCTGACTAGAACCTGCAAGTGTCAAATTAAATTTAAGCGTATAGCATAAGATATACTAACTATATGGCATTTGTAGGTGGGTAAGCAAGGTTCAAAAAATATATCAAGTTTGTAATGAATGACTCACCTTTAGAGAAATTGAGGGTGAAGGTGGGTTGATCAGCTCCAAGGTAATTAATATGGAAGACAAGGTCTTCTGGCAAATCGTCCTTGGTCCTCCAAATAACCCAACCAATACCAGCATAAACAAGCCCATATTTGTGTCCACTAACATTTATGCTCTTCACTAATGGGAGTCTGAAATCCCATTCTAGCTCTGGATAAAGGAAAGGGGCAATGAAGCCACCACTAGCAGCATCCACATGAATAGGTGTGTCCCATCTGCAATATGACAAGTAAGGAAAGTTAATACAAGGTAAAGGAAATCTATGTAGAAATAGTTTAATTAGTAAAGAGAACTAAATTAATTTGTGTAATATATTTCTTACCCAGTTTGCTTGTTTTTCTCTAGTAGCAAGTCGTTTAAGAGCTTGACATCTTCGAACTCTCCATTGTAGGTTGAACCCAAGATTGCAGCCACACAAATAGTGTTGTCATCAACCATCTCAACGGCTTTGGCGGGGTCCATGACGTAGTAGCCTTCTCTCACCTCAACTTCCCTCAACTCCACCTCAAAATACCTTGCAAATTTCTCCCAACATACCTGCACATTGGAACCAGTCACCAAATTGGGCTTATCATAGGGCTTTCCCTCTGCCTTTCGCTTGTTCTGCCACTTCTTCTTGAATGCAAGCCCTGCCAGCATTATGGCCTCTGATGATCCCACAGTTCCTGCTCCAATTGCATTCTCATTCTCTCCAATTTCAGCATGGAACATACGAGCTATCATGTTCACACATCGATTCTGTTTCCAAAAAGGCACCACATCATAGAAAGAAAACATTAGTGAAGGGATAAAACAGCAACTATTTTGTAACAAATGAAAAGAAGATTGAAAAGGAAAAAGAATTATGAGAAGGTACGTGAAGGTCAGTGGTGATGGGATACTCGTCCATGTCAACATAGTTTTTGTTGATGGATTCCATGATGAGTTTGTTGCACTCTTCCTCCATGGAAGTGGTGACAAAGGAAGCCAAGTTGAGCTTTGGAATGGCATCAAGCTGCAACTCATCGTGAATGTTTTGGTACGCAGACTCCTTAGGCATGGAGTCCTGGGGCATGCAGAATCTGCATATATAAGCAAAACAAGGAAGAGGCATGAGTGATATTGAACGAACATGAAAAAAGAAGAAGGAAGAGGCATGCATGGTGAAAAGCAAAAGATACCTGGGAAGAGAGTCCCTGGCATAGCGAGAAGCGAAGTTGGAATGAAGAAAGAGGTCAGACTCAGAAGCAGGTTTTGGAAAAACCATGGTGAAAAGTGTCTGTTACAATATGTTGGTGATCTTTAAAGACAACAAAGAGAGTAAGGTGCTTGTTTAGGATGTTTGAAGCCAAGGGTGAAGAGGGAAGTACTGGTATTTATAGGTTGGTGAAAACTGAGACATGAGAAATGAGAAGGGGAGAATTGTTCTTGGCTTACGAATTTTCTTTGTATTAGTCAACTGCGCACAAGGCAGAGGACTTTGAAACTGCTTTCTGATTATTTTAATTTTCTAGAAAACAAGGAGATAGACAACGTAACAAGGCACCTCGTCTATTTAATAGGTTTGAAAAAAGATTTATTAAGTAATTGTAAATATGAGGTAGTTTGTTTTCCATGTTTTCTATTTTTATTTTTAGATAAAAAAAGAAATAGTAATAAAAATATATTTTGTTACAGTTTAGAAAATAAAATATTTTTAAAAAACAATTGAAAAAAAAATTATTTTTATCTTTTTAAAAGTTAATATTATGTAAAAACTTAATAATAATATTTTAATTATATAAAAAATAGTAAATAAATGTATTTTAAATTATATATATAAATAATTTATAATATATTTTATTAAAATTGATTAAATTTAACAATATTAGTTTTTGAAAATAGAAAATATCAAGCAAAAAAACAAATTTCCTGAATATTGAAAAGTTAAAAATGAAAACAATTTTCAAAAAAGGAAAAGAGAAAATGAAAATAGAAAACATTTTCTCAAACCAAACGTCACCTAATTGTTTGTCATTTGTAGGACGATATACATTGGCAAAATCTGTAATTGCTGTATTACCCACTTACACAACGCAAATTATTAATTTACCTAAGCAGGTGTGTTATCAGCTGGAGTCACCAACAAGGTAATTTGTGTAGGACGGTGTTGATTGCAATAGGAAGTGTTACTTTATTGCCTGAACCACTTTTGTACTTTGCAAAGACAAAGTGGGTAAGAACATGCACCAATTTAACCAGGCATTGGTTATGAAGCTGGGATGGGAACTTGTTCATGAACCTCAGGCTCTTTGGGTTCATGTGTTGCATAGTAAGTATAAATGTAAGCTTGACATTATCCTAACTATGGCTTCTGGTTGGTATGCCTTAGACCAACAGAAAGGTATTAACAAAGTACGATAACATGTTTTTCACGAGTGCAGATGGCTAGTGGGGAATGGTAAACTAGTAAAGTTTTGGTGGGATCGATGACTTCCTTCAGGAGTTATAATTGGTCAATTTATTGAGAAAAGATACTTTATTAATCTAAATTTCACAGTGGTGGCTAATTATGCTACTGAATAGAATGGTTGGTCTCATCATTTTTTCCAATATTTAATTCCTAAATGGATATTTTGAGATATCATAAGCATTATGTCACCCTCGGCTTCTATGGAAAAGGATAGAGTTATTTGGACTATTACTCTGAATGGGTAATTTTCAACAAAATCAGCGTATGATCTAATCTCATTACAGGGCCTTTCGTAAAGGTTGTTAGTGTGGCAATGGATTTGGAATTTGAATACACAAAATAAAGACAAGATGTTTTTGTGGAAGTTCCTTCATGATGGCTTAGTCACAAACACATTCAAGTATGATATTGGTATGCTTAAACTAGCCTTTTATCTGCTTTGTTCTCATCATGTGGAATTAGCTTTGCATATATGACAAGATTGTGTGTTCTCCAAGACAGCTGGTTGCAACTCAATCTATCTCTACACCATGTTTTCTTCTCTACTGATATTGATGGGATTACCATTAATGTCAAGAATTCTACTTCCTTGCATGGAACTAAGGGGAATGTGTTATTTGCCCATACTATGCACTCAATCTGGAAGGCTCGTAACCATTATGTTTTTAACTTTGTCTAGTTCAATTGCAAGACCATCCAGTTCCTAATTCATCTCAGTTTGAGGTCCATCATGTCTGGTTGATAACTCCATACTATTGGGTGAACTAAAGCCAATACTAATGGGTATGTTAAAAGGAATTGTTAATTTGAACTTATGCAGATCTGTTGCGAGAGGAGGAAGGTCGTTGGTTAGGAGGTTTTGTTCACAATTTGAGATCTACAAATGTTATCATGGCAAAATTGTGGGAAATTGTCTTAGTCCTACAATTGACTTGGGATAAGGGGGTCAGGAAACTTAAGGTGAAGTGGAACTCTAAATTGGTAGTTAACTTTGTGAATAACAGAGTGGTGGACTCACATTTGTATTGGCTGCTAGTTGAATCAATTCGATGTTGGTCACAAAAACAATGGAAGATTGAGTTTCGACATATTTATAGAGAGACAAATATGGTAGTTGACTACTTGATGGATATTGGTCATTCCTATGAGTTAGTCAGTATGTGTTAGATAATCTTGTTGTTTCTTGCTTCATTCTTTGAAGTAATGATGTTTTAGATGTTTCCATAGTTTGTATGGTTCATGCATAAGTTTATTGCTTTGGACTTTTAGCTCTCTTCTTAGAAAAAAATATTAATTTATTGTAGTGTTTTGTGCATAAATTACTCTAACGCTATTTGTTAAATAATTAGTGATGTTTTATATCTTTCCAGCCAAACCTAATCTTTAATAGAGGAACGAAATATTTACAGTGAAATAAATAGTAAAAATAGGAATAAAAGCAAAAATAGTTAATTTAAATATATGAATATGCATGTAATTTTTGAAAGCAGCAGAGGATTGTAACCAACAACCGTGGAGCTTAGGATATGAAGAAAAATTGAGTTGTGATTTTCGGGATAGGTATTTATATAGATTTTAATTGATATATAAAGTTAGTGTAATTTTTATATTTAACATTTAATCATGACTTTATATATATATATATATATATGGTTTTAAATAATAAATTTAATAAATTTACTATAAATAAATAAAAACTTTGATTAAATGGATAAAAATGTTGACACTAACAGGAAATTAAACTCATTTATATAAATTATAAATCATAAGGGAGGGAGGTCGTCATATATATATATATGTATGTAGTTGGCATTGGGAGGCTGAGTGGTTTTGCGTAAATGGAATTAATCCCGCCAGCAGTAAGTGACTCCTTTGAGGGGAGACATTGAGAGATTGAGATTGACCAAACAATCGTGAGTTGCCTCCCAATGTCAAACCAAAATATATTTATTTTCCAATGAAATTAAGAAATCTTTAGGGTTTGCAAGCGAGATCAATCCTTTTCCTTCCTCTCCTCATATTATCTTCATCCGTCAGTGTATATACATCCAACGGCAACTTTACTCTACTCTACTTCCTAATTAATTATCTTTATTAGATCACAATAAAGTCCACAAAATACAATCACTCCTATTACAGTTTACTTTATAAGCTGGACTAATACATTTATTTTTTTTTTAAATAAGGTAGTTTGAAGACAGATTTAAAATCGATTTATTAATTAATCATTGTGTACTTAGGGTAATGTTTAAGGGTTAAAAATAAATTATTTTTATTAGAAATATAATATTTAATATTATTAATTTCTCTCCCTGTATAGGAACTTAATTCAATAAAATAAATAAACATAGTAAACAATTTTGTCATTATGCCTAAATTAAATAATAATTTAAATGTAGATTAATTCTAGTTTATATATTGTTTATTATCAAGTAATATACACAAAAATAAAAATCAAATAATCCATGCAGATGCAAGAATATCGTGCTAGTTTGGTCCTAACTATTTTTAGTTAAAATTATAATAAAGTATTGCATATTTATTTTTCACAAACATTCATGATTATAAAATTATTAAACTTTCGAGTTAACTCTTAAACTCTTACGAGTTTATGAGTGCACTTACATTGACTAAACTCTCAATATAAACTCTAGTTTACGGCTAAGTCATCAAATCAACAAATCAATTTGTTTTGTATACTTTAATTTGGTGTGTCATTCTTGAATCGAAGAACAAATACCTCTAAAAATATCAAACCTTCATTTATTCACAATATCAAAAATCAATGAGAGTGTTCTACCATCATTGTCACCTTTAAATTTATTATTTAATAATAATACATTGTTAAACTTAATTATTTAAGTACTGTGGAATATATGATTTATTATTTTAACTTATTATGTGGTTAAAATATTTAATTGTATGTTATTTATAGATATTTTTTATTATTTTATATAAAATAAATTCTTACTGGTTTATAAGTTGAGTTTATTAAATTCCCACAATTACACATACATTCTCAGCTTTAATAACTTGTAAACAATAAATATATAGTTATAATATATAGACGCTTTAAAGGTTTACATAACTAACAAGTGTTTCACAACTGCTGTTAAAAAAAACACATATTTCTCAACTAACAGAATCTCTTTTAACTATGTGGGAGATTTGACTGGAAAGAAATTTTGTAATGTTTCAGAGGGTCCCTTTTAATGTTTAATAGGCCTAGCATAATTCTTTGCAAAAATCATGGTTATAGGTTTATGGGCAACATAAAAACTCGTCTTTTCTTTCTAAGAATGGTTAGTACAGCAAAAATATTGTTTTACTTTGATTAGGTAATGGATTTGTTTGGTTAATTATGACATTGACCTTTGTCTACGAGTCGAGGAAAATTTGTAATCTTTGAAGCTAGTACTATGTTGTTACTGTAATGTGTAATCACTGTCATATCACTTTTTTGTAACATGGGGGTGCTTGAATAAAATTTGTCTCTTTTAAAAAAATACAATTAATTAAAAATCAAATACAGAATTTTCATATAACGGTACATCATACTTCAAAACAATTACAAGAATAAGGTAAATAAAAAATCATCTAGTTGAAAATTAAATAATTTATAGACAAGGTCCCTTTATGACTAACATCTACCTAATCTTAATCCTGATCCGTGAGCTTACTCCCAAGTTGAAAATTAGAAAATTTATTCTTTTTCTGGTTTTTCACATCATAGCAGAAAATTATACAATTTTAACACTAAACATAAACATAAAAACTCAATCTAAAATTTCTTACAAAAACAACTAATTTAAAGTTATCACAAAATCACTAGATCACTACCACCAGACTACCATTGTTATTAGACTACCACCACAGTTAACAACACCATTACCACCATAACATACACCTTTTTAAACTAGTTTTTGATAAAAAAATATAAATAAAAACTTCTTGTAATTTTTTAAAACTTTAACATTCACACTTAAAAGCCACCTCAATAAATGACTAAAAAGTTAAAATTTTTATATTGATTATTCTTTTATATAAGCATGTTATCATGACTCTTATAATTTGAATGTTTTTTTAAAGTATATAAAATTTATTAAAATCTTATAAATTTATTTTTTTTTAAATCATACAAATTAATTGTAAGTATAATTTGGGTTTTATATGTAATTTCCTAGGGTTCAACATACAAAAAACTAGGATCTTAGATAATATGTAACTCACATCCTTTATTCTCTGTAATCATCAAGAGAAAGTCCAAAAAATTTACCTGGATCAATAATATTGTTCAAAATTACCACCTTTAGGATTTCTCTCTTATACCCTAGTTTGAAAGAATTCAAAAATTGTGTTTTAAGCGAATCTTTTCATGGAGATCCTTCCTTGATTCTAGTTGGTCCTACTTCTTCTTATGATGACTTCCTTACTCAATTAATTTCTCTCTTCTCTAATTTCCTTTCCTTGGTCTTTGTGATGGTGAGAGAACTCTTACTCTTTCATAGTAGCTAGATAGTCTTTTAAAAGATATATGTATATATATCTATAGAGAGAAAATATATTTTTAAATATTTTTTATATTCTTTCTAACCTCATTTTTTCCTACTACCAAAATTACCCTTAATAAAGTGAAAAGAGAGGGAATTATTTTATTAACTTAAAAATAACCCCTAATGAATTGAATATAATTTCTAGTTTAACAACTATCACATTAGACATCTTTTTATTAAAGTCATTCCATAATTACATGAGTCAAATATTAGATTAAATAATCTACTATTTCTCCCACTTGACTCATGTGATGACTTGAAGTTTCAAAATCAAACTATAAGTGCACACCATACATTGAAATTAAAAGTCACCATCATTAATTGAATTAAAATGATTGAATCACGGCAGTTGCAAGTTATCTAAACAACCTGGTACCTTTTATGTATCACACATCATGCAATTCAACTCAACTTTAATAATATTGTAATATGTATCTTTAACATCTTTCAACACACATAATGTAATTTCATTAAAACAATAATGTATATCATATAATGTGAATGACATAATAAGTAGGAACACAACTATAATTTAATTCACAAGTGTCATACAATACGAGCATTATCATTATAATGTGTATATACACATCACATTACATCATTAACTAGTACTTATCCATAACACTCATCCTTTTAATATGGCCACTAAATATTTTGGGTGGTAAACCTTTAGTTAATGGATCTTCTATCATTAAGGTTGTACCGATATGCTCAATTGACACTCTATGTTTCTACATTTCTTCTTTAACTGTCTAATACTTCAAATCCATGTGTTTTGCTCTTTTAGAGTATTTTTCATTCTTAGAAAAGAAGAAAATTGCAAAGTTATCACAAGAAATCCATAATGGTTTGGCTATACTGTCAAAAATTCTAAACCCTGAAGTAAAGTTTCGCAGCCATAATGCTTGAATTTTGGCCTCAAAGCATGTCACAAGCTTAGCCATAATCCGAGTAGCCAATCCCTTCAAGGTGATCTGACCTCGTATATGTGAGCTTGTAATCATTGGTGCCTTGTAAATACCAAATAACCTTTTTTGTAGCTTTGCAATATTCTATTTTGGGATTGCTTTCATATTTGCCTAACACTCTTGCAGCAAAGTTAATATCCAGTCTGTACATGTCTAGCATACATCAAGATCCCAATCCATTTCCTTTTGTTCCAAATCATTTCTAGGACATTGCAACTAACTAAACTTGTCCCCTTTTTGTATTGGAACAATTCCTACAAATCACTTTTCCATTTTGAATCTCTCTGATACTTTATTAATATATCCTTTCTGAGACAATCCCAACAACCCTATAATCTATAACGAAATATTTCTATTCCTATCACATAGGATGCCTCACCTATATCTTTCATTTCAAAGTTATTAGAGATATTTCTTTACATCATGTAACATAGCAACATCATTACCAGTAAGCAAATGTCATCAACATACAAGACTAAAATCACAAATTTACTCCCACTGACCTTTATGTAGATACACTGATCAACAACGTTCTCTACAAAATCATACGATGTAATAATATAATTAAATTTAAGATACCATTGCTTGGAAGCCTGTTTTAGTCCATACATTGACTTCTTTAATTTACACATTAGATTTTCCTTTCCTGTAAAACCAAACCTTTTAGGTTGGTCCATATAAGCTTCTTCCTCTAAGTCACCATTCAAAAAGGCGGTCTTTACATCCATTTGGTGAAGCTCTAAATCATAATGAGCCACCAAAGCCAAAACAATCCTCAAAGAGTCCTTTTTAGAGATTGGAAGAAAGGTCTCTTTGTAGTCAATACCATCTTTTTAAGTGAAATCTTTGGCAACAAGTCTAGCTTTGTACATTTCCATATTTTCCTTTGAGCCATGTTTGGTCTTAAAGACCCATTTACAACTGACTCATTTTGAACCTTTAGGCAACTCAACTAGATCCCAAAGTTTATTGTCATCCATTGATTTCAGCTCTTATTTCATTGTATTGAATAATTTTTTAGAATTTTCACTTTTCATGGCTTGCCTGAAAGAGACTAGTTCTTCATCAATGCTCAAGTCATTTTTCATATTAAAGTAAATACATAATATAATAGCTTGAAATAGCTTACCTTGTTTGCCTTTCAAACCCTTTTGGTGCTATTTATTGTGTCTTTTCTATCATTTGTTCATTTATGACTTGCACATTAGTTGCTGACTCATCACCTTGTGGGTTTAGAATATTATCATGTTGTCTTTAGGTGTTGTTTAACTATAATATCACCAAAGGAACACCATCTTGAGAAGGGACTTTATGTGAAGAAGATTCACCACGTGTTTCTACAATATACATCTTTCGTGATTCTCACTCCCACTAAAAAGGCTATTTCAATGAACCGAGCATTACCAGACTCAACTATTTTTGTACTATGATTAGGTCACTCCCACTATAAACAATACCATAGTTCATGGTACCTCTCAAATATCTCATGAGTCTAACAAGTGCAACCTAATGATCTTGACTAGGATTTGTTGGGTATCTACTCAGTCTACCCACAACATATGTTATATCAGGTTGAGAGAAATTCATTAGATGTAATAAATTCCCAATAATTTAGGCATACTCTATTTGACCTACAGAATCACCTACATTCTTCTTTAAATGAGAGTTAGAATCACAAGGCTATTCACCGGCTTTGAGTCAAAAAGACCAAACTTCTTAAGAAGTTTCTTAACATAGTGTTCTTGGGATAACATTATACTATCACCCTTCCTTATGATTTTAACGCCTAATATCACACTTGCTTCACCCGTGTCTTTCATATCAAATTTTGATGCAATAAATGATTTTGTTCTAATCACTATCTCAGTACAAGAACTAAAGATAAGCATGTCATCCACATACAAGCAAATAATAACACATTCATTATCCACCAACTTAGTGTACACACATTTATCTACTTCTACAGGAGAAACAATCATTAATAAAAAATTGATTAAACTTTTCATGTCACTACTTTTGTGTCTGTTTTAAACCATATAAGGATTTGAGAAGTTTGCACACTTTATTTTCTTGACCAGGAATAACACATCCTTTAGGTTGCCTCATATAAATTTTTTCTTCCAAATCACCATTTAAGAAAGTTGTTTTTACATTCATTTCATGAATAACAAGTTTGTAAATGGAAGTTAGAGCTATTTAAATCCGAATTGAAGAAATTCTAGTTACTAGAGAAAAGGTATCAAAGTAATCAATATTTTGTTTTTGAGTAAAACCTTTTGCTATTAGTCTAGCTTTTTATTTCTCAATAGACCCATCGAGATTATATTTTCTTTTGAAAATCCATTTGCAGTCAATAGGTTATGCTCCAATGGGTAAATCAACCAAAATCCAAGTATTGCATTTTGAAATAGAATCAATTTTAGATTTAATAGTTTCCTTCCAAAATATAGCTTCAGTAGAAGAAATAGCTTAAAAAAACACAAAGGTTCATTTTCAATAAGATAAGTATAAAAATCATTTCCAAAGGATATCTTTTTTCTAGTCTTTTACTAATTCTCAATTCCTGATATGAATTTTCAGGATTATTTTTTAAAGAAAGATTATCTAAAGAATTATTTTCATATTTCAAAGGAAATATATGTTCTAAAAATTTAGCATTTTTAATTTCCACTATAATATTATGGTTAAGCACATTACTTTTCAAAACAAGAAATCTATATGCTGCACCATGTTCAACATATCCAATAAGCATGCAATCAAAGGTTTTGGTTCCTAGTTTTCTTTTCTTAGATGACCTTAGCAAGACACTCCCACACTTTTAAATATTTTAAGTTAGGCTTATAACCTTTCCATAGTTCATAGGGTGTTTTTGCAATTTTCTTATGAGGTATCCTATTTTGTAGAAAACAAGAAGATAATAAAGCTTCTCTCCAAAGGTTATCAGGAGCATTAGAACTAATAGGTAATGTATTCATCATTTCTTTTAATGTCTTATTTATTCTCTTAGCTACTCCATTAGATTCTGCTGAATAAAGGAGAGTTACTTCATATATTATACCTTCTTTTTCACAAAATTCATTAAATAAATATTCACCTCCTTTATCGGATCTAATTCTCTTAATTTTATTATTTAATTGATTGTCCACTTCTGCTTTATAAGAAAGAAACATTTCAAAGGCTTCACGTTTATTCCTTTAAATAAGCTTTGGTGTATCTAGAAAAATCATCTATAAAAGTGACAAAATATTTTTTACCGTCTCTAGTCATGGTGTTCTTTAAATCCACTAAATCGGTATGAATTAAACTAAGCAATTCATTTTCTCGTTGTAGTATGAAAAGACAAGATTTTTTTGTTAATTTAGCTTCAATGCATATCACACCATACATCACTAGTTGCAGAAATCAAACCAAGATGTCTCATTTTCTTAAAGTAAGACATATTAACATGTCCTAATATAGCATGCCATATATCAATGGAGTCAACAAAGTAAGTAGAAGGAATGTTAGAAACATTAAGAAAAAAAAGTCCTTGATGATAATATCCCTTTTCCCACAAAAATATTATTTTTTGTCGTTACAATCTTGTCAGATTCAAGTGACACTTTAACCCCAAATTTTCCCAATAAAAAAACAGAAATCAAATTGACCCTAATATTGGGCACATGGAGTACATCATTCAATGCAAAGGTCTTTTAGATGTGAGCTTTAAAAGAACTTTCCCTTTTTCCCAGAAGTCATTCAAGAATCTCCAATATACATAAATTCTTCTCCATCCCCCACAATACTGTAGGAGGTCATATTTGTTTTCACAAATATGTCTGGTAGCACCAGAGTCTACTACACATTTGTTCATGAACCAAATTCACTTGAGAAGCCATGGACTTTGCTTTTGCAATTTTTTTCTCCTTCTTATTGGTGTCTTCAATGATGATACGAGTTATCAGATCAACAAGTGACAATTGTTTGTGTTTGTGTTTGAGTTGTTGCTTGTGATCTTTCCATGACTCTGACAGGTTCTCTATGAGTTGTCCAACAACAAATTCATCAGGTTGATATCTTGTGGTACTCATTAATTTGTGCCTTGATGTCAGTGTCTTCGTTCATCTCCCACTTGTAATAATTTCCACTAACAAATTTTTGTTTCCCAGCATCTTGGATCGTATACTTTGTCATCATTGACTCCCAAATTTTTGTTTCCCATATCCTTGGTAGTATACTAATAATAGTGTGTCTACATACTTTATTTACATGAGTCCATTGTTCAATCTCTTATAGTGTGTCTACATGCTTTATTTACACGAATCCATTGTTCAATCTCTTTGGGGTCGATAGAAGATGGCTTTTGTTTAGTGAGTGCAAGTGCAACAACATACATGTCAAGGATGGAGTGAACTCGTTGTTGCCACCTTAAAAAATTTTGACCACCAAACACCTCAATCTTAGAAATGTTAGAAAAAGGCTTAGCATACATAACTGATTATGTATTTACAATCGGAGGAGGTTGGTCAACATTTTGTTGTTGAGAATCGTCACCCTTGGTGCTCATGGTAAATCCTTATTGTTGTAAAATATTGAGGAATAATGCCACCAAAGAGATAAAATAATTAGTTTGAGACTTGTGTTAGACACATTGTCCTTAAGGATTTATTTATGTGGGACAAAAATTTCTTAGGACTTAATAAACTCTTCCTAGAGATAAAGTTGTAGAACAATGGAAACAAATAAATTTAATAAATTTTACGTGAGAATTCACCCTTTTCTGAAGCAAGTAAAAGTCAAATTTTGCAACAACTTTATTATTTTTAAAACTAATCCAATATAATCTTACTTCCTACTTTACGTTAAATCAATAATTTTACTTCCTACTAACCGTGCATTTCAAAACTATCTCAGCAACAAACTAAGTTATGAGAGAAAATACTAGCCAATAGAAAGTACACAATCGAATATAAGAGAAAGAATTAAAGACACGTATAGGAAGTGAAAGTTACAAAACTTGGTAAAAATTAAAACCATCTTTCACAATAAATTTAAATAAAATTAAAACTGAATAATAAGCAATTAAAACGGACTGAACTAAAGTTGTGGGCAGTTTTCCAAATTCAGGTTCCACGTATTCTTCTCAACAGAAAAATTAATGACGTAAAAATATTATGTTAAAGATAATTGAAATAATAATTTTAAAATATTAATAAGATTATATGCATCCCAAAATTGACAAAATTGCAGAGAGGCTGAACAAAAGAATCCAAATCTATTTTCATTCGTATCGGGGGACAATGGGATTTGATTTTTGGCCATTTTGCTTTGGTTAACGCAATGTGTTTTCCACTCTAATCATGTCACTCTTAATTTCGAAACCACCAACAAGAACACCTTGTTTTTATTTCTGCCGTTAAAAAAGAAACGACCAAAGCCTGCGAGAAAGAAGACAACAACCAAGTCTTCGGAAAAGTCAGAAAGAAACCCTGCATGAACCGAAGCAAGAAAATCAACAATAGTTAATAATTTAATGGTGATCTGATGCATTAAACCATGGATATTTTAAGGACTCAAATTTAATATCTTTAATTAAGTTGAAAAAACGTTTCCTTAGCTATAGCTAATTCACATGTTCCGTGCTAATCTCACGGTGGTGGATGACGAACCGCCGAAAGCAACTATGGGAGTTATTCCATTCCAAACTTTGAAAACATAAGATAAATTATCCCTTTTAATATGGTCTGTTTTCTTTTTTAAGAAAATTATGGATGTTTTATACCCAAGGTAATATTATGTGGATTTAAACCTTTAACCACTTGTTAAGAGGTACTTTAATATTTATCAAGATTAAAAAAATAATTATTTATTTAATAATAAAATATTTACCTATAAATAATAATAATAATAATAATAAAATATTTTTAATATATTTTCTAAAAACTATTATTATCTTTAATATTTATTTTTTCTCTCCTAATTATTTCTCATTATAATTTTTATTTAATTACTAAAGATACACCTTGCTCACACTTATATAATCTAACATTGATAACTTATATAAAATTATCCAAATCTTTTCAATTTTTAATTTTTCTCATATTAAAAAAAGTAGGGTGACAAAATGGATTGTCTCATCTCATCTTTGACTCATTGAAAACGGGTTGGGCAAGCTAGTCCATCATAGTTAGAACGAACCATGGTCTGCGGGACTTTTGAATTCTTTTTAAAAAATAATATAAAATTTTATTTAAAAAATAAATTTTTATTTTCTTAAAAAATTCATGATTTTACAAAAAATAAATAGAAAAATCACAAAAAATAAATCTTATATAGTTGATTTTATTTGTTTACAATACTATGCTTTTACAAAAATAAATGATAAATAAACTCATAACAAAGTTTATTTTATTTTCTTAACAAAGTAATTTTTATAAATTTAACTTAATGATCTATTTATATTTTATATTTTAATTAATATAATTATCTTATTATTTATATAAATATTATAATTTTCTTAAAAATAAAATAAAATATTGGTAGTTGGTCAGCCAACTTATCTCACTTCACCTTTATCCGTTAAATTGGTAGGTTAGACGTGACATGTCAAAACAAACAACAGATTAAAAACAAAATACCAGCTCAATCCCTTAAAATGAAAGTGTGCATACCAATCCACTTGGTTTGTCCTATTTTGGCACTTCTAATAAAAGTATGATGTCATAATTATGCACTCCTTTTGTTTTAATTTAATTTCACACAACAAGAATATGTGTGAAAATAACCTAGGATATATTATCATTAAATATGGTGTGATATGTAAAAAAAAATAGATTTAATTATTTTTCCCACGATTTTTAAAAGGATTAATATTAAACATTTTTTCAGTATCTTTTGGGTTTTGATTTTGATATTTATGAAAAATAGTCCAAGTTGTTAACAAAAAATCTTAAACAATAGCATCACTAGCGAAGTATTATCTCAACTTAGACAAGTATTTACTCATCATGTCAAATAAGTAGAACATGTGTTTTTATTTATTATTAATTTTTTTTAAAATGTTTAGAAGTATTATCTATATTGTTACATCTATGTATTACACCATCATTAGTGAGGTATTACACCATCACGTCTATTTAAAATACTAAGTATTTCCTCTTCCTGTTTGGGAACCTTTAAAACTTATATCTCAAAATAGAGTCTCATGCTCTGTTTGTTACGTGTTTAATGATTTTTTTAATAGTAGAAGTTATGTTTAAAAAATAAAATTAATAGGGATAAAAACGATAATAAAACATCTCATTATATTGCCCAAGTTTTTATGTTGAACAGCTGCCTAACGTTCTGCTATAGTCATAATTTTTAAGTATCCAGGATTTTAGCAAATTAAATCATTAAAAATACAATTCAAATGAGGAATGCGTGACTTATTAATTTCAACTGAGGACCCAAATTTTAAAATGTGGTTTTGTGTTCCTTTATTAGTATTAGATGAAGGGGTCGTGACATGACGTCAAAAACAAGTGGCTAATCAATAAATACCTTGTGTTTCTACTTTGTGGTTTTGGAGACCCTTTACTGCTCCTTCGTTAATAACCCCTCTTTTTTTTTTCTTTTTTTTTTTTTTTACATAATGGGATTGCATTATTGTTTATTAGCGAAAAGACAGATGTTATTTTGTTTGTATATTTGTTTTTTATTAAATTAAATAAAAAATAAAAAATGCAAAAAAAAACATTATTTTAGATTATTAGTGTAACAAACCAATTAAATAAATATAGAAAATAATCCTGAGTAACTTATTAATTAAAAGCTTTTACAGTTTGCATGAAAAAAGGGAATAATAAAAATGCACTGCTTAAAAATTACAAAATAAACAATCAAGAGTGCTTTATATGGATATTAGACAAAAGAGATTAAAAGTAGTTTGATAAAGTATATTGAAAAAGTTAAATAAAGGGTTTATTAATATTTAGAATTGTGAACATGAAAAGGATAACTGTTTTTATTAATGGTATATAAATATAGGTTAAGATTCTCCTTCTTTTTTCTCTTCTCTTTTTTTTTTAACATAAATTCTCGATTTCTTTTTAATTACATACTTTGAAAAAATATTTTTGAATATATTTATTATTTTAAAATTTTAAAGTAATATTAATTATTTTTTATTTATTCTATCCCTTATTTTTATCTAATATTTAATTAATGTAAGCATATACATTTATTGTGAAGTAAATAAATAAAAGAGTAAATAAGAAATTTGACGATTATTTTATTTGAATAATTTTTTTTTACATTTCTTATTTTATATATCAAAATATTAAAAAGAAACAAGTGAAGTATCAAATTAAGAGTTTAATACTTATACATTGACAATATAAAAAAGTTTTACACTAATATTCAATCATAATCTTTCATGTATCTTGTTATATATAGTAAGTTTATTGACTTTATCTATTAATATTAAATTAAAAATTATATACATAAAATGTTATCATCGAATATTATCCTAAAACTTTTTTTCACTATACGCATGAGCTGTTTTTCTTAAATTAATTTTATCTTTAAAACTAATGAACTCAATCCTTGTTTGTTTTAGATTTTGATATAGTTAATTTTAAACATGAATTACGATTAAAAAATTAAATCATAAATATTATATCGAAGTTGGAGTTGTGTGTTCCACAATTAATCATAAAGGAAGGGTATTATATATTTTGAATTGAAAACGTGTATTTGAGTGTAGGAATAGTAATGTAGCGTGTAGATAAACAAAAATATGTATTCCTTTGCGCAAAATATTTGACCAAATAAACGGGTGTGCAAGTAAACCAGAATAAGGTAAGCTATGAGGTCATATTTTCTTTAAGCTACGTAGCCCCTTAACAATGAAAATTTCCACAAAAAGGTGAAAAGATCAAGGTACATGCTTCAACCCTACATTTTGACTTGTTTGCCCTCATTAATATCAACATTAATAATTCACTATGGTTAGCAACTTAACATATCAACCCTACATTTATACTAACATTAAATTATAATTTTTTATTTAAGTGACTTTTAAATTACTAATTAATAAAGTCAACAAACTTACTATGAATAAAAAATTGTGATTGAATGTCACTAAAATTATATATCAATTAAATTCTAAAAAAATACTCTTCTTTTCTTTTCACTAAAAAGTAAAACCGCGTTTTTAAGAATGAACACGGCTTTAAAAAGCAATAATATATATATATATATATAACCACATTTTAAGCGTAAAACATAGTTACTGTAAAAAATAAGAAAACATAATAATCACCGTAAGATCTTAATAAACAGTTCACATTGAATTATTAATTAAACAAGCTCACAATTTTAGTGGGACAGAATAGGTGTTTTAGCTCGCCATGCCAAGCTCATCAACCCACTGGGCGAGAGAGCGGGGCTGGTTGACTTGCTATCTTATATTAATAATTTTTTATATTAATTATATTATAAATACTAGCGAAAACACAGGTGTTGCCACGCCTGTATATTTGCATTTCTATTTTAATATCTTTTGTAAATTTTATATTTTGAAATATAAATTATTATGTGACATGTTTTGAAATATATTTTGTTAATTTTATATTTTTGTTTATGATAACATGATAAAAACATGTCAGATCATCAATGGATATGTCAAATGTGCAATGAATATGAAAAAATGAAAATAGGAGAGTTGGAATAGAAGTTAAAATATTGTCGCACCTGTGTATTTGCATGTTTATTAAAAATATTTATAATAAAATATAAGCATATATTAATAGGGAGAAGTTAATAATAGGTATTTTGAAAAGTGGACATCAAAAGGGGTATTGTCTTTATTAATAGTATAGATATAGAAGTATAAATATAGTATATAATATAATATCATATATTATACATTATAAATATAATTGAACAATTATATATGTTGAATATCAATATTTTAAAGTAATATTTTGCTTAAAGTCATAAGATTGGTCGTGGTAAAGTATATGTTTAGGAAATAAAAGGTTGTGGGTTCAAGTCCCTCTTATGATAAATTAGTTTATTTTTTTAATTTTAAAATAGGTATAAGGGTAGAATAGGTATTTTGAAAAGTGAAAATCAAAAGAGGGTATTGCCTTTATTAATAGTATAAAAGTATAGATATAGTATATAATATAATATCATATATTATACATTATAGATATAATTGGACAATTATGTATGTTGGATATCAATATTTTAAAATAATTTTTTACTTAAAGTTATAAGGTTGGTCTAGTGGTAAATTATATATTTGAAAAATAAGAGATATGGGTTCAAGTCCTCTTAGGACAAATTAGTTTATTTTTTTAATTTTAAAATAGGTGTAGGGGTAGAATAAGTATTTTGAAAAGTAGACATCAAAAGGGGGTATTCCCTTTATTAATAGTATAGATTATTAATAGTATAGATAAAATATAATTAATCAATTAAAATTAAAAATTAAAAGTATGAGAATTAATATATTAAACAATCAAATCTAGTATTACTATTTTACTTATAAATTAATCAAATTATATTAAAATTTAGTTTAAATTAGAAATAAAAATTAGAAATTTACTTTAATATTCTACTTTACTTTATAATGTTTAAACTAGTTTGTTAAGATATTTTTATTTTGATATTTAGGTTGAAAGAAATTTAGTTTAGAAAAAATAAAAAAAAATTGAAATTAAAAAACTGAAAAAATTGGCAAGCCAACCTACTTACAGATTGGGTAGACTAGACAGTTTAGCCTACCCTTAGCATGATGGGTTAGTCCATCTCGTCCTGTTTTTTGTGGGTCATAGACGGTCTTGGCCAAAACAAGGCAGGTTAGTATATGTCACTACCACCACCGTCAACAGTGTGTCTGTGTTTTGTGACTTCCCAATGACGAGTTTACTTGCCTTACCGATAGAGAAGACCTCAAAAAAAAAAAAGTTGTCGAAGACTGTCAAACTAAACTTTCAATCTGTGTCAAAGAAGTCATAAAAATGTTTGCCCCATCCGTAAGCTCCCTCAATAAAGGAAAAAAATCTTATCCGATCGACCTATCTTCTTACTCTCACATTTTCTATGTATTTGTGTTAGTGCGTGTGTACATATATTTGTGTGTTTGTCTGTGTGTCTGTATCTGTCTGTATGTGTGTTTGTGTGTGTTTATTGAGACTACTAATGTGTCCTCTTCCTTTGTTGACACACTGTTTTTTTCTTCTCTTGAAGTTACTATTTTTTTTTTATATTTTCTTGACGTGTGTTAATTTTTTATTTTTTTATGTTTCTAATTTTTTCTTAATTTCTTTATTTTATTTTTATGTTCCTTTTATATTTGATATCCTTATTTATTATCTTTATTTATTTTTTTCCTTCGTAATTTATTTTTTCTTACTAGTCGTCCACTTTTTACCGACGAGAGCTTAAGTTTGAAATGTTGGGCTCATTTACACCCCTGATCTAAGAGATACAAATATGAAACTAGTACTTGTAGAAAGCTTAATTAGTTACGATCATAATAAATTCCAAAAGCATTTATCTCATATTTCTCCTTCTAATTAGGCTGACAACAATTAGATAGAATGATTCAATTAAAAAATAATAATTACAACAAGAATCTAATTTAAAGAAAAAAATTAGGTAAGTAATTACAATTTGATAAAAGTTCAACCTCCTTTTGCAAATTAATCAAATATATAATTTTTTTATATAAACATGTTTTTTTATGTTCAATTTGATAGATATGATAAAATTAGAGAAGAGAGAAATATTATAAAATGTTTGGCTTTTTAGGAGAAAAGTTAGAGAGGTATAAGTGTGAAATGGAATAATTTCTTCTCTTAAATTTTTCATTAGGGTTTAGGGTTTATGTGGTACTTACTAGTTGTCCCACATATTCTATAGGTCTTTCTCTTTTTAAGAGTTACGCTCATTTGAAATAGTATTATGGATTTCACTATTTTTAAAATTACTTAACAACAAATTTTCATCCTTTTTCCTCCCTCCTATCTCTCCTATCTCCAAACAGAGGGTAAGAATTAATACGAGTTTTTTTATAAGCAAATTATAGTTATTAATATGATAGTTTTTATTAATGGATAAATTTGAACTCATAACCTCTCTCTTTTTCTTTTCTCCACATGTGAACTTTGTCACGAAACCAATTTTACAAAAAGGGTTTGAGTTATTATTCATATGAAATTATTGTAACCTTGTGCCTGAGTTCAATTTATATATATATAAAAAAAAACATGTTTGACTTTCAAAGTGACAAAGGATTGGACTTGGTTGAACAAGATTTGTACTACAAGTTGATAAATTTGCACCCTCTTCTCCTTTGTCATGTGATAGTGAGTTTCTTCTTATATATCAAGAAACATGAGTGGTACTGGTATTGTTTGTGACAATCAATTTAGTTAAGTGTTAGAAGTCTTCATATTAGGATTTTAATTATTAGTTGAAGAGCTATTTTCAATTAGATGGGATGGTTAAAATTTGAAAATAAATTAAGTAGGATATCCTCTATTTGTGAGAGGGCTTAAAAATGTATACAAAACATGCTTTAACACCAAGTGTGTTTAACAACAATTAAAGTTTCAAAACTTCACTTGCCTAAGTTGTTTGAGTTTGTATGAAAACCAAAATATTCTCAATACTTCAAGTTCAACGAGAGATCAAGAATTCACTTGCTTACTTTCTTAAAGATATAAGTGGGATAGTTTCAATACTACTAGTACCCTCGATCAATCTCTAGGAGAGCTTTTCCTCCTCAAGCGACTTTGCACATTTAAGCACTCGTGGCTAAAGAGCTATGTATAGTGTTGGTCTCTGGAACAACCCTCACTCCTTTAGCAACTTCACACTTTTAAGCACTTGTGGTTAAGGGGCTATGTACCCCTGATCAGTCTATGAGAGATCCCTCCCTCAAGCAACTTCTCTATGTACGAATACGAAAATGTTAAGGTTGATTCTTTTTGCACCCTATTTTTCTAATTACACCCCCTAAAACCTCACTATCTAAAATACCATCACCTTCTTCCTCCGCCTGACCCCCTCTAGCCCACCTCACCCCATCCCATTCACAACCCACTCACCCCCGTAGCCCTAACCACCCCACAATTAGAGTTGGCAATCTAGGAGGGCTAACCCAGTTTGGCCCATTGGACTTTTCAAACAAAATGGGTTGGGTGGACTCATATTTTGTCTAGCTACATATTTCTAAGCTTGACCTGACCTTATATTGGCCCACGAAGTCAAAATAGGTCTTTTAAAAAAACAAAATTCAAATTTTTATTAAAAATAAAATTTTATTTTATAATACAAGTCCAAACCAATTTAAAATATCGCACTAATTAATAAAAAATGCATCATAAATAAGTCTAAAATAAAATAAAAATATATTTATATGTATATTTTAACTTAATATACATTTTAAAACAACATAATTTTTATTTGTTAAAAATATATTATTAAATAAACATCAAATGTACTTTATATATATATATATATATATATATTAACAATAGGTATATATTGACTTCACATCAAACATATTTTTATGTGTATATTTTTTATTTAATATATTTTTAAAAATATATTATATATATTAATATTATTTTTAAAATTTATGTATTTATATTTGTATTCAGATCGGTCCGACCCAAATCCATTTATATAGTTAAGTCAAATGGATAGGTAAAAAATTTAGGCTCCTTTTTTAGAGTGCAATATGACTCATTTTGTAGGCTTGTAGGTCAACCCAACGGACCAAACACATAAGTCACCCTATCCTGCAACCCCCATCCTACCCCATAGCAAGCCCCCACCCCACCCTCAAAATCTTTTGGATGATTGAAATTTGGAATTACGAAACTTTTGGTTTCTATAAAATGTGTGTAAAAATTACATTGCATATCACATGATCCACAATTAGTAATTATATAATTACATATCTTGTAATCCGTAATATGTTCTGCACAACTAGAATCATGTGCTCTGTAATAATTAAAAAGTGCACAAAAAAATGTATAGAGCACACTATAGATCATAAAATTCACAATTATGTAATTACTAATTGTGGATCATGTGATTCACAATATGTTTTTATTTTACATGCACTCACGTATGTGAATCACAAAATTCGCACAACAATTTTATTGTTGTAGATCATCAAATCCACAAGTAAGGAAATGAGAGTTTGGCGTCTAATAATTCGAAAGTGGGGAATAACTGTTGTCAGAGGGGGATGCAAAGGGTTGAGGGGTTAAAGATGAGAAGGGAGAAAAGGGTCAAGATCCAGATAGATGCGGTGTTGTTGCTTGGGGCAGAGTGTAAATAAGGGACGGAAAATATTAGGGGTGGACAAAAACTGGTTTTTCAAAAAAACCGAATTGAACCAAACCAATTCGTTTGAAACAATTCGGTTTTTAAACTTAAAAAGCAAACTATTTTAGAAAACTGATTTGGAACCAAATTACTTTTATAAAACTGGTTCTAAACTGGTTTTGAACTTTTTTTTTGTCAATTCTTTTTTTACGGTGTTGTGGACAACTAGAGGAAGTGTTTTCCTAGTAAATGCATTTCTCACATGATTGTGAAAAGTTTCAAAGAGGTGTGGGATACAAAAAAAATAATTTATAAACTAGTAAACTAAACTATTTATAAAACCAGTTCGATTCGAACCGAATTGGTTTAAAAATAATTTAGTTCGAACCGAGCTAGTTTTAAAAACAGTTCAGTTAATTTTTATCAAACTGGTTCGACTCAAAATTAGTTCGGTTCAATTCGATTCAAAACCAATTTGGTTCAAACTAGTTTTTTTGCACACTCCTGGAGAAGATGATGAAGATGAAGGTAGGTTGATAAATTCAAATTTTGAGAAGTGAAAATAGAAAAAATAAAGATGCAAAAAGAAAATATCATATTTTAAAACTTAATATGACTTTAAGAAGGACATGGAGGGATATCAACTTCACCGGTGAATTAGTTGTATATATAGGTAACCCCCAAATCATAAGGGTAACTCTTCAAGAAAAATAAATGTTCTTGAATAAGCCAGTTAAAGCTATACCGAACACTCATTTAAAGGGTTTGTAGGTCCCTAGTTAGCACGGTGTCTTAACCACATTAGATCTTGACTAAACTTGAAAGATCTCAAACTTCGATTGATTTAAATTTTAAAGTACACTTTAGTCAATGCTTATGTTTGATATTCAACGATAGATAATAATTTCTATATTTAAATATCATATCTAAAGTTTAAACAGCATACTAAACTTTCAAATTTTGTTAAAGCACAGTCTATTTTTTAGCCTAATATATAATAGTAAACATGATACATTTTTCTGTACACATTGGAATTATATTCTATTAGTTTTCCTTTTCTTAAGAAACATTTATGAAAAGCAATATAAATATCTTTAAAATAATTGAAAATGTTGATCGTATTTTATTTTTTTAAGGTGTATCTATCGATCTTAAGTGGTAAGAGAGATAGAAAAGAGATAAAAAAATACAAATTACAATAAATGATATGATAAAAAATAAATAAAAGGGTTATAGCTAGAAAATAAAATTGTATAAAATTATTATTGAATATATATATATATATATATATATATATATATATATATCAAAAGAATGATCTATATAAACATTTATGTATATTTTGCATGGATAAGAAAACAGTTCTCCAGGAATTGTTTTTTATCATTTTTCTATATAAATTAAGGATGAGTAAGTGGATCAATTCGACCCCTTTAAGTCATGTTTCTCCTGTTTAAGCCCATATGTGAAGTTTGATTTTAAATGAACCACATAAGTTTGATCTGCAAAAATAAATAGACTTTTTTAAGAGTTCGTATTTAGTTCATGAAATTCGCAAGTCTAACAAAACGATTCACGGGTTTGCACACACATATATATTTTTTTTAAAAATAATTTAAAAACATCTAATATTTTTAAAACTAACTAAACTATAATATATCATACTAAAAATATATCATTATTTATAATAATCTAAAACATAAAATAATTCTAATATTAAAGGTTGTAATTCTTTTTTAAAAAAATCTAAAATTCGAAGGCCCACAGCTCGGGTATATCCACCCCTATTTATGGGTGTTTATTGGTTTAAGTCAATTTGATGAAATCGGCAATTTGAATTGAATCAATTAATTTGGTTCGCTTTTTTCACTTGATCGACTTTGAACCTAAACCAAACCAACTAAAATCGACTATCTTCAGTTTGGTTCGCAGTTTTAACACTTTAAAACTCTTATCTAACTCGAACCAAACCAAAAGCATATATTATTATATATTTATTTTATATTTTATTTGTACTGAGTTACTTTAAATATATATAATTTGTTATTTGTATTGTATTGAGTTATTTAATTTGGTATATGTGAAGTACTTAATATTTTTTATAAAATTATGAATTTGGTATTAATGGAATTGCTTATTTTGAGGTATAAAATTATTTTTTATAATTTAATAAAAAAAATTAAATTTTTAGTTTTTTATCAATTTTCTCCAACTTCAAACTGAATTAACTCAATTATCATTGATTTATATTGATTCAAATCAAGAAAAAAAAAATTCAACAATTCAAACCAATTAAAATTCATTGTTTGAGTTTTCTTTTACCTCCAAAAATTGAACCAATATATCCATGAACCCCGACCCCTACCCCTGCTATAAATGCACTTAATAGCTACTAAGGACAACAACCAAAAATTCACAACAAAAATGAGGTGGCCGTGGCGAAACATTAAAAAAAAAACATTATCGTAAATTACAAATCTCCAATGACATCAAATTATAGGGAAAATGTTACAAAAAATATATATATAGGAAAATAAACTAACAATGGAGTAAGCTAAATGATTAACTCCAGAAATTTTGGAAAAGAATCAAGTAAATATATATAGTTAAGGGAGAATATTTTATGAAGTTAGAACAAATAAAATAGTGAAGTCTCCTATTTAATTTGCGGAGGAGCGAGGTAGAACTCCCTAACTAGGCAGCCATGACTTTGTGACGCTTGTTGGATTCTTGAGCAATGATTTCCCTGTGTGCATCCAATGCAGTGTTCTTCACCCTGGTTTCAACCATTGCTTTGTTCTCTTCCTTAATGTTGTTCATCACTTTGGGTGGATGTATCTTTTCAAGTTCATCCAACACACTGTGTATGTCAAACACTAGCCGTTCTGCAAGGGTGCGTGAAAACTCTGCTCTAATCACTACACGCAGCACGTTTATGTGTTGTGCTGCTGGTGGCATTGGATACGCTGGCACTATCCATCCGTGCCGCCTCAACATTTCTGATATCTTGAACTCATCATACTCACTTCTATCTTTCAGACAAAACGCCACCACAGGAACACCATCGTCTTTTGAGAGTATGTTAAAGCGTCCACTTTTCTCCAAATTTTTCTTCACCACCATTGCATTTTCTCTACAGTTCTCCATTATGCTTCGGTACCCCTAGTCAGTCCATTAACAAGGTAAGCATATTTTTATGTTTAGTAAATGTTTCTTTCAAACAATGGTCGGTCATTTTGTTGCCAGTTTTAATATGAATCTACTTCACTTCCATCAAATGATTATTAGTTATTTCATGTTTAATTCTTATATATTACGTATATACTTGTGATTAAAGATTCATTCGTACTTGTTATGAAACATTGTGCCAATAAATTAGAGTTGGGAGGTTGAGTTTTTTTTTATCCAACTAATAAACATGAATTATAATTATTTAACCATAGGCTCACCTCTTGACCAAGGCGAATAAGCTGATAGTATTGGGCAATGATCTGACTAGAACCTGCAAGTGGCAAATCAATTATATTTTTAGGCCTGTATGTTAAGGTAATCAAGTATTTAGTATGTAATCAAGGATCAAGGAATGTACGTAGTTTGTAATCAATGAATCACCTTTAGAGAAATTGAGGGTGAAAGTGGGTTGGTCAGCTCCAAGGTAATTGATATGGAAAACAAGGTCTTCCGGCAAGTCCTCTTTGGTTCTCCATATAACCCAACCAATACCAGCATATACAAGCCCATACTTATGGCCACTAACATTTATGCTCTTCACCAATGGCAGTCTGAAATCCCATTCTAGCTCTGGATAAAGGAAGGGAGCAATAAAGCCACCACTAGCAGCATCAACATGAATGGGTGTATCCAATCTGGAATATATGACATGGCAAGTAAAGCAAATGAGTAGAGGGTAAAGGAAAGCTTAGTAAAAATGGCAAAGGTAATTACTGGAAAATTATATACCCAGTTTGCTTGTTTTTCTCTAGTAGCAAGTCGTTTAAGAGCTTGACATCTTCGAACTCTCCATTGTAGGTTGAACCCAAGATTGCAGCCACACAAATAGTGTTGTCATCAACCATCTCAACGGCTTTGGCGGGGTCCATGACGTAGTAGCCTTCTCTCACCTCAACTTCCCTCAACTCCACCTCAAAATACCTTGCAAATTTCTCCCAACATACCTGCACATTGGAACCAGTCACCAAATTGGGCTTATCATAGGGCTTTCCCTCTGCCTTTCGCTTGTTCTGCCACTTCTTCTTGAATGCAAGCCCTGCCAGCATTATGGCCTCTGATGATCCCACAGTTCCTGCTCCAATTGCATTCTCATTCTCTCCAATTTCAGCATGGAACATACGAGCTATCATGTTCACACATCGATTCTGTTTCCAAAAAGACACCATATCATAGAAAGAAAACATTAATGAAGGGATAAAACAGCAACTATTTTGTAACAAATGAAAAGAAGATTGAAAAGGAAAAAGAATTATGAGAAGGTACGTGAAGGTCAGTGGTGATGGGATACTCGTCCATGTCAACATAGTTTTTGTTGATGGATTCCATGATGAGTTTGTTGCACTCTTCCTCCATGGAAGTGGTAACAAAGGACGCCAAGTTGAGCTTTGGAATGGCATCGAGCTGCAACTCATCGTGAATGTTCTGGTAGGCAGCCTCCTTGGGCATGGAGTTCTCGGGCATGCTGAACCTACATCACCCAAAAAACATTTCGTTATTTACCTCCCTAAATAAAATTAAATGAAAGAGTATGTATATTACAGTGAAAGGAAATGAATATATATGATGATATTGAGTGAAGATATAGAAGGAAAAGGCGTGATTAAAAAAAAGAAGCAAAATATAGATAGTAGCAACTAGCAATATATACCTGGGAAGAGAGTGGCGTGCATAACGAGAAGCAAAGTTGGAATGGAGAAAAAGGTCAGACTCAGAAGGGTGTTTAGGAAAAACCATGGTGAAGTGTGCTATAATATGTTGGTGATCTTAAAGACAGGAAAGGAAGAATAGGTGGCACGTGAATGTGTTTGTGTGAATGTTTGATGAGGATTGAGGAGGGTTGAAGAGAGTAGTGCTATTTATACGTGCCATGGTCAGAAAGATAGAAGGGCAGAATCATTCTTTGGCTCTCGAATTTTCCATCCGACAGCAGACTTTGAAACAGCTGCGTTCATAACTGTTGCTTTTTTCTGATTATTTTATTTTTCTAGAGAATAGGAGACAAGTAAGAATGTTGTTATTCCGCGTTCTCATATTTTTATTTCTCTGCTCTTCTGAACCTCATTTCTTAGTTCTATTCAAACGTCTTTTGTTAATTTCCTGCGCTGTTTTTTTTTTTTTTTTTGGAATACGTTACATAAGTAACTTTATATGTTCAGAAATCTTCTTATAGATCTTTCTAGTATTTTATAATAATAAATAAATATTTAATATCTTCAAATACAAATTCTATAAAACAAAGAAGAAAACCCGTAAAAAGTTATAAGAGGACTTAATTAAAAGTATTAATAGCAAATACTTGAATATTGTATACTATAGAAATAAAGTTGTTTATAAAAATTAGAAGAAAAATAGTACAAAGCAAGAAGAATATAGCTTGGCTGGAGCCTGGATGAGTGGACGGTGAGGCAATTTAATTACCCCATATAGTTGGTCAAATTTATATTTTTTTTTTTAAAAGGCAAATGTTATTAAGCTTTAACAGGTATCTAACATGTCATAACAAATGACAATGAAAAATTATTGAGATTACACATAAGTTAACATAACCAAGACTAGTTTACAAATGCCCCATTATAGGTAAATTAACAAAGAAGAACTGCTCACAAGAACCCCCACATGCAACACTCACTAAGAATCTCCTTACTAGAATCATGCATACGACAAATAAAAGGATCTAAGTAATCTTTCTCCTTATCCTAGAAATACACAGAACTAGCTGAGTAAACCACTCAAAAAAAGAGTCATACGATGCCTTGCAGATCGCCTTGACCCAACATCATGCTCTTTGAATAAATTATTGTCACACTTCTTCAACTATGAAGGATCCACCCTTAAAAAACATTGCATCCTCGCAAGCTAAATTTCCCACAAAATAGTCAACCAAATTATACCAAGAACTTCAGTTGTAGGGATACTGCCATAGATAGGTAGCCCCAATAGATGTCAATAACTCATTTCCAGATCAGCGGGCAGCACAGAAACATAACCTAACCACCTATGACATTTCATCCAAACAAAATAGCTAGACTTACGTAAGAGGAGAAGATGACTTACAGACTCTGGTACCAAACAACAAATAAGGCAGATATTATCAGCAAAGGAAATAATGTTTCTCTTTGCTATTATAAGATATTCTCAAAGTTGCCTTCCAAGAAAAGGTCACCACCTTATAGGGGGCTTTTGACTTCCTTAAAAAATGCAGAAGCAACCTCTTGAGACATTCCATAGACTGAGTGGTATACTTCCTTTAGTGAATATTCCCAAGAATTACCTTTACTAACACCCCAACTCCATCCTTCTACCACACCTTACCTCAAATGAACCCCTTTCAGAACACCTTCCAACTCCCTCTCCTAGTCAAATAACTCCCTTCTCCAGGTAAGTCTCCAAATCTAGTTATTATAACACCACTCCCTAACATTTGAAATGCACGCCGCCCTCTAATTAGATAGAGCATACAACCTAGGGAATAAAGATTTAAGCTCACCAGACACCTTTCACTCTCCCTCCCAAAATTTAAACATTAACTCATTCCCAACCAGCGGTTTTACCTACCCTACGAACCACTCACTTAATCACGTATCAGCAATTTATGGTTTAGGGTTTACATGCCTGAAAAATGAATTTGATGTACTAATAACAAAAATCTAATTTGGTGATGTGAATAGCAATGCTATTTTTGAGATTTCAATCTCCAGAAACAAAATTGAAACTTGTAATACACTATGGAATTAACCATTATGTAGCCACACATGGAATTGACCACTATGTAGCCACCCATTTGAAAATTGTTATTTGAAAAATTATGTCAATTTGTTGTGCTAATAACAATATTAGATTGGATTATCAATTATGTCAATTTGATCCTAGCAAATTCTAGGTATTTCATTATCTGCACTTTACATACTGGCTCTTTTTCTCTATGATAATAACAATATCATATTATAACAATATTAAAGTGATAACAATATGAGATTATAATTTGGGTTACTGAAAATTTAACTTCATCAATAATAACAAGGCAGAATTCACATAATTCACTTTCAAATTGCTAATTCAACTTCCATTACATTCACAAAACTAACTTCACAAACACACTTACATTATCTTCAATTAACTTCCCCCTACCCTAAACAAATAACCCTTTACATCAACCAGGTCCACATACCCTAAACCAATACACACTGACATCAATAGAAACCCCTAACAACAATGCTAACAGTTAGAATAAGCACAATTCTTATACTCATAATCAACCTTAAACCAAGTAACCTTTCTCTTTTCTTCTGTTCTTTCAAACTATTTTTGTCTCTGCACTTTGATTGTTGCATCTCTTCAACCCTCCTAAGCAACCCAAGTATGATCCTTTTCTCTCTAATGTTCAACATTGGGTCATACCATTCAAAAATATTGCATCCTTTACTCCGTGACACCTGTCTTTGATCAATTTCAAATCATGGGTTACAAGTAAAACACCAAAAATCTAAAAAACATAACCTTTCATAGCAAAGTCAACTTGTCTCACCTTGTAAGAGTTGTAGCCATAAAATCTTCTACCAAGGTTGTCATGCGTCCAAGATGTCACCAGAGGAGCTTCCAACCTGCAATTACACAACATTCGTCACCTTCAAGTTTCACAATCCAAGCTCTGCAACATTCCATTTGCTTCCATGGGAGTTATGCGAGGGTGCTCGATTGAGGGATTTTCAACTTGCTTCCAAAGGAGCTTCCACTTACGTTGAGGATGCATGATGGATTCTTTGTATTCATCACACAATTGGGGGATTTTTAACAAAACTAAAAGGGCTTACGTTAAACTAATCAAATTGGGACTTTGCCACATCAATGCAAGGTAAGTGTCAGGTCATAGACCAATTAAGCTACTAATCAAGTCAACACCCAAAAATTAACGATCAATTATGATGGATCGACAGAGGGTAATTTGTTAACATCTTTTAAACATGAAGGCCAAAACTGAAGCAAAAATATAAATGGAGGCAAAAAGTTAACAAGCATTAAAACTAGGGGGCGCCAATTATAATTTAGTCATTAAGTTATATATGTTGGGATTTTGATTTTTATAACCTAAGCTTTGCCACATGATAAGAATCAAAATCAAAGGTTAAATTCGTTCAATTTATAAGGTTTATTTGTTTAACTTACTTAATGTGTTGGAGTGAAGAGATGGGTGCTCATGTGTTGGGTGCTCCTTGGTGGAAGTGGGAATAAAGGAGGGGTTGTTCATTTGGAAAGAAGAGGTGTTTGTTTCTCTAGAGGAGTTGCTATAGAATTTGGTTTTAAATTAGCAACAATGGGATTATTGGTTATGGAATTCTGACGGAATAGGTGAGTTCTCTATAGCAGATGCTTACAAGAATGTAATTGGCGACTCAAACTAAGGGAGTAGGATAACCATTGACCCTTAATTGTTTAAGTGGTTAAGGAAGGACAAACTTCCTTCAAAAGTTTTAGCCTTTTCTTGGAAGCTTCTCTTAAACATGTTACTTACTGTTGACAATTTGCTGAAGAGAGGTGTCAGTATCCATCCCAGTATACAGACATGTGTTATGTGCAGGGATCATACGAGGATAGTAAGTGTATCTTTCTTTCTTGCCCATTTTCTCATATGTTGTGGTACAGGGTTTTGAAATGAATTGGTTTTGAATCACCATTACCTGATAAATTATCTAAATTGTTCCACTTAGCTAGTTCTTAGGTGGTATGGCAACATAAAAGTAAATGTAGGTATTTGTTTTGGAATATGGTTTATTGGTATATCTAGATATCTTGAAACTCCATTGTTTTCAACAATATAACAATGGAGTCTTTAGATATTATGGATTATACAAGTCATATTTGAAAATTGTTATTGTATAGGTTTGGTTTCATCAAGGGATGTTTTATCTCTGGTGTTCCAACCTACGTCTATGCCTTTTCAACATGAAGTAAGCAGTCTAACTTGATTGTATTGGAGGAGTTTGATTTGAACAAACGGTGTTACTCTAAGTAGAGTAGGGTCTAGTAATGTCTTATATTTTTTGTTATTGTAAAGGGCTTATGAAATAGTTTGTTGCATGGGAGTGAATTGGAAATTCACTTTTAAAACAGCTTCAATCGAATTCGTTTCTTCAGAAGATCAATTCAAAAGGTTTGTATTTTTTTTTTAAAATACTACATTTATAAAATCTATCAAAATTCATTTATAGTTGTACATTTATTTATGTTGATGAATTTAAGCATTGGTATTTTTCACTTTTTCATAAACCTGTCTCTCTCTCTATATATATATATATATATATATATATATATTAACAATTTGTTGGTTCAATTGGTAACAGAACCAGAACCAGTTCTCTTAAGATTTTGTGTTCCACTTTTTTCATGAAAAAAATGTGCTTAAAATAGAAGACCCTTAAAAGTGGTTATTTAACAAAGTTTAATTAAATAAAATTGGTATATTTATTTAATTATTATAAAAATATTTTATATTATGATTATGTTAGGGTGATATATATAACAAAAAGGTATTAGATATTAATTATTGTGAAAATGCTCACCAAAAGGATTACTGTAAATTGATTGTAATTAAATTGCTTAAAGTTAAGTAGCCTATGGTCTATTGGGAAAATGCAAAAGCAGAAACAACAGAAGCCCATGGAATCCGCCAGCAGTACGAGTCCGTTTCAGGGAAGGTTACACATTGGCTAAACAAATTGTGTACACGTGAAAATGTGTTTATTTTTCAAAAAAAAGTTTCAGGAGAGTTGACTCCTAATTCCTAAGCTAACACGAAATATCCGTTATACAGCAAATAAGGTTTGCTTAAAAGTGTATACGTGAAAATGTGTTTCTTTTTTTCATCAATCAATGCAGGATAGGTTTAGAGATATTATTATAATTTAATCCAATAATGAATATCAACTCTAAAATCTAAATATATACTTTGTCACTTTAAAAGAGGATTTTCCATTTACACGTTCGACTTCAGTTTTAGCTAGCAGATCTGTTATATATATAGAATTTAATTAATATATATTTTCAGTGTAAAAATTTTTACATTAATATTTAATGAATTTTTTTTTATAAATTTAATAACTTTACTCATTAATACTTTTAAAGTCATATAAATGAAAGATTGAATATTAGTCTAAAATTTTTTTACACATATACCAATTAACCTCTTTTATGTTAAACATAGAAGGGGAAATGTTTAGCTCATGGTTTTGTGGCAATTAAACTTGCAACTTCAGTAATTTAGAATTGATTTACATACATATTACATGCAACGGTACGCCATCGTAAACCTTTGTCAAGTCTTTAATTTTAATTAGTCATTATACCTCATTTACTGGTCACATTAACGTCAACAAAAATACAATGAATTCTAATATTAATATATATATATATATATATATATATATATATATATATATATATATATCAAAACCATGATAAAAAAAATTTAAAAATTAAGGTCATATGTTGACGTACGCTTCTATTTAGTTTTAAAATTGATGTTTGAACCATGGTGCTTCTACATTTAAAACATGGATTTACTAATTTATCTTCAGAAGAGGAATGAGACGTTTGTTATTTACTTATTCTCTTATGTTCATGTAATATTTTTTTTTATTAAGTTTTTTTAAAATATGAAAAAAACTAATACATTAACCATTAATCTTTAAAAATAAAAACAAAAAAACACAAAAAAGAACTTGCTTTGGTTTGGTTTATGCCATAAAAGAAGGAATATGTGTATGAGCAACAAGACAACAACTTAACGAAGGAAAAGAAGTATTTGGAAAAATAAGAAGTTAGACAGCATCCTGGTATATAAAGATAAAGATTTAACATGTAGAAGTAGGTAAGAATGAATTTAAGAAATTTCAACATGCATGGTTAGATATTCTCAACTAGCCGCGGGATTGCGACTTGCGAGACGTGACTATCTTCAGTAACATTTCTTGGTGATGCTTTTCTCTAATTTACAAAACATAACACGTTTTCATAATTTTATCACAGGCCATCTCTATAATATTCATAAAGACTGAAACAACAAGTTTTAGTAATTTGTACAACACCTCAAAAGTCAGAAGATGCAACAAGACATCATTCATAAAGACTCAAAAAAGACACCGTAGCCAAAATCACCAATCTCACAAAAAGGTTCACCCACTCAACACTATCACTACATATCTAACAAACATAACTGTGGGTTGCTGCACTAATCAAGAAAACCACAACCCCTATTAAATTTAAAAGAGTACAATAATCATTTCAACGATATGATTTTGACAAACATAAAAATATCCAAAGACTCCAAAGTAGTACTAATAAAAATTATGGAATTTCTAGATATCCAAATACATTAACAAACAGCATGCTAAAACAAAAATTTACATTTAGACCTATACTTGCCTAGTACCCAAGAGCTAGACAATAAAGTCAATTGAGACAAAACGTCAAGAAGAGGTAAAGCAATTCCAAGCCAATTCAAAACCTACCACAAAGCCTGAGAAAATGGACATGATAAAAAAATATGTTTTTAGTCCTCAAGATGATCATTACACAGAACACAAACAAAGCCACAGCTGAATATCCACATCTTTAAGCACCAAATTATCAATCGCCGAGAGTTTGTTAAGGAGTAGTCTCCACGAGAACGCTAAGACGTTGGATGGTAACTTCTCATTCTAAAGTCATTTAAAAACATGGGACTCCAATGCTCTCGTACTCCCATTAGGAGGACCTCTACACATTGTGAGGTATGCATCAGATACTGAGAAGGTTCCATTTCCACCTGACATCCAGACCCATGCATTTAGAACATAAGCACCTAGAACCACGTTCAGCAACATCCCTTCCAATGATAGAAGAGTCTTCTCCTCCCACGCAAAAAGATTTCTCCGCCATGACCACCTCTACCCCAAAAATAGTGATCTAGGAACCATTTTTTCGTTGACTTTGACATCTTTACCCAACACTAAACCATACAATCTTGGGAACAGTGATCATAAGGATCCTCCTCCTAGCCAATTATGCTTCCAGAACCACGTGTCCGCTCCATCCCCTAGTTTCCTTCTAATATTATTAGAAAACCAACTTGGGCATTCTGCCTTTGGACCATCAATAAACCAAATGTCCTTCCACCACAGAGATGACTTGGTGCAAGATAGAGGATCAGAAGGAAAATTTTGAAACTCTCCATATCTAATTCTTAACAATGAATCCCATATCGCACTTTTATCATTTAAAAATCTCCACCGCCATTTAGCAAGCAGATTCAAATTAAACTTTGTCAAACACTTAACCCCAAACCCCCTTCCACCTTTGGTGAAGATACTTTTTCCCAACTTACCCAAGCAATTTTCCATTCCTAGGCATTCCCCCCTCACCCCACAAAAATTTATGTTGCATCCTTTGAAGAGAATTCAATACCTTCTTAGGATCTTTATAGAAGGAAAAATAATATAGCGACAAACTAGACAAAACTGAGTTTAACATTACCAATTTACCAGCAAAAGATATATTATTCATTTTCCACCCTAAAAGCCTCTTTTTAAATTGTTCTACCACCGATTTTCACTCTTCTTCTACCCTAGGGTTGACACCAACGGAAACACCCAAAAATTAAAATGGTTGTGAACTAACAGAACAATTCAAAAGACACCCTGTCTTATGACAAAAAACTGATCAATGTTAAGACCATATAATGACTTTTATAAAAGTTTACCTTCAAACTAAATGTCATGTCAAAGCTTTTGATAATAACTTTAAGATACCACACTGTTTGGAAGTTTGCTTCCCCCATAAGAATTCTGCCATTAGCATATTGAAGCAATGAAAAATTGCTTCACCACCAACATTAATCTCTTTATAAACACCCTTTTGGACAACTGATGTGTACAAACCCGATAAAGTCTTAGCAACCACCAAAAACAAGAAAGGAGATAGCAAATCACCTTGCTTAATACCCTTCCCCGGACATAACTATTTTTTCCACAACCTCTATTTATTTCCAAAACCCATCCTGTAGAACATATAATCTAGGAAATGCCAATTGAATGAATCGTAGGGCTTTTTAAAATCCACTTTAAACATAAAGCATGATTTTTTTAAGTTTATATGCCCGGTCAATTATTTCATTAGCAACTAGAACCCCATCAAGAATAGATCTTTCTGGCAAGAAAGTTGTTTGACAAATAGAGATAACCTCACCCAATACTCTTTTATGCTCCCTAACAACATTTTGGAAATAATCTTTTGAAGACTCGAAATACGAGATATCGGGCAATATTGTGAAAGGTTCACAGGATGGACCACTTTCTGTATCAATGTTATAAAAGAGGATGTTACCCCTTTGGGAAGCTTGCTTGACCCATGAAACTCTTGGACCGCCTTTACCACATCCTCCCTTATAACCTCCCAGCATGATTTGTAAAAATTCATTCTGTATTCATCGGGACCCGAGCTTCTACCACTTTCACAAGACCATACTGGTTCCTTGATTTTCTCAATTGAAAAATGTGCTTCTAAAGATTCTTTGACCTTTGACAATTGATTGAAGCTAACCTCATCCAAAAAAAGCTCTAGAATTACATTTCTCTTGGAACAGTGCCTTAAAATGTTGTGTCACCTTAGCTTTTACTTCATGTACAGTCTCCAGCCATTCTCCATCAGACTCTACGACCAAGATGGCATTCACAGAGCATCTCTCCTTAAAGCAATTTTGGAAAAATTTGGTATTGTTGTCACCTTGAATAGTCCAACGTACACTGGATTTTTGAAGAATAGAATTTTCAATTACCCTTGCTTTTCCCTAGTATTCAGAAAGGATGGTGCTCCTCGAATGTGATAATGAATTGACCCCTTCCACCAGATTTTGATCAGCCACTTACAATTCCTTAACCTTGTCTGCCAAAATGTTCTCATCCTTCCTTAGAACATCTTCATTCCATTTTTTAATGATCATCTTCAGCCCTTTCAGCTTGTTAACGAATTGAAATGTTTCCCACCCCGACCCTGTATAAGAAGACCAGTAAGATTTCACCACCTCAAGGAAGGAGGGTGATGAACCCAATAATCAAAGAACTTAAACGGTTTAAGCCCCCAATTAAGATAATTATCTTTAGTAATAATCCAGTAATGATCAGAGAATTCCCTAGACCCTACGCACTGGGAAGTAATACTTCACCCTCAATTAAAGCTTACAATATAATGAATCTGTCTTGCTTACCAAAGACTAGTAAATCCACCAACCCCATCTGCTCAATAAAATATCTAAATTCGTGCATCTATGCTTTGGTATGATAATTTGATATCCCCACAACTTCTTTTGTATCAACCACCGCATTGAAATCTCTGCCTAAACACCAATCAAAATCAGGGAAGCATCACATTGTCATTTTCAAATCGGCTTACAACTTCCTTTTGCCAACCTAAGAGTATGGTGCATAGATATTGACCAAACAATTTACTGAACCTCACACCAGACCTTTGAAACCCACTCCTAAAAAATCTTGGCCTTGAATTTGTCAAAGAATCTCTAACAAACCTTTTCTCCAAATGATTAAAAGACCCCTGTTGAGACCCATAGATGAAAGGAACCTCTATTCATACTCCACATTACCTCATACCTCCTTAATTTCTCAAGCATCAATATTTCTGCATTTAGTTTCCGACAGTAAACAAATATTACCTTTTTCCAATTGTAACTTTCTCCTAATTCTGCGTCTTTTTGCTCTATCCCGAAACTCCCTCACATTCAAAGAAAATATCTTTATTTACACTAACAAAGAATCCATTTTATCCCTACATACCTTCTCAGTTCTATCCCTATCATCCATCTGTTTTAGTTCATGTAAATAAACCACCTCGGTTTCCTTTCCACTTACCCCAATTTCCTTCATGGCACTACAAATTTTTTAACATTTATGTTGTTCGTCAACCAGACCTCCTTTGTTTGGCTCCATGACTGGCCGAGGATGCAGGACCATAATAGAGGAAGTTGGATATAATGGTTGAGAAGGAAATACCTGAGTGTCATTAGACTTGAAGTTGTTCAAAAGCAACTCACTCCCATTAACATTATGTCGACGAGTTTCCTTCCAAACATTGACCAAGTGACTTTGCACTTCATCTCTTTCGACTTCGCCAAACGCCCACTATTTACTATCAATTAGCTGCGTCGAAGCAGATGCCCCTACTACATCACCATTTTCCCCCATTTCCACTCACTTCATCACTCAGATGTTGGCAGATAAAAGTGCCTTGTTCATGACAAGGCCACTCCAAATTGTGGTAGAAAAAACACTTAGAGCATTCAAGTCCATGTTCACCACACAAAAAACTAGCTAACAATTATTAGGTGTTTGATCGAAAGGCGACTTTACTTCATCATCATTACCTAAAGACGTGGTTATGTCCACGTTAACTTTTTTCTTATTGAACCCTTAGTGATTCTTAACCAAGCCTGGCCTGTGGAGATTAGGCCACTGCTAGAGGCTCCCCTCCTTTCTCGGCAAAGACTTAAGCCCAAATAATTTTTCCCCATATGTGCCCTAGCTGATGGAGAAAGAAGCATGTATCTTTATACCTGTACTGCGAGATTTTTCCTATACCTTTTAACAATAAGTCAGCGTCATGTCTCCTACCATTGTCAGATAGAAAACAACTTTTGGGGTTTAAAGTTTAAATAGATTTTTCTGCTACCATTAGAGCTTCATCGTCAAGCATCTCTGCCTTTAACACTGCCAACCTTTATTCTGCTTCAAAGGATTCATCAAACTCTTCCAATGGTTGACAAAAGCTATTTTCCAAGCATGATCTTGATACCTCCGAAATAGCATCCTCTTTTTCGTCTAAGACCCCATCTTCCTAAATCTTTATCTCATATAACAACTCATCGAAATTAATCACCTCCTTTGACGATGTAGAGACAACGAACCTGGCAACATCATACCTCTCCCTCCTCTCCATCGACTCATCCATACGCACAAACTCGCCAAAAGGAGAAGTCAACACCTAGAAGAAGTTTGCACCCCATACCTGAGTAGGAACACCAAAGCATTTAACCTAGACCAACCTTTGATGATCCACCAAAGTTGGGCTTCATTGGTATATTTCACAAAACCAAGAGCGCACCCACTTAAGGTTCACATTAATGTACTCTAGAATATCCTTGGAATCATCCGACTTCAATAGCATAAGGTTCATGCCCATGGGGATTGCCCTGATACCAAAAATTCCTTACTGAGGCAAGTATTTCTAGGTAATAAAAGTGTTGCCCTTTTTTGCTACTTTTTCCACATAAGATCTTGCTAGTTTTGTCAAGTCCAAAGCTTCTAATTTATAGGATAGGTTAACTTATGATTCTCTCCCACTCCTTCTAGCAAGAGCATCAGATTTTTTGAACACATGTGATGAGCTTTTTAACATATTTGCGTAAGAAAACACCGTAGCTTTGGTACTGGTGCACTTTTGTCCTGCTGAGAATGGCGTCGGTTTGGATGTGAAAGTTCATGATGCTTAAGTTATTGCTAATGCACCCCTCTCCTAACACCACTTTGTTTTGAAAATCTGGGTTGATTCACCCACAACTTTGTATCCCTAATGAATATAATGTCTAGCTACACCTCCATGATCCTCTCGTCTTCCACATCCACAAACCTTAAAAACCCAAACCGATAAACCGATAAGCATTTAACTCAGACCAACCTTTCATGATCCTTGAAATATAGTTAGTTTTTATTATAAATATTTTAATTTTCATCTTAATAAGAATAATATGATTTTAGTCTTTAGTGAAGGACTAAAATTAAAAAATAAGAATTAGTTATAATTAAAAAAATCACATATTAAAAACTAAGAATATATTTAAGCTGTCAAAATTTAAATAATTATTACCATAAAAATTAAATATTATCATGTTCTTATGCTTTTTTTTATTTTTAGTTTATTTATTTATTCAGGAAAAAAATTGTTTAAATCAGGTATGAGGAAAGAAAGAGAAAAAGAAGAGAAAGTATGAGGAAAGTGTACCTATAATTATACCTATAATTTTACTAAAAAAATAAAAAGTGTACCTATAATTATACTAAACTTTTTTCAATTGTGAGAAGAGAAAAAGAAGAGAAAGTATGAGGAAAGAAAGAAAAATGAAATAAAGTAAAAATGTGTTGGATGGTATGGAAAGTAATGTAAAAAGGATGAAAAATTATAATTACAGTTACAAAATTATTCATATATTTATGACTTTTTTTATATAAACAATGATAATTTTTTAAGGTAAATTTGTTTCCATTTTTCTTCCGCTCATACCTTTCTGATTGAAAAGTTAAGTATGTAAGACCCACTAAGTTGATAACACTTTCCATACTATTTTGTTTACTAATTAACAGAAAAATTGAAACTTTCCTTTCATTTCTCTACACATTTTCCATTTTTCTTAGTCTTACGTGTGAAATGGCTTAAAGAATATTGCTGTAATAATTTTCTCATAAATTATTTATTCAAATATATTTATGCATTACAATTTTAATTATCATAAATTTATGAACTATATAAATTAAAATACTAATTAAAAAAATACTATTAAAATCTAATTAGTTTTCTATGGTTAATAACCCGGGAAAGTGGATCAAGGGTAAGACGTCCTTGAGTCATCACGTGTCAAAAAAAGTGGCTACATCACTAATTCCCGTAAACTCATTTTATATATATATATATATATATATATATATATATATATATATATATATATATATATATATATATATACATCCGGATGCTATGAGAGAATCTACAAACCCAGGAACCCAGATGTTATGCTATGCATGAACAGATAAAGCCCGGATGTTACACGGCGGTAATCCGCACAAGACCGGATGTTATGCTAATGCATGAACAGATATACCAGAGCACAAGGCCGGATTATGCAGAGAGTATGCAGCAGAAATAATACAAAAGAAGTTGTATTGATTGAAGAAGATTACAGAGTAGAGGGAAGAGAGAGGAGAGAGAGACGCTCTGAGTTCTCGTGTGAGCTCCCCACAAATGAACCCTCGATTACAATTTATAGAATTTTAAAAATTACTATTACAACAGTAAATTACACTATTACAACAGTAACTCGATTTTTCCGCTACAGTGAACAGTGTACAGTGTACAGTGTTTGGCGGCTCCGCAATAATGAACAGTGATTGAACAGTAAATGAACAGTGATTGAACAGTAATTTCTCCGCAAAAATGCTTGCGTGGATTTGAATCAGTCTTCGTCAGACTCTTCGATCTGGTAAAATGAACCGGAGGAAGAGGATGCAGACGAACTATCTTCTTTCTTTGACTTTCCTTTTGATGAACTGGCTTCTGAGTCAGTAGAGAGGAGAGCCAAAATCTGATGAAGATTCTTTGCCAAGGCTTCATCATCTGTTGAGGCTGCAAGGGCAGCTGCAATCTTGGCCTTGCGATTGAGGAATTGGCAGGTCTCTGGGTCTGCCGATTTGAGGCTTTTTGGGTTCTTCTGGAACCATAAAGCCACTCCCTGTGAATTGGCATGGGAAGCATTAAACTGATCCCACCACTTGACTGAAGCTTGTTTCCCTAACATTGGCAAAAGCTTAGGATTTGTTGCATTTTTCTGGTATTGATGTTGCCAGGCAAAAATCCATGCTAAGGAAAAGATTGAGAAGAATCGAAGAGATGGATGAAACGGATTGTTTCCTTCTTCAATTCTTGATTTGAACTGATTGAATCCGACCTTTACTTCTTCAGGAAGGATAGATTGGATGGGTCCGAAGAAATCCCACCACTCAGCAAACCACTGAGGGAAGAAATAACGAACATTTTTCTTGAAATAAATCAGCCACGAGTGCCGATTATGTTTGTTTTGAAACCAAAAAATATTGGTCCAAGCTTGAATATAATCCCAGTAAGTATAACCAATCGGGTCAAAAGGCTGGGAAAATTTTCTTACCTGGTTTGGTTTCGATTCGAAATCTTTAAAAGTAAGAACTTTTAAAATTTGAAAAGTGGAATGTGTGATAACGGTGTTATCATTTTTATCAAAATTATGTTTTATTGAAACAGATTTTGAATCCACCAAAATAAATTCATAAAATTTTCTAGTCTTATTGAGACTAAGAGGTTTAAATAAAAATGTTGGTGGAAAGATTTTTTCGCAAATCTTGTTTGGATTGGAATCCCAGAATTCAGGTTCCATTTGGATTGTTGGGTAAAATCTTCCTTCTTTTGGTTGATAGGAAGAGGGTTGTTTTTGAGCAATTGGCTGAGGCTGCTCTACCAATGCTTTTGGATTTAGGGTTATTTTAGATTGGGCTATGTCTGAAATAATGGATTTCAGATTTTGGTTCCAGAAGGGGTCATCTGTTTCTTCTGAAAAGATTTGTTTCCATGATCTGGATGGAAGATTGGTTAGCCCACAGTCTTGAAGGGCTTGCAAGGTTGGGATAGCCATCGCATAATCGGATGGTTTGGTGGCTAGGGTAGAAGACCCTTTCGCTATTTGCGGAGTAGATGACCCCGTTTTAGTGATGGCTTGCTGAGTTGATGACTCAGACTTAATGATAGCCTGCTGGGTTGAAGACCCAGTCTGGGTGGATGACCCTTGATTGGCAGTCTGTGAGGCGACTTGGATAGTTTGGGTATCCTCAATGGAGGATGATTTTTCTGTCCGGGATGATCCCCGAACCGTTTTCCCCCGGCCTCGAGAAGAGGCGACCTTCATTTTTAGTTTCGGAGGCATCTCACATGAGTCCGACCCTGAAGAAATTCACGAGTCAGATAATCAGGAAGGGTGTTTGAAGTACCTTTGATATATTCTATTTCAAAATCAAAAATACTTAAGATTGCTTGCCAACGGGCAAAAATTTGTTTTGATGCAAGGTTTTTTACATCTTTTTGTAAAATTTCTCTGGCTGACTTGCAATCAACCCGAATTAAAAATTTTTGATTTAATAAATCAGATTGAAATTTTGAAATACACAGGACAATAGCCAAAACTTCTTTCTTAATAGTCGAATAGTTTTGTTGGGCTTTGTTCCAGTGTTTTGATGTAAATGCAATGCAATTTTCTGTATGATGCATGCGTTGTTTGAGAATACCACCATAACCTAAGTCGGAGGCGTCGGTTTCTACAATCTTAAAGAGATTGGGATTTGGTAGATACAAACAGGGTAGTACTTTGACCTGTTGCTTAATCTGTTTGACTAAATTGGTGTGGATATCAGTCCACGGCGGAGGAGACTCTTTGAGTCTGTTATGAAGAGGTTTAGAAATTATACTGAGCTGAGGAAAGAAGTCAGCGACATAATTTAGACAACCCAAAAATCTTTGAAGTTGCGATTTTTCTAAGATTTGATTGGGGAATTTGTCAGCAAATTCGATAACTCGACAAATTGGTTTGATAGTTCCTTGAAAAATGTAATGGCCAAGGAATTTGATTTTAGTCTGAAATAGACAGATTTTGGTTTTAGAAATGGCTAGGCCATTTCGTTTGATTATTTTGAAAAAGACTTCAAGATGCTTGAAGTGTTGATCCACAGATTGGGAAAAGATAAGAACATCATCAATGTAGACAATGCAGAAATTCGAGTAAGGATTGAAGATATCATTCATGATATTTTGAAATTCTGATGGAGCATTTTTGAGACCAAAGGGCATTACGTTCCATTCGTACTGCCCAAAGGGAACAGTGAAAGCCGTCTTGTAGCGATCACTAGGATTGATTTGGATTTGCCAAAATCCAGATTTCATATCAAATTTAGAAAAGATTTTCGCCGAATGAAGACGGGAGAGTAAATCTTTCTTATTTGGAATTGGATATCTAATCCATTGAAGAGCTTGATTAAGTGGTTTATAATTGATAACCAATCTTGGGGCGCCTCGCTCTATTTCAGAGGCTTTGTTAACGTAGAAAGCTGCGCAAGACCAAGGGCTTTTGCTCTTTCTGATTAAACCTTTGGACAAAAGGTCCTTGATTTCGTTTTGACAATGAGTGACAAGATCGTGACTCATCTGGATTGGCCGAGCTTTGGTCGGGATTTGTCTATCTGTAAAGTCCTTTTCGTAAGGAAGATTAACCATGTGTTTTTTCCTATCCCAGAAGGCATTAGGGAGGTCAGAACAGATGGTAGATTGAAAACGATCAGAAAGACTCTTGATTCGTTTTTTGACATGAGGGAGAGAAAGTTGACTCTCGATTTGTTTGAAGGAAATTTCTTCTTTAAGAAAGTTAATCTGGTTAAGTTTTCGATTAACTTGATTAATTTTCTTATGAACAGGTTTGTCTAAGAATTTGAATAAGATTGTTTTTCCCAAATGTTGGGTGGTTATACCTTCACCGGAAATTTGAATAGGGAAGATAGTTTTGATAAACGGCGACCCTAAGATAACATCATTCTTAAGGTTTTTGATCAGGAGAAATGGAGTTTCTACCTGAAGATTATCCTTTTGGATGATTGCCGAAGGAAGCTTATACTGGATTTCTAGTTTCGATCCACTAGCAGTCCTAAGCCTTTCGGAAGTTTTATGGAAGTATTTGGTCGGAATAAGTCCTTCCAAAATACAATTTGAATCTGCTCCGGTATCAAATAGAGCAGTAGTTTTTAAGACAAAATCGTCCACGATAGTGGTAACATTAATATAAAATTTTTGAATGCTATACTGATTAATAAGGTTGTTGAAGAGGGTATCTTCGTTTGATGAATTATGATCGGACTCATAATCTTGATTACAATTTTCATGGTTATCTGGAACCATGTTGTCAGATAAAGCTGCAGTTATTTGAGATATGATAGTCTCATGCAACTGTGATTGAGTTTTAAGTTCTCGGACCTCAGATTTGAGAGAACGAATTTCAGCCTGAAGGTCCTGAATAGTGACTGGTTTGGCTGAAGATTTTTCCAGTCGTTTGAGAGTTTGAGTAAGATCAAACTTGTTATTGACAAACCTATTGTCTGAACGCGTAGGTTTGGGTTTGGAAAGGATTGCCTTTAGTTTTTCAAGATACTCCTTCCTATCCTGGGGATCCTGGATAGATTCTAGAGCATCAAACAACAGATTTTGCTCATCATTGTGAATGACATTGATGAGTGGAGATTCAGAACTTTCGCTGCTAGAGGAGGAAAGATCGTCGTCAGCTTGGATTTCGTCAGAAAATGTCTTGGCGATATCGTTTTCTTCTTCTGAGGAACTATCAGAAGAGTTTATTAAAAGATTGTTAAGTTGATCCTGGACAATAGGATCAAGATTGAGTTCACGAATCTTAGAGGAGACTCGACAAAATCTTGCTAAATGACCTTTACGGCCACACTTATAACAATTTCTAGTTTCTCTAGAAAGATTGGTATCCTTTTGAGGAGGATTAGTACTTCGTCGAGGAAGATTATGATCTGGAGGCCTACTTGGCTTTGAATGAAGATGGCGAGTCTTGAACCTAGAGACTCTGCGATGAGGTCTGTTCAGCTGTTGCTGAGATTGTTTTTTATGAGTAGTCTTTCCCGGATTCTTGGAACAAGGAAGACCGAATTGTTGGCAGAAATTACCCAAATCTCTGCGATTTTGAGCCTTTTCTCTGGCTAATTGTTTTTGAATATTGTCGTCTTGACAGATTTTAAGAGCAACCTTTTGAACATAAGCTATGATATTGCCATAACTTAACTGATCATAAGGGATTTCACCGTTAAACTGGGAACGGATCTTTTCCCTAACCTTATCTCCTAAGGATTTTGGGAGTCCAGCCAGGAAGGTTTCTTTCCAAAAAGGTTGGTGACAGTCATCTCTAGTGTAGACTCGAGTAAGGAAGGTGTCCCTATACCATCTAAAATTACCTAAGGTCTTACACTTAAGAGTTGAGAGGAGATCTCCGGAACGATCTTTGTAAATAGAAGGATCTCCGATGAAATGTTTGACAATGGCCATGATTAAGGTATTAACGGCGTCGGGAATAGGCTTTCCCTTGTCGGTAAGGACGGTTCCTTCAGCGTCCGTTTTGACTGCCGTAAAGATTTCATGTTTCTCAGTGTCTGAAACATAATTATCCCACCAGCCTTTAAGTTGGCCAGAAAAGCCAGCGGTTAGGATTTCTACTATAGTCTCATCAGAGCTATCTAAAGCAGTCTGATATGCAGTGGAGACCATAGTCATATGTTGAAGAGTATTAAGAATGTTATACTCAGTTTGACCATCTATATTCCACTCATAGATTTGATTAGCATTGAATGACCGAAGACTTTGATCATTCTTTTCCTCAAGAAGGAGATCAGGAGCAGTAGCTCGATTGTAGTAGAGTTTAGAAGGCTGCTTCCAGTTGAGAGCCTTGCTAATAACCGGATTAATTTGAGGAACAGACTCACTGCTAGATGCAGCATCCTCAGACTCGGAACCTACGGAAGAAGTTCCTAATTTGTTAATCCTAAGAGATTGGTCTTTTTGGGAGACACTCCTAGTGATAGGTCCTAGCTTAACAGATTCTACCTGTGAAGAACTAGGGGTATCAGGGATAACGATAGAGTTATCTGGATTGGATTTTCCTAAGGCTTTAGTCCAAGTCTGATGAATAAGTCTAAATTTGTTTCTAGTCTCGGTAGTTAGACTAAAAGGTTTGAACAAAGGTTTGGAAATGGAAGGGGTCTCATCGTTTTTGGTTCCTGAGGATGAGGCTTTTCCTACCAGATTATCTCCTAAAACTTGGAGGTACTTGTTGGTATAATTGTTTTGTTCCATAAGGGCTTTAATATCTTGGGCTCCTATGGTTTCATCTGATTTGTACTTAAAGGGCGAAGCTAAATACTTATCCTCTAAGTCTGGAATAAAATAACTGCTAGACGGCGGTAGATCGGACTTAATGAGTTGACCATTCTTTCGGTGCCAGACAGTTAAGGTATTGACAGAGAGATCTTCTGTGATTGTAATTGTCCATGGAGGATAGATTTGGTTCCTATGAAGGTAGACATTTAACCAATCAAAGAAACAGACATGAGTTTGGACTTTGTTAAGAAATTCATAAAAAGAATCGATGATTTTTGACCTATGGTCACCTTTAAACTTGCTAAGAAACCATTTTCTCTGAGAGGTCCAAGTCTCAGAGTAGAATTCCTTACGAAGGGTTGGCTTGTCTATGGTGTAACTATTCATAGCTGACCATACTGCATTTCAGATTGAGTAGGAGAATGGATTTCTGAAGAAATATCTTCCTCAGTCCTACTGTAGATATTTCTAGGGATAGAAGATGAGTTATCTAACCCTTGAAGATTGATTTCTGGAGTAATAATTCTGGGAATTGAACTCCGATTTGATTGAGAAGCTATAGAAAAAGATCTTCTGGCACTAGTATAGGCCGATCTAGAAGCTTCGGATCTAGAAGAGAAAGAATTTCTCCGATCAAAGATGATTTCTACCTTACCAGCCTCAGATTGTCTAATTTCCTGGAATTCAGGGGTTTGACGAGGAAGGGTTGGTGTAGCTTTTTCGAGTTGCCAAGAGGTTGGTAACTCTACCTCATCCCACTTGATGAGTTTGGGAACAGCAACATTTGCCCTAGTCATATCTGTGACAAACAAAGTTGTTTCCCGATCGTTGGTTTTGAGAAGAACCCTAGAATTACAAGTGTTCATGACCTTGTATTGGATTCGATAGAGAAGAGCTGCAGGGATAGAACCTTCTTTCATGTTTAACCCATGCAGACGAATGTTTAGAAACAATGAATCTAAGACATTTCTATCTAAAAGACTCACAGTTTTGTTTGGAAAACAATTGAAATAAACAGGACCATGTCCTAGACTGGTTTCTACGGTTCCTATGAGGGAATCGTGAAAATCATTATGCCTAATATCGCGAAGGCACATGAGGATTGAGGCGTTAAGACCTTCCCTAACAAGGGGCTTGACAGCTACTTGAACACATCCTATGTGGAGGTATTTGTACTTCCTAGAATGTTCAGCTATCGATTGTTTGGTAAGAAGGTGGAATTCTTCACCAGCTTGGGGATCCAAAGGGATATTGTTTTCTGCAGTCCTAATGATGTAGTCGGAACTACGAACATGTTTGGATTCGTCAGGAATATAGAGTTCATCCTGAGGGATTTTAGGGATTTCCCAATTATCTATGGCTTGATTGATATCCTCAAAGCAAACTTCTTCTTCGAAGATGTTATTTTTGGGAGGTATTTCCTCAACCGATTGATTTTGCTCAGTGAGCAGATTGGTGGTAGATGGAGAAGAAGAGGAAGAAGGTTTGATAGAAAAGCGGCGAGAGAGGGAGCGAAGAAAAGAACTCATTTTTTAGAAATCTTCCAGTATCATTACCTTCACTTGGTTCGATAAAAATCTATTATTCTGGATCTAAATCTAGGTTTAACAAAAAAATATCATCCAAAGGTATTCCAGTTTCCAGGTTACAGACAAAACTTTTTTTTTTTTTTTTTTTTTATTTATAGCAAAAAGATAAACTTACCGAATTACAAAATTTACAGAACATTATCTCTTTCTAAATTACTTCATCAATGAAATAATCATCCATGGTAGAGACATCCGGCAAAGGCACATAGGCAACATGGACTTACCGCCTCCCTCGGGCCTTACTGCCAATCCAGCCCCAGGCCAAACCGTTGACACCATGAACCATTACTCAAAGAAGTCATAATAACAAAAGAGATATACAAGTCTTACAACAAAAATATTAACACAGAAGAAAATAGAAAAGAAAACAGAAACGAGCTGGATTTACAAGGCGGTAATCCGCGCAGTACCAGTTATCTGCGTCACACCTCATGAGTTTTTCAACCCGACGAGGCTTACAAAACCGCAGTTTTCGAAAATCAAGGGCAAATACCCAGGTTTTCAGAATAAAAGTCTGCATCCCCAGAACAGAATAGAGTTAAATCATAATTTGAATGATAAATTAAACTTAGATCCAGAACAATAAAGTCCTATTTCCCCATCAGGCTCTGATACCAGAAACCCAGGAATCTACAAACTATGAGAGAATAGGACAGATGCTATATATATATATATATATATATATATATATATATATATATATATATATATATATATATATATATATATATATATATATATATATATATATATATATACACACACACGTGTGTGTGGACTAAGTCCCGATAACAATTTGGTACTCAATTCAACAGCGCGCGTTTTCAGATTCTATATTTTCTTCACAACTTTTTAATCTATTTTAAATTCTAGTCAAATTAATCTTGATAAAATTGACTTAAAGTTGTTAAAGATTTTATTAAATTGACTTAATTTTAATCCTAAAGTAAACGAAATAATAGTGTTTGTTTGTTCAATAAATAATACATGTATTTATAAAATTCCGACTTAAATATAATTTTGCTCTTTTTATTTTTTAAAATTTATAATATTAATTTTTCTATTTTAATATAGATACATTTACTTTTTAATTTTATAAATTTTATAATTTTGTTTTCTTTATTTTAAAATAAATATGTTTAACATACAACTTTTATAAAATTCATAATTTTAGTCCTTTCATGACACTAAAAATCATTGCTTACTATCAAATTAACATTTTTTCATAAGTCAACATATTATTAATATAAAAAGCAATGTTTTTTGTACCATTACGCAAGAAACATGCCAAATAATGAAAAAATTATTAAGAGTGCACACAAGATCAAGATCGTGGGTTTATAAATTATTCAGAGAAAGATGTTAAGTTAATTGCATGATATCCCTTCCACATTTCAATTATATAGCAATATCCAATATTTTCTTTCTAAAGATAATAGCATTTCAAGTTTGTAAAATATGTCACAACACAACATGCAAGCCACCATACAAAAGATTATGCATTAGGCACACCCTTGCCTCCACTAATTAGTCTTAAGAATTGATTACAAGATCCTCTAATCTTCTTATGTAGTCCAATATGAATTTTCTATAGGCAGACGTATACTGTGTGACACACCTGTGTAGTCCCTACATAATTAAATAAAATGTGTTGTGATGTTTTAATTTCTATACTACAAAAGGTGCATCATTTATCTTTTTGTTATAGTATTTATCTCTTTCGCAAATTATGTCTTATCGGTAGTCAATTAGCTTCTAACATTGATTATGATGTGGATTAAACATATAATTTCATATTATGTCACTAAACTTTTATCATGTAAAATTAGTTTCTTAGGGTTCTTAGTTTTTGAAAAATAACCAAAAATCTTATATTTTAGATTCTTGGTAAACTAAATGCTTATATTTTAAAGCACATTATGAAAATTACATATTTAAAAAAAATGACTATATTTTAAAATAAGTGGTTAAACTTATAATTAAGCCTAAAAAATTATATATTGTAATCCAATTATAAATTATTTAAATAAGTTTTTTATCCTTAAAGTTTCACGATAAATCACTTTTGGTCCTTAAAGTGTTGGAGATTCAATGATAATATAACCAAACAAAAGTATATAATTAAGGTGTAATGGTGCAAATTTTACTTTAGAAGTTAGTTTTGTAAAGTTTAGGTAGACCTAAATTTACCATTTATAATATAATATCAAAGTCTATCATAACATATTTGTTGTTGGGTCTATCACGTTAGATGAAAATCCTCTATCCCAAATTGAGACACCAATATTTGGGAAAGAAGATTTTGATCCATGTCACCTACTGGATCTTAAACTTCACCTTTGAAATGTCTGGTCTTCAAGGCGAAAAAGGTGTGATAAAAACCTCACATCGACTAGTAGTATATCCAAACAATAGTATACAGTAATAGATCTAAATACACCATTTTTAATAAAAGGAAAATGATTTAAAAAAAATGTACTAACAAAACAGAAAAACCTCCTCTACCCTACTTATATTTTTTGAAATTTAAAATTATAAAAATACAATAGTAAATAGTAATTTTAAAAATCCTTATAACCAAACGAAACAAGAAAATAAATAAATATATATATATATATATATATATATATATCATCTTCATCATTTCAACCAAACGTAATATCAAATTAAAAGTCTTCCCATTTATTAAAGGAATTCAAAATATCCCTTTGGTCTCGTTTGAGCTTTACTTGCAAGAATAGCCATGTAGCGTGTAAATAAACAAATATATGAACATCTTTTGCGCAAATCATTGACCAAAGCTATTCAAGTCATTAATAAATTTTCCATTCAACTAATAAGATAGCTATTTACAGTGAAAAGTTGAACATAAGAAGGTGAAATGATCAACGTTCATACGCTTCAATCTTGCATTTGACTCATTTGGCCTTGTTAATTACGAACAACAATAATTCACTGAATATGTTTAATGTCTATATATCCAAGTGCAAGCGTTTCAGTGGAAGATGTCATGAAACTACGTATTTTGTCTGGTACAACAACATAACTTGAATGGAATTATTCTTCAGTTTTAAAAAAAAGAAAAGAAAAAACTTTTTTCTTCTAAGAATAAACAGGGTTTTGGAAAGTTTATTGCCGTGTCTAAAAATTAAAAAAGCTTTCGGCTCCACGAGCCAAGCAAGCGTTATTACAGTTCAGTTGTTCAGCATTTCTTTCTGCACACTTTTGTGGAGGTGCATTTTCAACTCTTTTTTTTCTAAGGGACAAAGTGATTTTTTATTCAGAAAAAAGACAAGTAGTTGGGATGGCAACGAAGTGGGACAAATGTGGATTTGGTTCTTCCTATCTTCATATCTGGAAAATACAGAATGGGTCAATATAAAAAGAGTGGCATAAAATTTTAATCTTCACTTCTCGTTTTTGTCAAGTATTTTTGGTTTTAGGTATACTCGTGGATACTCATTATATTATTTTTTACAATTTAAATTCACTTATTTATTATTAAATAAATTATATATTAAATTATTAATTATTTTTTAATTTTAAAAGTATATAAAGAATAATTAATAACAGAAAATTATAAATTAAAGTTTAAGAATTAAAAAATAAATTTAAACTTATTATATAATTATTAAAATTATAACAAGTGTGTAAATGTTCAAATATGAGATAGGTTATGTCCATACATGTATTTGTACCTGGTTCATCACATAAAGTAATTTTCATCTTCATACTCATACTTACTCAAATAAAATAACACCTGTCAAAATCGGGCGAATTCGGAATAATACACACATATATAATTACTTTGTCACCCTGTGTAAGTAACAATCACAAGATGTGAAAATTGCTCTCAACAATTACAAGATATGAAAAATCGATACAGAAACAGCTACATAATTAGAAAAGATAGAATATAAAAATAGTAACCACTAAAACACCTGAATCCTTCCAAAAGAAATTGTTAACAATGGTAGTGTCCCTATGATAAATTTACCGCACACCATATTGGTTAATTATACAATTATACTAGTCATAAAAAGCTGTAATTATTTTTTAGATGTGTGTTTTGATTTCCAAATATTATTGAAGGTTGTTGAAAGAAAATGTCATAATAAGTACTGGATACTACATGAAATTTGCTAAATAGCAAAGGCTTTTAGAGAGGAAATATTTTGCTTACAAGTTTCTCGCTAAATAGTATGGGATTAGTGAAGGAACAAACTTGTCTAGCAATTCCCTTGCAAATATGTATAATTTCTTAGTCAAGGAATTTTCCCTCACCATATTTCAAAATAAATTAGCTAATTAAATTATCTTGCAATTCCTGTGCCACATTTCCAAATAAATTAACTAAGGAATATTCTCTCACAATTCTCTTGCCATATTTCTAAATAAATTGGTTAAGGAATATTCTCTTGCTATTCCCTCACCATTTTTTAGATTATTAGTTAGGAAATATTTCTTTGCTATTTTCTCACCATATTTTTAAATAAGTTAGCTAAGGAATTGTCCCTCACTAATCCTTCACTTTCTATGATTCTATAGTTGTAAAGCAAAAAAATTAATATTAGCAAGAAAAAAAAATTTGCAAATCCTTGTAAATATACAATCATAACATTTAATTTGTAAAGGATATCAACGCTCACTATTCTTTCGTTGTTCAATATTTTATCTAGTTGCATTAAATTTTAATTAAAGTGTAAAATAGATAACTAAATTATAATTTTACTCCTCTAATTTATAATTTTTAATTTCACAATTTTATATTGAGTCTTTTTTTATAATTTCATGATTTTAGGCTATGTTTAGCAGGATTGGATGAAAAGCTAACTTGTAATTATTTTGTGAAGCCTAAAATCATCCTACTTAACTCTTGGGCTAAACAAATTAGCTTTTGCAACCATAAAAAATAAAATTAATTTTCAATCTTCAAAATTCAAATTATAAGATTTTGAATAACTAAATTGGAAAAAAAAACCTGACATATTTGGATTTTAAAATAAATAGATTAAAGCAAATCAATTAACTAAATCAAATTAAATCAATTCAAAAACCGAATGAGCAAATAAGAGTAAGTTAAAATAAATCAAGCTAAATACATATTCATAAGTCTAAGCAAATATATTAGAGTATGAAAATATCCTAAAGTATGTGACATTTAAACTATCTCTGGTAGAGGTAAAGTAATTAAAACAAAAGGTTGACTAACATTCTTTGTGATAAACTATGGGACGAACTTAAATATGATGTTATGTTAGTTGCATGCGGATACATCAAGCCCATTTTGCAACTTTGCAAGTAATTGAAAATATTTGATTGGTCAGACTAGTTGGTAGGTCCTACAAGCCCATAAAAAGGGATAAACTAAATTAATGTCAAACAACATTTATGAATGGATGGATAAACTAAAATTATGTAATTTCAAAAAATTGAAAGGCCAAAATTGTAAATATTAAACTACAAGTATTAAAATAAGGTAAACTATGATTTGGTAAATGAACTCTTTTAAATTTATGATGTTGGCACGTAAATTTTTTGTTTACTCGTCAAGGTATACAAATATTTTTTCCATCCAACATTTTAGTCCTTTCATTTATTTTAGTTGTTAAAGTAATGACGTGTCACTGTATTTATTATTATTTTAAAGGTAAACTATGTTTTGGTACATGACTACATGAACTTTTTTTAATTTATAATTTTGGTACACAAACATTTTGTTGATCGGTCAAGGTATATAAATATTTTTTTTGTTTGAAAATATTTGAGAAAAACTATATATATATATATCCCATGATCATCTTAAAAAAATGTTTTAAAGTTAATTAAAAAAATAACATGTTTAAAAAAGTATTATGAAAGAAAATTCTAAAAATATTATAAATAAAAATTTAAATTAAGAAAGGAAATTTCATTCATTCTCTAAAACAATATTATAAAATGAATGTTTAAGAGGCAAGAAGTCAAAAGGGTACCAGGGAAGGGAAGAGGAAGAGGAAGAGGACTTTTACATGAGGTGGGGACATATGGAGTGGGGTTGGGGGAACATATAGGAATGAGTTAGTTGGGTTAGGTAGCGAAACGGGAATGGAGTGCACGAAAGAAGATAAATAGTAATTTTATGTTAATTTGTGACGGCTAAAAAGCCGTCACAAAATATAATGTAAACCTCCAAAAAAAATAATTAATAAAATAATAATAAATAAAATGACACATTAGCACTTAGTAAAAAAAATAAACAAAATAACTAATATGAATGAAAATAATATTTGTATTCCTTAACTAGTTAACAAAAAGTTTGTTTACCAAAATTATAAATTTGAAAAAGGCTATATACTCTTATTTTATTAATTAAATATTTTGGTTATAACACCACTTAACATCTAAAATAAATAATAGGACTAAAATATTTTATGGAAAAAATATTTGTATACCTTAAGTAGTCAACAAAAACTTTATTTACTAAAATCATAAATTTGAAAAAGTTACTAAAACCATCTCATTAAAACACTGAAGGTTATATTTTTTTTTACTCACAAGGGAAGGTCCATGTACTTGCTGTTTTCCAATTTGTTCTCAATAGTTAGGTGTCGATATATAAGTCTACTTTGTTTTCCAAGTATATTTTTTTAACAATACGACTTGACCCAAAACTCCAATTAAATTAGGACTGACAATTCAAGTGGTCCACCGATCAACGTAACTGGCCAAACTCATTTTGACAAATCTAATTTATCAAATATATACAAGCTCCTTGGGGAGGATTATTTTAGTTTATCTTAAATTATTAAATTTTATTTTTAATTTATATTATATTAAATCATTTAAAAATATAAATTTATTTGATATTTACCATGCAAATAGTTTAAAATACTTATATTTAATGTTATGAATAAATATAGAAATTTATTTTTTCTTTTTCCCCTTTCTTTAAGTTAAAGAAAACGTGAAAAAGATAAGAATATATTTTAAAATATATAAAAAAAAGAATTGAATTAAATATTAAACATCCAAATTATCTTAACAATATTATATCAATTGAATAAAACCTTTGTATCTATACCACATAAGTTAAATATAAAAAATAATAATTAATAAAAAAATATAAAATATATATGAGCTTCTTAGGGAAGATTAACTCTTATTTATCTTCAATTTATTAAAATTTTATTTTTAATTTTATGTTATTTTAATATTAATTTTATTTTATATTAAAAGTATAAAATTATTTTATATTTATCATGTAAATAGTTTTAAAATACTTATATTTAATGATATATTATTAATATATTTATTAATTATTTTTAATATTAGATATACATATACTTATATTAATATTTAATTAATATTAAAAAGTATGACATAAGAAAAAGATATAAGAGGGCTTCTTCGATTTTCCAAATTTTCTTTTCCAATTTTCACCCGAAAACCTTATACTTCCTTTTCTCCTAAAACGCCAAATCCTACAAAACTGTCTTTTCTCTCAAAATGTGCACAGGAGTCATCTCTTTCATTGCTTCACCGATGTTATGTTTCCATCTGTTCAAGTTCTCTCTCTATCTATTAACTCTGGATATTTTTGTAACTGAAAAAATGTATTGTTCACATGGTTGTGCTTTAGTTGTGTGGCTTTGTTGTCGCGTGAGTTTAAATGGAAAGGGAGGGATATTTGATAATTTATGTGTTAAAGGTGAACTACAGCAAAAGCCAATTTTTTTGTTTAAATATAGATGATTTATTTATACGAGCTGTAAAAAATCTCTTAGATTGTGTTGTATCATCACCGCCATTTAAATTTTTGGGGATTCCGGTGGGTGCGAATCCAAGGAAGGTAGAAATGTGGGCACCAATCATAGAACAATTCCAGAGGAAACTGGCAACGTGGAGGGCAAAACACATGTCGTTAGCAGGAAGGTTAGTTATGATAAATTCAGTTTTGTCTAGCCTCCCACTATACCTCTTCTCATTTTACAAAGTGCCCAAGAAAGTCCTAAAAGTCATTATCGGTATACAACGCTCCTTTTTGTGGGGAGGGAATGACCAGGAGAACAAAATTGCGTGGGTTAGTTGGGAAAATGCGTGTCGGCCCAAGGAAGAAGGGGGTCTGGGGGTAAATGTCTATGGAACTTTAATTTGAGTTTGCTTGCAAAGTGGAGGTGGAGGATATTGTCAGAGCAAAATGCAATATGGACGAGTATGTTGGAGAGTAGATATGGCCAGACATACAAATTCAATCAAAGACAGCAGAATTTATCTACAGCTTCGCAGTGGCGGAGGGATCTTTGGGATATTGATGGGCCGAAAGCGGTGATACCAGACTGGTTTGTGAATAACGTCATTAAAAAAGTATGGAATGGAAAGGATACTTTTTTTTTGGAACAGAATTGGACAGGAGATGGACCTCTTAGCTTAAAGTTCCGTAGGTTATATGGGTTAGCGGCAGATAAGAACACCACTATTAACCAGAAAAAGGAAGCATCAGAGGGGTGGACTTGGGTATGGAGGAGGAAATTATTTGTCTGGGAAGAAGATCAGCTTTTTCTTTTACAAAGCGTGCTGCAGCCAGTGGTAATTGTGGATTACAGGTTGGACAGATGGAGTTGGAGGGCTAGTAGGGATGAAGGTTTCTCAGTTGCTGAGGCTTATGTGGCACTGCGCACGCAACAAACCTCAACGAGACTAACCGAGGTGGAACCCAACCATCTGAGACGAATGTGGAAAGATAGATTACCCTCCAAGGTAATTGCTTTCTCATGGAAACTATTGCTGGATAGATTACCAACCACTGACAATGTATTGAAGAGAGGTGTTGAGATCCAGGAGAGGAGGCTCTATGTGTCTTTTGCAAAAGTGATATGGAAAGTAGGAATCATCTGTTCTTAACGTGTGTCAAGGCCCAATCAGTGTGGAGCAATATCTGTAGCTGGCTGGGAATCCAAGGACCTATTCCAGGGGATTTGAATCAACTTTTTCTTTCATCGTCAGCATGGGTGGTTGGAAAGAGAAAGAATAAGTGCAGGTATGTTTTCTGGTTGCCTCATTGTTGGGGAATCTGGACCACTAAAAATCAGATTGTTTTTTATAACATACCGGTGGATTCAGTAGACATTCTGATGGCTATAAAGGTAATCTCGTGGAAATGACTATCATATTCCTTCGGGTTTAATAGGAGGTGTGTTTTTTCGGATTTGTACGCTAATTCTAAATTGTGTTTATTAAATATGTCATAGGTGGATAAGTTAAAACATGCTCCAATAGGATATGGAGGAGTACGTTATCCGTTTTGTATTCTAAAAAACTCTTTATTTCTTTTATTGAATATATTCTTAGCCTTTGAAAAAAAAATGGAAAGGGATGGATATTTGACGAGTATGAGAATTAGAATTCTATGCAAGGAGTGTTTGACTAGGATTGAACGCGCAGGTTTCCGTTGGTGTGTCTAGGACCGATTGCTCCACCCGTCAAGGGATCGACTAATCACGCAATTACATTTTTTTAATTTATTGATTAAGAACACTTAATGGTTTAGACACTACGGTGCAATCTAATTATCAAGTAACTATAGAAGACATACACATTCATACTAGAATCGGTCACCTTATGGAAAAGGTCTGAATTCTGAACGTGGCTTTTGATTTTGTGAATTGGGAAATGATTTTGTGGGATATACTATTAATAATATTTGGTTGTTTTGATTTTTGGAAGTATTTTTACCTAAGTTGTAATAATGCTATAGTGGCAGTAGGGCTGCTGCTATTCGAGCGGCCACAGTGCATGTACAAATAAATAAATATATATATATATATATATATATATATATATATATATTGAAATTTAAAGAACTATCTATAATTTTGAAAACAAGCCACTATATTCTCTCTAAAAACTATCTTTCCAATATTATATTTTAAACGGTTAATTAAGTTATCACCTAAGATCTCAAACTTTATGTTTTTTGTGTAGAAAAGTTTTATTTTCCTACCTGTTGAGTATATTCACCTTTTACGAGTAAATTCTTTTCAAGAATTTTGTTAAGCAATTCTTGTATATGGAAACAAGGTATTGAGATTGGATCAATTTTTTTTACTTTTATCTTTTGCTATATATTGACAATTAATGAAGGTTTTGGTACATCTAAAGCACCTGGGAATATAGAATACCAAGATAGATGGAGAACAAAAATGATATTATCACCACAATTTACTAGTGTTTTAAAATTTTTTGCTTTAATACATAGTCAACAATATGTAAGTTTGATTTAGCACCAGGAAATAACTTTGATTTTCAAAAATTTATCGAAAGGTCATTGGAAGATGACTTTAAGGTAGTTGTACGAATCAGGTAATTTTGACTAGTTAGCCATGACTTTGGTTTTATGTGTTATATAGTATTTAGCTTCATAAGTCGTGTTGTTAAGAGGTATTAGATTCTGTAAAAGTGTCAGTCACATAAGTCCACTAGAATCATAATTAACTTGTTTTTTGGTAGGATAATAAATTCATAACCGTGCAATGTTGAGTTCAAGTTGATAATTGACTTGTTTTAGAATTTGTTAGCCCTGTTTCGATTTAACTATTATATTAGTTGGGTTTAAGTTAAAAGATCTAGAACTAGCTAGTTTAATTTGATAAAAGTGATCAATGAAATTGATATATCAATTTGCTAATTATTATATATTAATGAAATTAAAAGATTTAGAACTAGCTAGTTCCATCCCTATCACTTTGCTTAGGTTTCCCTCACTCCGTTTTGCTTTATTTTGGTATTATATTTCTCCGCCCCATGCACAACATTAACACACCAATTTATGTATAACTTTCGTTTTCTATACCCATGAAATTTATATGGAGTGTGCTTATAAAAAAATTGATATGGAGTCTCATTAGTTTTAATGATTAATAATACGTGTCTAAAAAATTGACTGCTTAATTTGGTTGGATCTTCCTCTTCAATTTTATTTTTTTCATCATAAAAATAGAATATGAAATCTTAGTTGAAGAAACTAATTAAATCAGGTATCACTCAAAGTAGAAAATGACTTATTGATAATTTACTAATCATATAAGTTATTTGGTTTATTTGAGAGATATATATTTTATATTATATGTATAACTTTTATGTCCAGAATCCCTACTTTGACGTGCAACATATTTTTTTAAAAATTAAAGTCACAATAAAGCATATGTCTCTTTGAACAAACTTTCATTATGATGGAATCACATTCCAATTTAAAAAAACTTTGAATATTCCAAAAATAAATTCTAAGATATTATTCTGCAAATTCTTCTTAAAATTTTTCTGTCTATTATTTTGAAATTCTTTATCCTAAAATATTTCACTGCAATTTGCGGTATATAGTTAAATATTCATTAGAGTAATTTACATAACTATTTACTTTCATTTTAATAATTAATTTGTACGTGAAGATAGGTTGAGTTATGGATTAAATGATTCAAGAGATAAGTTATGATCCGTTGACACTTGTGACGTCTTATAATGGTCTAATAGTCAATGGATATAGATTTCATACTAAGGACTACAAAGTCAATAAATTTACCATAAATAATGGGATATGTGTCCAAAGAAATATAGATGGTGAAAATGATTTAGACTATTATGACACTATTGAGGAAATATTGGAATTGTCATGTGTTGGATATCAAAATAAAGTTACAATTCTATGTTGTCATTAGTTTGAAGTTTTTCATGATATTAAAGTTGATGACACATATGGGTCATTGATATCAACCATAAATCAAAGTTTCAATCAAGTGAGCCATTTGTATTAGCTGAAGAGGCACAACAAGTGTACTATATGAGATAATAATGGTGATTGGTGGGCAATTTGTAAGGTTAGAGCAACATTGTTTATGGTTGAGACATTAAATAATGAAGATGATTTGATTTGTCAAATGAACCAGAATGCACAATTTTCTGGTGAGGAGATACAATTGTTTGATGCAAATGCTCCAATAAAAGACATAAACCCAAATGATAAATTTTTTAGTAGATAATGTGCAAGATGATGAATCATCAATGACAATGAAGATAGTGAGGAAGATGAACTCACAGATGAAGATATAAAGTTAGATGATGCATACAAAATATTAGACGATTCCAATAATTATTTAGTAATTCAGACGAGGAGTGGTTATGATTGAATTCTTTTCATTTATATTTTAATGATATTGATGCCAAAAAATTTTATACTTGTACTCTCTAGCATTTTAGTATTTTATATAAGATTATTAATTCATTGTATTTTTATAAACAAAAACTTAAAATGTCTCCACGAGGAAAAGAACAAGGTTAGGTTAGTCTCACCTTTACTGCACGACAATCTATGTCATCTCTTATTGATTCTCTGGAACTAGATGCTTGTTTTCACTCACCAGGCCTAACATGTGTACTTGTTGAATAATTTTTAATTATTAATAATTAATTTATTTGAATATAATGTATGTTGATTTTTTGTTTCATTGTGTTTATCTTAGGTGCTACACTTGGACCATCGATTGATGGTGGTTAATTAGAAGCCACCATCTCAATTGATGATTTGATAACCCATATCCCACTAAAAAGTCTTCTAGTGTAGATTCTCATAATGATCAAGTTGATAGCGAACTTGTTATATTAATGCAATAAACTAGTAACCTGTAAGTGAAATTAAACTTCATCACTAATTCAACTTAGTATTACTAATTTGTAATTTATAATAGGAGCATTTGAAATTGTAAGAGGAGGTTTGTTCCATATTCTGTGACATGGGATATTATATATGAGGTACTTATAAGGATGTCTAACCCAACAGAAAATTGGAAAAATTATTTTGTTGACATGAAAGAAATCTTATTGAATGATTTTATGGCAAGAAATTATCTTGTTAATATTATATAACATAATATTTATACATATATATATATATATTAAAAAATTTACTTAATTTATGTTGTCATAGAATAAGTATTGTTTTGCATCTAATTATGATCAAAGTATGGCAAGAAAAGTTTCGAATTTGACATGCATGGACCGATAGCCTGATTATCTAGCAAAGGCAAGAAAAAAGACAACAGAAGCAACAAATTCAAATAATATTGAAAACTTAAAGGATTTCAGATAACGAGGAATAACGAGCAAGGTTTGGAATGAATTAATATATATATATATATATATATATATATATATATATATATATATATATATATATATATATATATATATATATATATATGAGGAACACAAGATTGGAATAAGAAGTCAATTACGAGTAAGAACAATAGAGCTTCCAACCCTAATGCTACAGTGTACACTGCAAGGTCGAGCAATTTGGACAACACTTGAAAAATGGTATTTATGTTTAACACCTTTGAAATTAAAATAAAATTTCACTTAATGACTTCCTCAAATATGACACGACAAGTTTATGCTTTTTATGAACATTCTTGTTTTCACTTTAGCAGCTTTTGATTTTTTTTTTTTATGATTGCTTAACTTGGATTAAGTTGATGCTTTAGATAATTTGAACTCTTACCCAATGCTTTTTCTGGGAGAAGAAAATATTTGAATTTTTTAAACTATGATCAATGTTTCTTTCTCAAAATTATATTCTTAATTTATCTATACTGAGTGGGTCTATTATCTATTGAATTTTAGAATTGATTTTTTATTAAAAGAGGTGAATTTAGTAACAATTTTGATGATTGAGGACTTCCAGTGATTGTTGATTGTTGAATCTATTAATAAATTTGATTGTTGATAACTAGCAAAATGTTTTATTGGTAGTGGTGAATCTACTAATAAAATTAATGGTTAAGAACTTGCACAAATATTATAATCATTTTAGCTAAATATTTGGCCTTTATATGTAATGAATAATTTTTTAATCCTTATTGAATGCGTTTATTTTTTATGCAATCTAAATTGCATGTTATTTCACAGGAAGAAGAATTATGTCTTATGGTGAAATTTACAATGAAGTTAATAAAAGAAAATATGTTTAGTATGTCTCAAACAAAGCAAAGAATTTCATTATAATTGTGTGTATTATTTTAAATGCAAAATATTAAACTTTATGTATGTACATAATCTAGCTAAATGATTGATTTGTTGTAGCAATCTTATGAAAATGTAATGGCAAAAAAGTATGTGGAAGACACAACAAATCATCTTGTAGTTGACTCAAATGGCTGACTAAATATGGTTGGTTCAAATAAGAAAGGTAGAATCCATGGCATTAGACAAAGCTTGGATCTTAGCATTGTTGCACATGGTTCATCTTCATCAGTCGGAGGTCTTTCTCCTACAAATGTAAATCCTACCACACTTACTAGAGAAGAGATTAATACAATAGCTACACAAATGTCTCAAATGCAAGAGCATATGCAGACACAACTACAAGCACAAATAGAGTCACAATTGAAGGCAAGACAAATATATAAGCACATTGCAAATACAAATGTAGACATAAATGTAAGAACAAATGAAGGCACAAGTAGAAATGCAAGCTTTTTTGCAATCACATATGTAGGAATAATTTCAATTACAAGTGTAAATTTTAAAGAAAGAAATATTACTTAGCTTAAATCAATCAAAAAACCTTGAAGAATTGAAAAAGATGTTGTTTCGCTTTATTTTAACTATGTATTAAATTTTATCTTGACATTGTGGGAATTTTTTTATGTTGATACTTCAAAAGTTTTGAAACTTTTCATTCTACGTTGATATTTAGTAATATCATTATACTTGAAGGTTAATTAATTTAATTTATATTTTTTTTTATGTTAGATATGTAAAATGTTGGTTCGTACTATTATTTAAATATATGAATTATTATTTAGGAAAATAATGGTATAATATAAATGATAGTTATGAGGAATTTGTTATAGAAAAGCTATGACTAATTTTTGAGATATTAACATATTATTATCATTTTTGGAAAATAGGTTCTTGTATTCAATGATGGATCCATAAAAATTTTTTGTATGCATATTTAAAAATTAGGAAAGTTCAAACAAAAATTTAACATTTGTGAAGAAGAAAAAAGTTATCTAAGTCATTAAGATATAAGAGAAGTAACAAAAGAAAATACAAAAAGGGAAGTGAACAAATGTTTTGCTGGTAATGGAAAAACAAAATTAATGTCATATGAACTTAAAGTTAAAAAAAAAAATTATCTAGTTTAGAAAAAGTTGTCTAACACATTTAATATATTAAATTTTTTTAATTTTTTCAATAAAAGCTACAAAGAATGAAAAAAAGAAAATTTTAATTTATTTCTTTAATAAGTGTTAAATAAAAATTTGTAACTAAAAAACAAAAAAAAAATATATTAACTTATCTTTTCAATTTAACTAAATATCTTCAGAACTATTAAGAAATATTTTTTAAATTATTATTTTTTATAAACATTTTTAATTATTATTGTGAAGGTTAAAGTTACTTAATAGTGAATTTAAATATATATTATGTGAATTATTTAAATTATTTACTTTTAATAATTTTGGTAGCAAAAATGAATATTTTTTTATTCATAACTACAAGTTTTTTTAAATAAAAAAATTAGAACTATTGAAAAAAAATTGTTTTTAAAAATTATACCAATCGAAATCATAACTGTCAAATTTTATTTTGTTAATTTTTAAAATAATTAATATGTGACTATGAAACTACCACTATTACAAAGAATAAAAAATTGTAACTACCTTATATAGTTTATTTTTAAAAGTTATTTATAGTCTATAGAGAGTGGGGACAAAATTTAAAGTTTGTTAACAATATATTATATATTATTGCAAAATAACATTAAAAAGTTAGTAGGGCAATTGCCCCACATTAATTTTTGTTTTCCTACCCATTTTTTTTTTAAAAAAAATCTTAAGTTATTATTACATTTTTTTATAGATATTTTATTACTTTTTGGATCATCTTTTCCATATTAATAGAAATTATTTTTTGGGTAAGAACTTCAATGAAGCATTTAAGTAATTTTATAGTGGTTAACGATGCAATTCCTAACTTTGAAGGGTATTGAACCAAATCCCTCAAGAGAAAACATAGATATTACCATTGTGATTGTGTGTTTGCATCTTTATTTTGTCATATAATTTAAAAACTAGTAGAGAATATAAAAAAATGAAAAGGAAAAACAGGACAAAAATAGAAAACATTTTAAAATGGAAATAGTTTTTAAAATTATAGGTGAAACATAGACACAGTAATTGAAGTTGATTATTTGGTGGTTGTGAGTAATTACATTATGTGAAGGGTATGGAAAATTTGAAATGTGCAGACTAAAAGAGGTTATTTCTAATTATATTATGTGTGGAGGGTATTAAAAAAAAAAAATGTGTGGCGGGTAAAATGAGATATTTCAAATGTATACACTAAAAGCGGTTATACCTTTTATTAATATCTGGTGAAAACATGGGTGAATTAACGCATTAGTGTTTGTATTTTTATTTTAATTTGATTTAATATATTTAATTATGTATTTAAAAATAAATATAATATTGTATAATTTTGTACACTATTTTAATTTGGATTGTAACATTATACAAAAAAGTTGTACTATATATATAAAAAAGAATAATATAAGTTGAAAACTACTAAATTCTATATAATTGTAAAATATATAAAAATAAAATATATAAAAAAGTTGTACTATATATAAAAAAAATAATACTACATAATTATAAAATATATAAAAATAAAATATATCTACTAATTATGTAATATTATCATGTCTATGGAGTAATCAAATATGCAAAGATGTATAAGTTAACGTATAAATTTAATGTGTAGTAATATATTATAATATAATATTATAATAAAATATGTATAAATTAACATATAAATTTAATATGTAGTAATATTATATATTATAATATTATAATAACGTGTAGTAATATTATATTATAATATATTATAATAATGTATAAATTCAAAGGTAAAGCAAAAGTAAATTTAAAAGTGCAAAATTAAACATGCAGTAAAATGGAAATCAACTATTAACTAAAATATGGAAAGTTAATGGTTATAAAATAGAAATAAAAATTAAGTAGAAGGAATTAAGTGTAAATATAACTAATATGAAGAGAACGCAATCAATAAATTAAAATAAAGGGAATGCATAAATTATAAAAAATATATAGTTATTATAAAATAAAAATAAGGAAATAATAAATAGATGGAAGGGTGATAAGATGGAAAGAAACAATAAATATAATTAATAAATTAGAAATTGATAAATAAATAAAGTAAAGCAAATAAGAATTTTATAATGGTTTCACGTTTTCTTTATTTTATTGAATGGATCAAAATCGAAAGTTGATTGTTAGAAGACGCAGCAGCGTCTGTCTATCTCCGTTGGGTTGGATATAATTGATATTTGATATAAATTGAAGCTTTTGATTATTCATTAATAATTTAAAAATATAAAAAAGATAAAAATTTTTTATAAAAAAAAATAACTGAGGGTTGTATTGGTTAATTTTGAATGAATAATAAAACTTTGCATTGAATATGTGTAGTGGTTATAAATGTGGTAAAAAACATAATTAAAAAAAAATTCACTCACGATGAAAAATCATTTTTAAATTTATATCTTAATATACCAAGAAAATATTTATTTTTAAATCTGAAAAATGGAGACTTTAACTAATAAATTGGTCAATTAATATATTTTTAAAATTTTAAAAATTAGTATATTTAATTAATACGTAAAATTTTAATTAAAATTAAGATAAAATAAAGAATAAAGGCGTGATGTTTTATTATTATTATTAACATATTTTATAATTTACATATTTGTGAAAGGAAAAAATTTATAAGTTAATAATAATGCATTTCAAGTATAATTCAAAAATTAAAAATGCATTATTCAAACTGTAGAAGCTCTGGTGACGGTGGATAATCTATACTATAATAAAGGAAATATCATTTTTTATGTATACTTTTCAAAATACTTATTCTACCCTTACACCTATTTTAAAATTAAAAATATAAAATAATTTGCCATAAGAGGAAGTTAAACCCATAACCTCTTCTTTCCAAACATATACCTTAACACTAGACCAACCTCATAATTTTAAGCAAAAAAATTACTTTAAAATATTGATATCCAACACACATAATTGTCCAATTATATCTATAATGTATAATATATGATATTATATATTATATATCTATACTATTAATAAAGGGAATACCCCTTTTGATGTCTACTTTTCAAAATACATATTCTACCCTTACACCTATTTTAAAATTAAAAAAATAAACTAATTTATAATAAGAGGGACTTGAACTCATAACCTCTTATTTCCCAAACGTATACTTTAACACTAGACTAACCTTATAACTTTAAGAAAAATATTACTTTAAAATATTGATATCCAACATACATAATTTTTCAATTATATCTATAATATATAATATGTGATATTATATTATATACTATATATATATTATATAATGAGAACATGATTTTTTTATATCCATATTTTATGACTATTTTACCTTCTGAACATTTTATGATTGTTCTCATTTTCACAAATATAATTTCTTCGTATTAATATATGCGTATATTTCATGATAACTATTTTTAATAAACATGCAAAGATACAGGTGTGACAATATTTTGAGTTCTATTTAAACTCTCTTCTTTCCATTTTTTCATATTCATTACATATTTGACATATCCATTGATGATCTGACATGTTTTTATCATGTTATCATAAACAAAAAATATAAAATTAACAAAATATATTTGAAAACATGTCACATAACAATTTATATTTCACAATATAAAAAATTACAAAATATACTAAATTAAAACCCTACAATTGTTATAACATATTAAAATAGAGATGCAAATACACAGACACAGTAGCGCCTGTGTTTTTGTTAGTATTATATAATAGGGATATGACCTTTTTGTGTCCACATTTTATGTTTATTTTACCTTCTAAATATTTTATGATTGTTTCCACTTTCAAAGTATAATTTCTTCCCATTAATATATGCGCACATTTCATGATAAATATTTTTAATAAACATGCAAATACACTAGTGCAACAATATTTTGAGTTCTATTCAAACTCTCTTCTTTCCATTTTTTCATATTCATTTCATATTTGACATATCCATTGATAATCTGACATGTTTTTATCATGTTATCATAAACAAAAAATATAAAATTAATAAAATATATTTAAAAACATGTTACATAACAATTTATATTTCAAAATATAAAAATTTACAAAAAATATTAAATTAAAACTTTACAATTGTTATAACACATTAAAATACAAATGCGAATACAAAGGTCGTCTGTGTTTTCGCTAGTAGTTAATGAAGTAATAAATGTTGTAGTGGATAGCAATTTTTTTTATAAATGGTACTAGTTATTTTTTTATAAAACAAAATTAATAATATATTTAAATCAAAGATAATATTAGTATTTAGAAATGTGAATTTAAATGGACGATTGACTTTATAATACCAATAGATAATAGATTATTATTTGGATTATAAAAAAAAGAAAATTTTCTATCTTTATTCTCATTTTTTCTTCTCTGTTCGCCTTTCTTAAATTTTTATATTAAAACTACCTTTATATATAAAAATAAATATAACCAATATTTTGAAAAATAATTCTTGGAGCATATGTTTCATTTGTTAACCTTGTGAAAAGTAATTTCAAAATAATAATTTATATTTCGGAAGTACTTTCTAGAACACAATATATGATTAGTGTGAACGGAAAATTTATTTTCGAAATACAAAAATATCTTTTGGACAGTAGTTTTCCAAAATATGCTTATGCGATTTTGTGTTATGGAAATTAATTTTTGAAATAAATTTTTTTTAACTCTTACTTTTTCATTGTCTTTTTAGCTAGTAGAGGCAAGTTGGTGACATCATTCTGGAGAGGCGTCAAAGGAAGGATGAGGCTGGATTCGTTTTTATTCATTTTATTGATGTCAAAAACCCAAGATAACTGGAGAAAGAGTTCACCATATTTTTATCGGTAACGAAAAGTTGTGAGTGAATCTGCCATTGTTTAACCTAGGAGATGTTTGGAAGGTTCTTTGGTGGATATCTTGGAAGAGACCCGCTTGCTAAAAAATGTGGAGTTTGCTAGACTACAAGTCAAGACTTCGTTGATGATAACAATTAACTGTATCAATTCAATGCATGTTAATGGGAATCATGTGATCTTTTCAATGAGCTATGAAGTTAAGTTGCAATAAAATCTACAAACAATGTAAGGCAATTATGGAAGACATAGTCAGTGACTCTGCAGGCTCAACTATGTCTTAATGGGATAGAGGAATTACAACTTGGTCGGACAAAAAAGGAACGTCACTTGATGCCTTAGGGGAGGAGGGTGGTCGGAGGTCGAAGGAAGTAAAGGAATGTGAATAGTGGATGTCAAACAACATAGTAATTGAGAAACCTATCCATTTAATTCTCTCCAATACCAAGATAATGGACGCTTGGCTGGGTATGAAAATGTGGGACATAATCATAGTATTAATGGTGGAAATGTTAATTGCATTGATGGCAAGAATCTTGAAGTGAGGCATGATTTTCTCAAGCCAGTACATGTGTCTAATGTTCAATAGAGGAATATTATGAAGGGATTTTACTCTAGAGGGTGACCTCCTTCCTTCCACAAGCTTGTGAACATCTAAGCCACAATATGTTGTGTCATGACTAGGTGGGGCAACTGCTTTCAGAGATTCTTCCTCTCAACTCAAGTGATGAATTACTTGAAGTACCTATATGCTATTTCATTGAGAATAATAGATTGAAGAGCAGTTGTTCATGGGGAGAGCATGCAAGGGTTTGTGAGGAACCTTATGGGAATTTATTAATTTCTCATGGAAATGCAAGTGAAGAGAAGTTTTTGTGGTTATAGGTAAAAGCCTAGAGGCTTCCAACATCATTCTTGAAGAAATTATTGAGATTGAAGGTTGGAAAACAACTATGATGAAGCATCTCAAGTCCTTAGTGTTTTGGTTTTGTAGTTTTAGTTTAGTTCATTTCAATTCATTTTATGTACCAAACACATTTTATATGTGTGGTACTTGTATTGATTGTTTAGTTAGACTTAAGTGTATGAATGAGTATTATTCCATGATTGAATATCGAGTTTTATGATTGTGCATTGTTTGGAAAGCAAATGAATCAAATTACTAAGTTAAGAATTGAATTACCTCAAGGGTAATAGATTACTTAAGTTGTAATGGATTACCTGAGCTAGATCAAGCAAGAGAATCATAAAAGGCTAATTTTTTTAATGTTAATCGATTAGCAGAAGTTAATCAATTGCCCTGCACGAAATTCATATATCTCATTATAAGCTCTCTGCAATGATCGATTACCTACAAAGTTAATCAATTATCATAGAGAAGGTACATTTCTAGGTTAGTTTTGAAAGAGAACAATCAGGTAATTTAAGTGCTGTTCAAATGGTAATTGATTACCTAAGGTTGTTACTCATTTAAAACCATTTTGAAATAGTTTTTTCAAGAGAAAAGAAAGGAATTTAGGTTTTCAAAAGAGAGAGAACAAGTTTACAACGAAAGAACCCTTTGAAATCAAGAAAAAACCCAGAAATCAATGAAGAGAAAAGATTGTAGTACTGTGTTTATTGTTTTGGGTATTTGTAACGAACATGTGATATTGTTCTTTACCCATTTCTTGTGTGTTTTTGCACGTGTTTGGATAGTCTCTTGATGAATTCTTGAGGTTATTGGGAAATCTTGCAATGGAGTATTGTGAGTGAGCATTATGAGTGACGGGTGTCGTGGTATAACAAACTCTTGTGGGGTACAAGGGGAAGTTTCTCTATTATTGCATTGTTTTGATATTTCAGTGAAAAATTAGTATGTGTAGTGTGCATGTATTGTGATTTTTTAGTAGAAAGCAGATTAGCGAAAGACTAAATCTGAAAATGGATGTAGGTCTGGAGGACTGAACCAGTATAAAACAATTGTGCAATTTCTCTCTATCTTTAACTCTTTATGTTTTATTGAATTGTGTTGGTTTTTACTAGAACAAAAGCGCTCTTTAAATAGTCTCAACTCTTTTTCTGAGCGGCCAACGACCACGACATGGGCATTGGGTAGCGAAATTCGCTTTTTGCACAGTCTGACCCGAGCACTAGGCTCCCATAAAATAAGCATTGGGAGCCCACCAACTTGGGGAGCAAGTTTCCCGAGCGATGGGTGTCTATGTGTTATCATAACACCCATTAGCTCAATTCTACTACCATTTATTCAGTCTTTCTCAAAACCTATCTCAGAACAAACAAAAACAAGAAAATAAAAGTAAAATATGCATGGATTAAATCCGAAACCTAATTTTCTAATTAATTCTAATTTTAAGTAAAATATGAGGAAAACAAGGTCCTAAATAAGACAGAATTAGGATAACTGTTCTATTTTACCTATGTAAAAATAAGTAATTTAGGCCGTCATCAACCCCCTCACCCCTCCCTAAACTTAAAGTTTTGTTTGTCCTCAAGCAAAAGACCACTTCAATGGAAACACACAAACACAATTCAAGCTAACAAAACACTTACACAATGACAAAATGCCACGAAGACAAAATGCAATTATTACAGATAAAAAGCAAAGAAAATTTGATTAGAAAAAAAAAACAAATCATTAATCTATATGAAAATCATCTATCACCAAACATAAAATTTAAATTTTATTTCTCTATTTTTTATTTTTTTATCTTCTTTTAAAAAATATTAAAATACAATTATATTTTTTATGTTTTATTTATAAATTTCTATATTTGAAAATAAAAACTATTTAATTTCTTCAATTTTGATTTTTTTATTGTTAGTAAATTTTTTCTTTATATTTAGTTTCTAAAAAAATTCTTGTAAAAATATTTGTTAGTGTAAAAAGCAAAAAATATTTATTAGAAACTACAAAAAAATTCACTAATCTATACCCAAATCATCTATAATAAAAAAATTTAGATTTTATTTTCTCTATTTTCTCTTTTTTTTATCTCTTTAAAAAATGTTAAAATAAAATTATAGTTTTCTATGTTTTATTTATAACTTCCTATATTTTAAAATAAAAAATATTTATTAGTTTCTTGAATTTTGGAAATTATAGAATTTTTTAAATAAAAATAATATGACATGTGTCACTACTATGACCATAGAGATGTGAGAAGAAAGAGTGAGTCTGTGCATTATTGGTAGTTTGGCCTTAGAGAATCCTAGATGAGAATGTGTTTATACATACTAATTTTAGTCATAGTAGATGTATATTTATTTTAATAATAAACTTCAATTAAAATTGAAAAGAGATAAAATGACAAAACTAATGTAAACTTAAACATATGTCTTTAATATGATTAATATTCTCGTGTGAATGATACTACATTATACCATATTCTCTTATGAATGATATTATGTTTCTTAAAAATAAAAGAAAAAGAATAAATAAAATAAAAATAAATATTAGAAAGATAAAAAAGGACACATGTCAAAAATAGAGAAAAGGGCACATAAGTAATTTTATACACGTATAGAAATAAAAGAATAAAATATAATAAATAAACTAACATAAAAATAAAAATGGAAAAATAAAATAGCATATAAAGAAAAAAAATAAAGAAATTAAGAAAGATAAAAATTATTGAAAAACACAAAATTAAAAAGATAAAAAAATATAACAAATATGTCAATTTTGAAGAAAAAATAAATTTGCAAAATAATAGAGTTTCGATAGCTCTAGCGAGCTATCGTATTCGTATTCCTATATATTACATATATAAACAATACTCATATTCTATCTCTAACTCACTATCTTAGGGGAACTCACGTAGCATGCTTCCCGGATCTTACAATGCAGTTCCCGTTATGCTCATCCTCCGGACTAACGCTTTTCGTATTAAGAAAGACAAAAAACATTAAAAAGACAAAAAGATATAACAAAAAGACATATATGTCAATTTTTAAGAAAGTGTAAATTTGTACTTTCACTAACCTATTATTTTCTTTTAAGAAAATTTTTATCAAGAAATTTTATCTCTTACTTTCCATATAGTCACTAGTTAAGACCTAAAAAAGAACATAATAACTACAATTTTTTAAAGGCAAATATTAGTGATTAATGTGTTAATTTTTTTAGTGAAGAGAATAATAAAATAAAATAACAAAAAAAATTAAGATATATAAAAATAATCATATAAAAAGAATACAAAGAAGATAATAATTAAAAATAAATAATATAGAATAAAAATTATAAAAAAATATAAAAATAAATTAAAAAACTAAAAATTAAGATAGAAAATTTCCCTAAAATAATAAAAATAACAAAAGAGGATAATAAATGAAAATAAAATAATATAAAGATAAAAAATTAAGATATAAAAATTTTTAGAAAATTTAAATACTAAGGCAATAAAGATAGAAAACTTCTTAAAACAAACAACATAAAAAATAAAACAAAACCTAAAAAGACAACAAAGGATAAAAAGAAACACTTGTCAAAAAATTAAAATGGGCAAGGAGTAATTTTCATAGCCTACCTAAAAAAAACAAAGTATATAAAGAAAAATTTGTCAAAAAATTAAAATAGATAGTATTTTAGGGTAAAAATAAAATAAAAATTTATTACCAATAAAAAGTAATGAAAAATTTAGAGTTTAATTAATATGGACGGATAGTGTAAAATAATATTACACTGACATTTAATCACAATTTTTATTATATGACTTTTAAAACATTAATTAACAAAATCAGCAAAAACTTATACCATAAATTAAGTGTTGCGATTGAATGGTAGTGCATACTAATTAAACTCAAAAATTTATTATAAACTAAAAACAAAATTCTTTAATGTATACCAAAATGATATATAAGTAAAAATAAAAGTAGATTTTATTATTAGGATGAATGTCAAAATAATTTTCATTGGTATTTAAGACAAAATTATTTATTACACATTTAGTGAAATTTTAAGATTATTTTACCTAATATGTATTTTTTTTTTACCTATTGCTACTTGTTTTTTCTGTAAGAATTCCATGAATACATAATTTGAATTTTTATTTTCCTAAAAACCTTAAAAATATATAACTCTTGGTCAATTTTTGAAATGTTCATCTTACAACAAAAAATAACTTCCGTTGATAGAATAGATTATAAATGTGGAACAAATTTATTTTATTGGTAAAATTATAATGATAAGTTGTTTAACATAGGTCGATACTAAACAATCATAGATGATCATGTGTTACATACTAATTTCAGCTATAGTGTGTGTGTATATATATATATATGAATAATAAATTTCAATTAAAATTAAAAAGAGGTAAAATGACAAAACTAATATAAACATAAACATGTGTCTTTACTATGCATAATATTCTCTTATGAATGATACTATGTTTATACCATATTTCGTGAATGATCATATGTTTCTTAAAAATAATAGAAAGAAAAAAAAATCAAGAATGAAAAGAAATATTAGAAAGACACACATGTCAAAAAGAAAGAAAGGACACCTAAGTAATTTTACATGTCTAGAGAAATAAAAAAATAAGATATGATAAATAAAATAACATAAAAATAGAAATGAAAAAATAAAATAACATATAGATAAAAATTATTCATAAAAAAATCACAAAAAAATAAAAAATAATGAAGAAAATAAGAAAAATAAAACTTAAAAAAAAAACAAAATATGAAAGTTTTCAGAAATTAATTTAATATTTTGTGAAATTAACCTAAAAATACTTTTCATATGCCAAATATATTAATAATTATTTTTAACATGTTATAAATAAAATATAAAAATATTTCAAAATAATAAAGAAAGATAAAAATACAAATAATGAATAAATCAAGAAATAATAAAATAAAATTAAAAAGGAAAAAATATAAAATAAATTTTAAAATTATATTTAAAATATTAAAAATCTTACATAAGCTTATTTATACAAATTTAAAATTAAAAAAAAACATGTTAAATATAAATTTATAAGAATAATAAAGTAGCATAAAAATAAATGAATAAATATAAGAAATTTGAAACTGAAATAAATTAAAAGATAAAAATAAAAATAAAGAATAAAGAAAATATGAAAAAAAGGAAAGGAAAAATAAATTAAAAATAAAAAAAAGGAAAAGATAAAATATAATAGAAAATTATGTTGTAAAATATTAACATATATTTAAATAAACTGATTTTCCCATATCTAATATATAAATTTTTAAAATTATTTCATAAATATTAAATTATATTTAATAAATTAAATTTTTAAATAAAAACATAATCAAAATAAAAAGAAATTAAATAAAAAATAAATAAAAAAAGATGAAGCACCTCTTTTATCTTGAGACTTATAAATAGAAAAAAAAAATTTATTATTAAGTCTTTGAAATTCGATCATCTTCTTGAATAGTATTTTTAGTTTACTTCATTAAAAAATTAATTTAAGCCACTATATTATTTAGTATGTAGTTTAAAACTATTTTATAATAAAAAATTCTAACTAATTTTTAACATATTTATTGTATTTTATATTTTTTTTCTTGGAGAAAAATTTTCAAAATGTGTTTCTCGACCATTAGATTAAGGAGTGATTTCGCTCATGTGAATGATTGTTCTTTATAAAAAAATTAGATAAAAGGAATTAAAGATGACTTTCTCACTAACCAAGAATATTTGAAAAATATTAATAAATTAATAAGTAAATATTAATCAAGCATTATTTATTTTAATATTATATATAAGTAAATTAAAGTAGATTTAAGAGTAAAATATGATTTAGGTTCCTATAAAATTTTCAAAATATTAAATATATTCGTCAACTTTTTTATATTGTTTTGATCTCTTTATTTTTTAAATATATAATTTTTTATCTTCCAAATTTTGTCTAAATAATTTTTTATCTCTCTAAAAAGTGCTATCTAAAAATTCGAGAAACCAAATAAATATAAAAAAATGTCTGGAAGACATATTTAATATTCCAAAAAAGTTTTAGGACCTAAAACATATTTTATCCTAAATTTAATTTAAGATGATTTTGTTGGACAACTTAAATTTATTTTTTGAAATAACTAAATTTAATTTATGATATTATTGAATAAATAGCTTAAGGTTGTTTCTAAAAAATAAATCTATTTAATAAATTATATTTCATATATTTATTATATTTTTTTCTTGGGTTAGAGGTGATCATGTTTCAACCCATTGAATCATAAAGTAATTTCGTTTATGATGCATATGTACTTCAACTTAGTATAGGAAAATTTTGCAGATATAAATAATGGAGAACATCTTTCTCACTAACCGTATTTACAAAATATTAATCAAATATATCTTTTCTTATAAATAATATTATGGTTTATAAATATTAAAAAATATTTAATAAATTAATTTTAACATACTAAATATCAAAATATAAGAAAATCAAAATATAGAAAATATTAAAAAATAAAAAAAAATAAAGATAATAAAAAATAAAATATCATAAAATAAAAAATAGATAAAACAAGGAAATTGTGAATTACAAAACATAAAATAAAAAAGAAAAAGCAAATAAGAAAATTTGGAAAAAAAACTAAAAATAAAAAAGATAAAATTAAAATATAAAATATAAAAATAATAATATACTAAATAAATATAAGAAATAAATAAAATAACATTAAAAAGAGAAAGAAACAGAGATATTTAAAAAACAAAAAGAAAGAATAAAAAACTTTCAAAATGAAAAACAGAAAAAGAAAAGAAAAACATTAAAAGAAAAATTGAAAAGACCCAAAAAAATATTAAAAAGGACACGTGTATTTTAGAAGAAAAGACAAATAAATAATTTACCTTGTCTATTTCTTTAATTCATATATATATATATATATATATATATATATATATATATATATGTAACGAGAACAAACGTCAATATTCTAGTAAATTCAGTCCATCTACTCATTCATAAATGCTCTTTTTCCTAACATTAATTATCCCCTTTACAAATACAAGCGAAAACACATACAGTATCATGCCACGTGTGTATAATACTTTTATAGTTTTAATTTAATATGTTTTATAAATTTTTATATTTTTAAATATAAATTATTATGATACATGTTTTAAAATATATTTGGTTAATTTTAATATTTTTTTGTTTAGGATAATATGATAAAAATATGTCAGATTATTAATGGATATGTTAAATATGCAATGAATATGAAAATATGGAAAGAAGAGAGAGTTTGAAAATATTTATCATGAAAAAATGAATATGTCAAAATATTATTGCACTTATGAATTTCCATTTTTATTAAAAATATTTTTCATGAGATGTATGTATATATTAATCATGTTTAAAGAAGTTGTGAAGATGTGAATATATTAATAGAGAGAAGTTATATTTGCAAAAGTATGAACAATCATAAAATGTTTAGAAGGAAAATAGTTATAAAATGTGGATACCAAAATGTCATATTCTCATTATATAATATATAATATATAATATAATATCATATATTATAGATTATAGATATGACTGGACAATTATGTATCTTGGATATCAATATTTTAAAATAATTTTTTGCTTAAAGTTATAAGGTTAGTCTATTGGTAAAATTTATATGGTTGGACAATTATGTATGTTGGATATAAATATTTTAAAGTAATTTTTTTTTAAAGTTACAAGGTTAATTTAGTGATAAGGTTTACATTTGGAAATGAAAGGTTGTGGACTTGAGACTATGACAAAGTAATTTATTTTTTAATTTTAAAATAAATATAAAAGTAGAATATGTATTTTAAAAAGTGGATATAAAAATATTCCCTTTATTAATAGTATAAAAGGATAAATGTTACAAACCTTTCAAAGTGATCAAATATGCGTTAAGATTTAAGAGTAAATGTTTAATTGATTATTTACTAACATTTTTTTTTGTTTTCTATTCTTTTAGATATCAAATGATAGTAATGATAGTTTTTGTCAGAGGATGAATTCACAACTTTTTTTTTAGGTATCATATTTATTATTATATATATATATATTAATAGTTAAAAATAAAAAAATAATAATTATTTTACCTTATGATAGCATGGGTGGCATGTTAGTTATATATAATTTATAAGATGTTACTAAAGAATAAAAATGTAGGTATAATATGTTTTGATAAAAGATAAAATTGTATAGATGTTAGTAAATTATATTCGGTGCTCAAGTGAAGCGAGTAATGTAGGTATAATGTGTACATAATTTAGATGATAACAACTATTAGAATCTAATTTCCAATGTAACTTTTTGTATTTATCATGTGAGAAAGTGAAAAATAGTTAAAAAATATTAAATATGTATTCTAATACTAATTTACTCCCAATTTTAACTTTGTCTTTTTACTTCAATCCTCCTTCAATTTTTATTTTTATATTTTTTTATATTATTATTACTTCATTTTTTATATTATTTTTTTAAAAAAAGAATAAACTCAATGTAACTCATATATATTATATTAATAACAATGTTTTTCTTTATTTTATTTTTTCATATTACTTAATTTTAACCATAAATAAAATGTAAAATATATAATAGTGTGAAAGAGATAAAATAGTTTCAATTTAAAGTCAATATTGTCATTTAAATTCCACACAATATCTAAATAAAAAGTATAATAGTGATGAGAATTATTATATTTTAAATGAATATATATATATATATAATAAAAATTAAAAGAGGATTGAAATGAATAATAAAGTTAATATTAAAAAATATATTTAATATTTAACTGTTTTGATTTTCTTGCATTATAAATACATAAAAAATTAAATTAAATTTTAATAATTGTTAAAAAACCAATTAAAAATATCTAGGTGTTAAGGAGTTGAATAAAGAAAGTTGTTGGAATGTTTGGGAGGTAGATAGAAAGATGAGATTGAGATTGGTTAGGAGAGTTTGTTGTTGTTGAGAGATTTATTTATGGGAAAAGAAAATGGATAAAACGAGAGATATTTAATTAATTTACTGGGTTGCTTCCTCTCTCGGGAAGAGGAAGGGAGCTTTCTCTTTCAATTCTCCCACCAACTTGCGTCTCTCTCTCTCTCTCTCTCTCTCTCTCTCTCTGACACACACAAACTCCATTGATTGAGCATTCCGAGGACATCTCTACCTTTTTAAGGTTCCTCCTTCTTTCTTTCCCCTTCCTACCCAATCATGGCTTCCACACACAATCAATTATCCCTCGCACTCGCAGAAGACCCTCTTCTTCAGGTCTCCTTCTTCTTCTTCTTCTTCTCTATTTTATGTCATCTATTTTTCTGTTTCACTTCCTCACACCACTTTGACTTGCCCTGGCTTCTCTGATTTACGACTTCGTGTTTGTTTTGAGGATGTCAATTGTCGGCCACATTTCACTGTCATCAATCCGCTTATTTTTTCAAATTATCATTGCTTCGAAATGTGGAATAAGAACAATGTTCCATCGGTTAAAGTCACATTGTTGACTGTCACAACCAAACCACTAACTGCGGTGTTTTATTCAAGCCTGTTCCTATACAAGTTAAATAGTAAAATTATCGAAAGGACTTTCCAGTGATTGATTAGGGTAAATAGTTACTATACCCTTCAATTTGGTCCTATTAACTTGTTTTCCATACTATGTTTATTAGGCGGTTATAGTTGTAATGAAAACAAATGAAGCCTCACTTACAATTCCATCGGTTTTTCAGTAATCTGTTTTCACTCTTTATATTTTGTGGTTGTATATTCAACATGAGAATTGATTTATTTAAATATTTTTGCCAAGTTGATTCCACAAAAAAATCCAGTTGCAATCAAATCTCAACATTATACAACCGCATTACTTTGACACTCAAATCTGCTACTTAGTTAATTGCCCATTTTTGTGTTTTCCTCCTTTCCTATACTCTTGATAGTTAACAATAAACTGTTGATCTTCAAGATTTAAATTGTGGGACAACCAAAATATTTCTTATTTCTAACAGTCGCTGCCTTTCTTGTCTCTTCTGGGTTTGAATCTTTGCCAAGTTGTGGTATTTTGCTCTGTGATGAATAAATGGTTGTTTTGTACTGAAGGATGATGAGAGCAAACAATACACAGGAGATGGATCAGTCGACTATAAAGGGAGGCCTGTTCTTAAGCAGAATACTGGCAATTGGAAAGCTTGCCCATTTATCTTAGGTATGTTTTTTCATTGCTCTTATGCTTAAAAAATAATTCCTATCTGTTGATTGCTTTTTTATGTAATGTGAATCACAGGCAATGAGTGCTGTGAACGTTTGGCATACTATGGCATTGCAACAAATCTTGTTACCTATCTTACCCAAAAACTGCATGAAGGAAATGTCTCTGCTGCAAGAAATGTCACCACCTGGCAAGGCACTTGCTATCTTGCACCTCTCATTGGAGCTGTATTGGCAGATGCTTACTGGGGACGATACTGGACAATTGCTGTTTTCTCCATCATTTATTTCATAGTAATTACTACCAAAGATTGATTTATTTTCCTAATCAAATAGTTTTCCATGTACATCCTTATCTTGATATACTGCTGGAAATGTCCTGCACATTTTCACAGAGATAAAGAAAAATACATGCTTGCAATATGCCGAGGATTTATCTATGCATAACATTTGTGGACACAGTTAAGAAATATTCATTACAATTTTTACATAATGTAATTTGTAGTGATGGTAGGATATCATTGGGTCATTTTCTAGGTATTTTTATTAGGAATATGATTTCTTTTATACGTTTCACATCATAAAAAACAATTAGAAAATAGTGAAGGATCTGGAATAGCAGCAAATATTATGCTGTCTGAAAATTTTGGAAAAGGAAGAATCAGAAGACTAATTTTGAGTGTACTGTGATTCAAACTTCTTTCTTCCATTGCACTGCTTCTACTTGATATCCTAGTTTCTTAACATGGAAGTAAGGAACTTTACTGGCTTCTCTTGAGCACTGAATATAATTTTCACATGCATCGTCACATTTTGAGAAGTTTTTGGGTTAATATCAGGAACAATTGGTGTTTGTATCAGCATGTTGGTATTCTTTGTCATCATTTTGTTTTCTGTGCATTTTTTGCTTCTATATGCTTTGTTGTTCAGTAGTCTACTTATTTCATAAATATTTTGGCTGTTTCATTCAGGGAATGGGTACATTGACGCTTTCTGCATCGGTTCCTGCATTGAAGCCTGCAGAGTGTTTGGGTACTGTATGCCCTCCTGCTACTCCTGCCCAATATGCCGTCTTCTTCTTTGGTCTCTACCTGATAGCACTTGGGACTGGTGGAATAAAACCATGTGTGTCATCTTTTGGGGCAGATCAGTTTGATGATACTGATCCCCAGGAAAGGATTAAGAAAGGATCCTTTTTCAACTGGTTTTACTTTTCTATCAACATAGGTGCCCTTGTATCCAGCACATTTATTGTTTGGGTTCAAGAAAATGCTGGTTGGGGTCTTGGATTTGGCATTCCTGCTATATTTATGGGATTAGCTATTGGAAGCTTCTTTTTGGGCACACCCCTTTACAGGTTTCAAAAACCTGGGGGAAGCCCTATTACAAGAATGTGCCAGGTTGTGGTAGCATCTGTCCGGAAGCAAAATCTGGCTGTCCCTGAGGATAGTAGTCTCCTATATGAGACACCAGATAAGAACTCTGCAATTGAAGGAAGTCGGAAAATCGAGCATAGTGATGAACTAAAGTAATTATTTTGTTTACTTTGTGTTTACTGTTGTGTTGGAGTGTTATTACTTATTGGCTTTCATGGTCACGAACTCACAATACAGGATAATGAGTATCTTATTTTGCATGCTAACTTATTCCTAGTATTCTTGTTGAAGAGCAATTTGTCTTCCTACCAAATTCAAAAGTGATTAGTTAAGGGTAACTTTTAATTTATTTAGAATAGAGGTTGTTCATGTTAGGCTCAGTTCACTAGACCTTTAGTGCTTAGACCTTGTTTATCACAAGATAAAGCCTAATAGATCAGGATAACTAATCTTGGTGTTTGGGGTGCATTAGAGAGCAGAACACTATCTGGTCATGTACCCTCATCAGGGGATTTCCATATGACCCCTACTGTAACCCTTGTCACACCTCTTTTTCTGCCCTTGGACTGTTCCCTTATTTCGTTGTCCATAAGCTGCCATCCCCTCTGTAGAGACCATAGAGGCAAAGACAATTTCTAACTTCTGCGATGCCTTTGTGCCATTGATAGATTTATTGTTGATCTTATTATTTCAATGGATCTGCATATTTGTCAATCTTGTTAGGTGCAAGGTTTAGAGTAACTAAATGATCATCTTTAAATTATCCTGCAAATACCAGCAAAGGACCCATCTGTGTGAGAGTGTCACTGTTCAACAATCTCTTGATCATGATTTCTTTACAATCCAAGAGAAAAATATTATTCTTTCCTTTATTCTCCTTTTTTTCTGATTTCTTAATTCATATATCAAATTCCCTTCTCCATCGCTCTCTGGTTATCTGGTTGAAGTTTATTCTCAGCTGTGTTTCCCTGTATCTTTCAACTTTTTGTATGTTATAATTATAATAAAAAAGAAAACCAATTACGTTACATTAAATTTGGCATCCTCTTGATATTAAGGGTGTTTGTGAGAAAAATTCCAATTCAATTTTAATTAGCACTTAGCAGCAATCAACAAAACATGATGGTTTAAATGCTTATTATAAGGATAGTTTGATCCTATGCCTTCCTTATCCTATCCTGAGCTAAGAAGCTTCCACACCTCTAATTTTTTAAGTGTCGCCGTCTCGAACACGTTTCAGATACCGATACTCTCAAATACTTGTCTGACACATCTTGGACACTTCTAATTAGGTGTCCAATTAAAAAATTATTATTATTTTTTGTTTAGAAACTTGAACTCACATCTATATACTACTTAGATACCTAAACTGACACCTCAACATAGATTAATACACACTAATATTATTAGAAAAATAATGTTGACCATTTTTTAACCTTGTTATCGTAGAAAATGTTTAAATAGGTGATTATACCACCACTTTAGTTAATTTGTTATGTTACTCATATTTTATTTCATTAGAATCTCAATATTTGTATGTATATAAGTCGTGTCTCATTGTCTTATATTTTAGACAGTTGTGTCAGTGTATCCATGTTGTGTCTGTATCTGTGTCCGTGCTATTTAGATCCTGAGTGCCGAATGAGGCATTGAAACAAGAGGGAGTAAAACTGGCTCAATATACCATAAAAATTATCAATGTTTAGTCAATGTACTGCTATATATTAATTGCCCTTGTTTTGAGATCTAGAGATATATAAGTGAAGATTTCCTTTTTATATCCCTTTGCCAGTAATAAGTTTGTGTTCCAGCATGTGTTTGATATTAGCATATATTTTTATGGAAATGATCACTAGTTGCTTATCTGATTATTATGTCCTAATTTTGTTGCTTTATTCATGATTAGGTATTTACCGTCAACATTTTAGATTTTTCATCATGGCTCAATTTTGCTACTAACTATCTCCTATTCTGGATTGTAAAAATTGACTTTAGAAGATTTATTTGCTTGTCTACATGGATATCATCAAAGAACGAAGTTGCTAGGTTTAATTTTTTTTTTAAGAGGGATGAAAAAGATATCAGATTGTTGTTAGGGATTCTGTTCTGAGTAGTATAATTGCAGATTTATTGTTTTCTTACTTATCTTTTCCTTTTATAATTATTATGGTGTAGGATAGATTTTTTGTAAGTTACAACCAATTTTCTTATAGAAAGTCTTAGCGGAGAAGTCCTCTGCTAAAATTAAAAATTTTTAGCTTTTATAAATACTGCTTAAATTTTTTGTTCTACAGTTGATAATAACTATCCTTACCACTTTTCTGAAAATTTAACACTTAATTTAATAAGGTTTCGTGTTTTCTAAATTTTCATTTATTTTGTTTTAATGAAGGTGTCTTGATAGAGCGGCTGTAGTGTCTGATGCTGAGAACAAAACTGGTGACTATTCTAACCGGTGGAGACTTTGCACTGTGACACAGGTGGAGGAATTGAAAATCTTGATTCGCATGTTTCCAATTTGGGCTACTGGGATCGTTTTTGCTGCTGTTTATGCCCAGATGTCAACATTGTTTGTGGAACAAGGGACAATGATGAAAACAAATGTTGGTTCCTTTAAGATTCCTCCTGCTTCCCTCTCAAGTTTTGATGTGATAAGTGTTATTTTCTGGGTCCCTGTCTATGACAGGATTATTGTTCCCATTGCAAGGAAATTTACAGGCAAAGAGAGGGGCTTTTCAGAGTTGCAAAGAATGGGAATTGGCCTTTTTATTTCAGTCCTGTGTATGTCAGCAGCTGCTATAGTGGAGATTGTACGTCTGCAGCTTGCAAAAGATCTTGACCTTGTTGATCAACCTATTGCTGTACCCCTTAATATATTTTGGCAAGCCCCTCAGTATTTCTTATTGGGGGCAGCAGAAGTATTCACATTCGTCGGACAACTTGAGTTCTTCTATGACCAATCTCCAGATGCCATGAGGAGTTTGTGTAGTGCTTTGTCACTGTTGACTACTTCACTTGGGAATTACTTGAGCTCTTTCATTCTAACTGTGGTGACTTACTTCACTACCCAAGGTGGAAATCCTGGATGGATTCCAGATAACTTGAACAAAGGCCATCTGGATTATTTCTTCTGGGTATTAGCTGGACTTAGCTTCTTAAATATGTTGGTGTACACAGTTGCTGCTAGAAGGTACAAGCAGAAGACGGCTGCCTAAGATTTTCCAGGTATTTATTTGGACTGGCTGGACGCTCTGTTATTTCCTTCTGTAATTGTCTGTGATTGTTCTGTTAATAAAATGTTCTACAATTGTGTACCTTTCTTTCAGCTACAAAGGAAAACCTGTGTTATGCCCGGTTCAAAACAGTCTTTTCTCTGCCCTCTCTCGTGAAGCCTGAAAGTGAGGAGATTCCTGCTTCTACCCATTCAGGTTGAATATGGCAGTGGTGTTGACTTTCTCTACATTGCAACATTTACACTTGTAATTATTGATGTAGAAAAGGTTGATACTCCATTTATGTGCATTATTGTTTCAGATAGTAATGTTTGATTAATGGTAGCAAAAAGCTAGGAGAATGAACTACGGTGATAGAAGTATCAATCGCTCGTTAACACATTGAAATAATCAAACATGTACACTGGGATTTGAGAAAGGTTGATTTGATTATAAAGGATAACAAATGAATGTTAATAAATTTGCCTTGTTTCTGGATGGAGAAATGTTAGTGATGTTTACGCGATTTCTTTAATTGATTGGAAGTTACTGATTTTGGTGGGTCTTAATTCTGATCTCAGAATTGAATTAGACATACTACATATATCTAAAAGACTACAGTTAAAGACTAGATGAAGAGCTAGCAATTTGTAGGGAGCTTCCACTCGATTTTACTTTAGTCTATGATGCATGGTAACGTATCACATTACATTTATGTTCTTTTAATATAATTCTTCCTCCAGTTCATTGCATATATTGTATCATCACAGCTAAGTAGCAGCATTCGGTGAGCCATAGTTCCTTATGGTTTAAAACGCAAATTTCGTGAGAGCTGCCTCCTAGGAGCATTTTCGAGATTTTCTGAGCATATAAAATGTTACAAACACCAAAAATCCAGTTCCATATATGAATCATTCAAGCGCAATATGTATATATATATATCGTGGAACTTATGTTTTCCCAATTTTCTCCCAAATAATCTAGGTATCATTTGCGACCCGTAAGCCTGAGGCTTATAAAAAAAAACACTGTATGCCTGAGAGCTTAATTATTAATTGATTTGAGAGGATTTTATTTTGATGAATTTAATTAGAGAAAATAATGTACATACTAAAAAGATTTTACAACAACTATTCTAAAAGTCCTATCATGTTTTCTAATTTTTTTTTTATGAAAGTCATGTTTTCTAACTAGTTGATAGTGTAAATTTTTTACACTATACGTATCATAGCATGTATATGAATTAAATTCATTTAATTAGTCTGTACGTATCATAGCAATTTTTCAAGGTAATGTATACTTTTTAAGAAAATTATTAAAAAATAAACTATGATGATAAAATAATCTTTATAAAGTATCTCTTATTAAAAGAATTACAATATAGTAGTGAATTTTTTTAAATATTTAAGTGAGATATTCAATAAACGAGGATATTATTGAAAAGATTAAATTACTTCATAGATCCTTGAATTATTTGTAAATCTTTTAATAGTTACTAATATACTTTTTTATTGGATTTCTAAACTGAAAAAAATAGGTTTCTTAAATTACTTTTAATGGCTTAAAACCTCATCTGTGATAGTTTTGGAAATTTTTAGATACTCAAGTGAATAAATTTTACATGTTTTTGGTAGAAAAAAATTTACATGGTTAGAAATCTAATTAAAAGAAAATAATATAAAACTATTTAAAAATTTAGAAATAATTCAGACACTCACCGTATATTATAAGCTATAAAATAATAAATATGTTTATATAAAGTATAAAAAATTTGTTTGAGATGGAGTGAGTAATGAATTCTTAAGGAAGAAAACAAGGGCAACTGGGAGTGGGACAACGAGGTTTTGTATTTTTATGATTATGATTTATGATATGATGAACGCTCCACAGTGCACAGCAATGTTAAAATGGGCAGGTAGACGCTGATGGGATATCTTACTACTGAAAAAATGTGATGATTGAGAATGGACCACACGTAAGACTTTCCTTGCAAAAATGAAATTATTTAAATTCGTTTAAAATAAAACAGAAAAGCTGCATCATTTAAATTTGACTCCATTTCAATTCTGAATCTCATCCAATACCAACTGCTGACGGTGTAGTTTGGACTTCCATGACTCTGATATGTCCTTTTTTTTTTTGACAAACTGTATAGTTTTTGGATTATATTTGTTGCATATTTTAAGGCTCCGAATGCGAATATGCTTATATAGTGGTAAGAATATTATCCTTTTTAGAAACAATAATAATAATGGATAACATAAATGTATAAATCGTAGCAACATTTCTAAAAGGTATATAATACTTATATATTTTAGTAGTGTTCCTTTGAGTAAAAAGTACATTTTCCATGAATTGATAATGACTAACCTAATAACCAAAAGAAAATGTTATCCCGTGTATTAAGGAGTCAATTAAAACAATAATAATAGTAATAAGTTAATAAGGTCTATTAACAAAGTTCTCACGTTGAAGGAATGAGAAAAAATAAGTTGTAGGTTTAAATTTCTTCACTGATAATAGTAGTGAAGTCAAAAATGGAGATTAGAGGTGGCGTTCAGTGATCCACAGTCAAAAGTGATGATTGATGATCGTCAAACGGAGGTAATAATGGGTGGTTAATAGTAAATGACAATTAATTGAAGGTGGTGGATGATGACTGACGATCATAGGTGACGGTCAGTGACAATCAGTTGAAGAAAACAATTAATGACTGCCGATGAGAGGTGAGGACGGGTGACTATCAGTTGAAGGTAACAACAAGTGACATGATTAGTGTTACTGAGTGACATCAAACGATGAACTCAAATAAAAATAAAAATGGAAATTGTGAAAACCAACTTAGAACTATTTGTTGGAGAATAATAAATATTCTCAAGACCCAATTTATCATGTAATCATATCCAAATTGATAGAGTGTTATTATTTTCATAGATAAAGTCTTTGATTAAAATTATAGACTTGTTTTCATTATAGAGATTATGATAATGAAAAGCGAAAGTCTGTTATTATTTTGATCTAAATTGTTCTTGATCATAGAATTATTGTATATGAGACATCAATAAATCGAGATAGATCAATATATATGTGAATGTCTTTATAGAATAAAGATTAATAGATCTCTTTTATTAATTACACATATAGATGATGCATATGTGAGAATGATCATTTGAACTGACTCAATTCAGAACTTCTAATGGTTTACATTATCTTAATTTGTCAATAGAAATTTATCAAGAAGAAACTAAATGTTTTTTCTTTGATATGAGATTATCATAGTAATTAATAAATAATTTATTATATTTTAATTTCAGACACCTAATGCCTCAAGGTACTAGTTGAATGAATATTGGATATGATCAAATGTTTGTAGAATTAATGATAAATCAAGAAGGAATCCATAAAGTCTTGATAACAAGTTTGAGCTTTATTAATAAAATAATATCCCGACCATGAAAATTGACTGAAAGAAGAAATGAATTTCTTAAGTCAGTCATAATAGGTTAACTTAATGAAGTTTGACGATAATACCATATTCTAGTTAACTAAGAGCTGTAACAATGGAAGAAAAATATTATATGTCTTTCTAAGTTTTTGTTAAAGAGTATTGCTAGATGCTTACCTTGATCAATATATTAACTTGATTAATTTATTACCAGCTTAGTATTGAACTTATAGAGTCACACACAAACGAGTTTTCTAATACCTGGTAAATGAATTACTTTAATATTTGATGATTAAATAAGAGTATTTAATTTGATCAAATTAAAATAATTTAAAGTGAAATATTATATTCTTTGCTAGCACTTAGAGTATATATAATATAAATTATTTGAAATATTTTTTATTTAATTTCAAATTGGAGAAAATAGATGATAAAGAATATATAATTAAAGTATTAGACTTGGTTAGTGTGGTTTATATTGATAAATAATTATAAAAAAAAAGAGTATGACTTTCTAGTTTCCTAAGTTTAGAAAAAGCAGATCTTTATTATACACGTTAAATCTTCACATTACTGAAGAGAAGCTAATAGTCTCATAGAGGATATACTTGGAGTACTCTTCTTATTGACAAGAAGAAATTTTATGATTCAACAACTCACTAATAGGTATGTTTAAAAGTTTTGTATCACAAACTTAATATAAATGCAAAATAGATCCTATTATTTTGCATGTAGGCATGGCAACAGGGTGGAGACGGGTATGACATTCTCATCCCCATCTTCGCTTTTGAAACTCATCCCTATCCCCATCCCCACCCTCATACCCGAAGGGTATAAGATTTATGTCCCCATCCACATACTCTGTACTGTTCCATACTTGCAAAAATAATTATGATAATATTTTAGTAGAAAATAATTTGTTTGAATGAAATGATATCAATTTAAAAGTTATCTAATAAATCTAAAGTTTATAATTTGTTAATTAAATGTCAAACCTTTCTTCTTCTTTTTTTTAAGACAAATGAATATTTTAGTAATTAAAGTAAGAACGAGTGAGGAGGATTCGAGGACATGTATGGGTATGGGTGAGTATGTATATCCCGGTCCCCAACTAAACAAATCTGGTATTCCCTATACCAGTATCCGTATCCGGTCAAACCAGAGATTCTCGTCAACTTTAGGACAAGTTCGAAAATTATCCATGATTTATTTGTCATCCCTATCTGCATATATATGTTATGAACACTGTATTATCATGCACTATTTTTGTCCAACACTACCAAAAACTCAACTACAAAACTACCCTAAGTTTGTGAGAAGTGTCTAACACTCTTTATCATATCGTTTTTAATCATAAAATTTTAACAATAATAAAGTATACTTTGTAAGGAAAAAATAAATAGTCTTGTACCATTTCGTCATCCGTAATTTTAATTAATAAACATGTAATATTGATTAATTTATTATATGTGACATTTATTAATTGAGATAGTAAATAGTGTAGTAATTTTCGTATCTAAAATTGTGTTGATAACAACATTATAAAACTTATATGTTTAAGTAACGGTCCTGTGAGTAAATTATATTTTTCATGAATTGATAATGACTCACCTAATAACTAAAAGAAATTTGACTGATTAAGAAGTTATAAGGAAACAATATTTTATTACACAAAATTAAGTTTATCAAGTTAATTATATATAATTCTTATTAACTCCTTATTAGGTTAACTTAATACGCAACTCTTCAAATAACCAATATATTTTTCAAGGTCGCATAGTTCATGCTCCTTTTTCCAGTATTTCAAAATGTAGAATTCTTTTTTTTATAATTTGATTATATGTCGGACAGTTGGGTATACATGAAGTTTGTCCCTGTCTAATATTTATATTACGGATGTTAAAGGTTGTCGCTGTTAATAAGAATAAATAAAATATATAGAGATTTTGTACTAGGGACAACGAATTAGATAAAAATGAAATGAAACTATAGGGACACGATTATTAATTTAACCTATTATTGTAAAAAATAATAATCTGAAATAATTCATAATTAAATGACAATATAAAAAATAAAGATATAAAATTTAATTAGGATATATGAACAGTATAGAAATTTTTATATCCTTATCGAATTAAAAATTTATATGTACTGTATTTAAAAATTATTTTTATAATATTTAACAATATAAAAGTTTTACACAAAAAAGAAATATATAGCTACTAGGAATATATATATCTAGAATTGTTATTTCATAATCTATAATTATTATAATGAAATATTATATTTATTTAGAATTATTTGTGTTTAAATAAATACTAAAAAATAACTATCAACTACCTATTTTATAAAATTTTTATGTTTTTTTTAGTTTTTATGTTTTATTATTTTTTTATTTTTTATTTAATAATATAAAGAGAGATAAGAAACACTTTTCTCCTACTAGTTATATAAATAAAATGATCTATTTTAATATTTTTTTAATTAAAATTTTTTTATTTTTATATTATTTTATTTAAATTTCAACTTAATATAATTTTCGTATTTTGATTTTTTAAAAAATTAAAATTTTTGAAACGAATATAATTAATTTAAAAATTTAAAATAGCAGGGAGTGAGAGGATTTTTTAGCCCAGCATATATTATATAAGACCAAAAGAGGATATTTAATTAAATGGATATGTTTTATACGTACACGCATTCCAATAATTTCTGAATGTCCAATCCATGATGATATACTCTCTCCACATGAATGGTTGAGTTGTGAGTTGTGAGTTGTGAGTTGTGATGAAAGAGTAAGACATGGGTTCCAGCTGTGAGCATGTTCTGGAAGAGGGTCTCCTTCAGGTTCTCCTTCTACTTCTCAATTACACAACCCATGCAATATTCTGCTATTATATCATTCTTTATTTTACTATGAAGGGTGAAGAATACACAGGAGATGGCTCTGTTGATTCTGGAGGCAGGTCTATTCTTAAGAAGGACACTGGCAATTGGAAGGCTTGTCCTTTTATCCTTGGTATGCTTATTGCTCTAGCTAAACATTTCTCTCTTCTTATTATTAAATTCTCCCTTTTTAGCCAACACTGTGTCAGTGGTTTTTATCTTTTTATTCAATAACAATTTTACATGTATAATAAGTTTGTTAGTTTAGTTTTTTTTTTTTTTTTTATAAGCAAGTTTGTTACTTTAGTGACTATCTTAAAGGTCATAGTTCATATGAATTCATTTCTGATATGTTAAAAATATTTAGACTGACAGGATATGAATATTAAAATTTATCTTTTTTATGTATACAAATCCCAGGCAATGAGTGTTGTGAACGTTTGGCCTTCTTCGGAATTACAACCAATCTTGTTACCTATCTTACCACCAAACTTCATCAGGGAAACGTTTCTGCTGCAAGAAATATCAGCATCTGGCAAGGCACTTGTTATCTTACGCCTCTCATTGGAGCTGTTCTGGCAGATGGTTACTGGGGTCGATACTGGACAATTGCTGTTTTCTCTGTGATTTATTTCATTGTAATAAACTTAAATGAGATAATCCTCTTTTCCTAGTGAAATGTTTTTTACACTCACATCTCTCTTTTGAATCAGCCATAGGATATAATAATGATTTTGATTAGAATGTATTCTTATTGTGATTTCTAATTGGTTAGCACTTATCAGTATAATTCTGACGGTGTATCAAAAAATAAACTCTTAATTATATATATATATATATATATATATATATATATATGTATATATATATATATGTATGTATGTATGCATATGCTACGCTGTTTAATTGCCTTTTCATGTTGTAACAGTGATCTGGCTTCTGTATGCAGGGAATGTGTACTTTGACACTGTCGGCATCTTTAACAGCACTGAAACCCGCTGAATGCTCGGGTTCTGTATGCCCTTCAGCTACTCCTGCACAGTATGCCGTGTTCTACTTTGGTCTGTATGTGATTGCTCTCGGGACTGGTGGTGTGAAAGCATGTGTGCCATCTTTTGGGGCAGATCAATTTGATAACACTGATCCCAAAGAAAGGATTAAGAAAGCATCATTTTTCAATTGGTATTATTTTTCTATCTACCTAGGTGCCATTTTGTCATGCAGCTTAATTGTGTGGATTCAAGACAATGCAGGATGGGGTCTTGGATTTGGTATTCCTGCTTTGTTTATTGGATTATCTGTTGTAAGCTTCTTTATAGGCACACCCCTGTACCGGTTTCAGAAACCAAAGGGAAGTCCTTTTACAAGAATGTGCCAGGTTTTGTTTGCATCTGTCCGGAAGTGGAATCTGGTATTCCCTAGGGATAGTAGTCTCCTATTTGAGATACCGGACAGGAGATCTGCAATTAAAGGGAATGGTAAACTGGTGCATAGTGAAGATCTAAGGTAATTAAACTGTCTTTACTTTGACATATATTATGAGCTTCTTTCTTTATTATAACGTGGGCACAGGATTAAGATTATCTTGTCATACATGTTGATTTTATTCTTATTGAAGTGCAATTGGTCCAATATCCAAATCCAATTAGGAATTAGGTGTATATCACGTGTGTCCTCACTCTGTTGCCTGATTAGCAATGATTAGACAGGTATATCAGTAAACTCAATATTTTTCTTTCATGACTCAACTTTTCACATAATTGTTTCCTATTGTGAATTGTGTAAAAAGATAGTAGAAGATAGTTTAATTGTTTTGGCAAATAATGAAGTGCTAAACTAGATGTACCTTACCTTTTTTTTTAGGATGAGAATTATTACAGACTTTTGTCAATGTTTATTCTTCCAACCTCATGTTTGAAAACATTACATTATCATCTTTCTCAAACCTTACACTAACACTTCTTAGGGGTACAAAAGTAGTGGTTAAAAAAGTAGAAAGTACATGTATAATTATACTGAATTTCAGGGGGTATTGTTGTAATTTTTTTCTTTTTTGCTTTTTTCTTCTTCCCCTATTGTAAGGATTTGACACTTTTGTATTGCATGTTAACATTTTTCATTTAGCCTCTCTTTGTTGTATTGAGAAATCTTATGCTAAAGTTTGAAGCTGCTTAACAATTTCTTTTCTCTTCCAAATAACAATGGGTAGTATTCCCACTTGCTTAAAAAGGCTTCCCCTCAATATGTCAAGTACAAACAGGACTTTCCTGCACATAGTTTTCTTAAATTCCTTTTCTTTTTTTTGGCTTTGATGAAGGTTTCTTGATAGAGCTGCAATTGTATCCGAGAATGAGAGTAAAAGTGGAAGCTATTCTAATCCATGGAGACTTTGCACCGTGACACAGGTGGAAGAGTTAAAAATCTTGATCCGTATGCTTCCAATTTGGGCTACTGGGATAATTTTTTCTGCTGTTTATGCCCAGATGTCAACATTGTTTGTGGAGCAAGGAACAATGATGGACACATGGGCTGGTTCCTTCAAATTACCCCCAGCTTCCCTCTCAACTTTTGATGTCATAAGTGTGGTTTTGTGGGTCCCTCTCTATGACAAAATAATTGTTCCCATCACAAGGAAGTTCACAGGCAAGGAGAGGGGCCTTTCAAAGTTACAAAGAATAGGTATTGGGCTTTTCATTTCAGTCCTGTGCATGTTATCAGCTGCTGTTGTGGAGATTATGCGCCTGCAACTTGCAAGAGAGCTTGACCTTGTTGATAAACCTGTCGCTGTGCCCCTTAGTATATATTGGCAAATCCCTCAGTATTTCTTTTTAGGGGCAGCAGAAGTATTCACATTTGTGGGGCAGCTTGAGTTCTTGTATGACCAAGCTCCAGATGCTATAAAGACTTTAGGTACTGCATTGTCACTTCTGAATTTTTCATTGGGAAACTACTTGAGCTCTTTCATTCTTACTATAGTAACTTACTTCACCACACAAGGCGGAGAGCTTGGTTGGATTCCAGATAACTTGAACCAAGGCCATCTCGATTACTTTTTCTTGCTTTTAGCTGGACTTAGCTTCTTAAATTTGGTAGCATACATAGTTGCTGCCAAAAGGTACAAGCAGAAGAAGGCTTGTTAAGATTTTCAGCCATTTATTAGAAGTGGGATCATGTTCTGATATGTCTGCAGGGAATTTCTCCTTGCACCTTCGTATTTTGTTATGCATTCCATTCTGGAAGTGTGTTTTTTGTTCCAAATTGGACTTTCTGGAAGTGTAAGGTGTAGGGAGAAAGTATATAAGTGCAAGGAGAAATTCCCATCCTTCTGTCATTGTTGTGATTTGTCTGGCATGTATATTACTATTCTTAAACTTAGCCGGCAAAGAAGTGAACATGTCCTCTCTTACGAAGCTTATAAGGGAGAAGGTTACTACACATATTGATAATTGATAAATTGTTGGCAATAAATGTTCATTTTCTGTACAAAAATCACGTGTAACTTGTAAATGACATAAGATTATTTGGCTGAATAAAAATAATGCAGTTTGATATTTTCTTGTTCATGATCATTGTGTTTGAGAAAATCAAGGAGAATGAACTACCGGCAAAGAAGTAGCTCATCATCACAAGACCTAAAATATATATACGCTGGTTTGCTGAGAAAGGCTAATGGATAAGGATAACATATAAATGCAAATTGTGAGCAGAACAAACTCTTTCACTATATGCCTTTATAAGCAGAGTTCTAAATATGGCTTTAGCTATTAAAGGCAATACTAAATAAAGGCAAGTAACTGGACATTAGTGTCAAATTTGAGACTAGTAAGTACAAAATATTGTCTTCCAAGCTAACAAAGTTGATTTGATCTTTGAGAAGATTGTTTTACCAGTTGATTTAACAACTGCATTTGATCCTAAAAAGTTTCTTTTAAAATCTGTTTTAGAGGCGAACCTTTTTCGGAAAAGCGTTTGTAAAAATACAATTTATCTCTCTTCTTGTGTTTGTTTGCTTTTACACATGGTTAGCAATTTTTTTTCCTCCTATTGCAAACACTTGTTTAATTATTTATCTAGGTATAAATACAACTTTTACTCTCTTATTTTAAAATCAATATATTTTGCTTCTATTTGAAAAAAATAACATAAGCTATTTATGTCAATTTATTAAGATGATCAACGACAAGGACTAGACAGAAAAAAACCCCCCACTAAAGCCATTTATATTTTATTATATAATCTAGGACTATTTAATGATGCTAAGATGGAGGTGTGGCTGTGGAGTTACGTAGGCGTTGAATTATCTGAAAAGAACCTTTGATAATTGATTGTCTGAGTTTAGAAGATAGAAGTTAGAAAGAGAGAGCGAGAGTGAGAGGCAGGGCATGGGTTCTATCGATATCGACGACGATACACCACTTCTGGAACAGGTTGAGGTTCCCTTCACTCTTATGTTTTATCATCTTCTCATGCTACTTGCACGAGCCATGACATAAAATAACTGATGAGATGTGAAGGGTGCACAGTACACTGGAGATGGCTCTGTTCATTACAGAGGAGGCCCTGCTCTTAAGAAGGATACTGGCAATTGGAGGGCCTGCCCTTTTATCCTTGGTATGCAAACCATAACATTACTCTCTTCTTTTTTTAATTATTTTCCCTTTTTTGTTTACATCATTATGGGTAAATAATGTTATGAAAGATCTTATATTGTTGTTCTCTAATATGGTAAGTTTATCCACTTGAATAATAATCGCCACTGTAAGAATATTTTAGACCATAGAAATTAAACTTTTATCATTTTTATCAGGCAATGAGTGTTGTGAACGTTTGGCCTTCTTCGGAATTGCAACAAATATTGTTACGTATCTTACCACAAAACTGCATGAAGGAAACGTTTCTGCTGCAAATAACGTCAGCATCTGGCTAGGCACTTGTTATCTCACTCCTCTCATTGGAGCTGTTCTGGCTGATGGTTACTGGGGTCGATACTGGACGATTGCTGTTTTCTCTATGATTTATTTCATTGTAATAAACTTGGATGAGATAGCCCTCTTTTCTCAGACAAATCTTTTTTACACACACGTCTCCCTTTTGGGTCTGTCATATAGATTGTTGTATTCGTCTATGACTTTGACATAACATGCCAAAAGTACTTTCGTATTGTTTAGCAGTGCAACATTGATAGTGTATCAACTATCAAAATTAAACTCTTACTTCATTACACACATGCTTTGTTGTTTAATTGTCTTTTCATGTTGTAATGGTGATATGACTATTGGCTACTGTTTGCAGGGGATGTGTACCTTGACACTTTCTGCATCTTTACCAGCATTGAAGCCTGCTGAATGTTTGGGTTCTGTATGCCCTTCAGCTACCCCTGCACAATTTGCTGTCTTCTACTTTGGTCTATATGTGTTTGCGCTTGGAGCTGGTGGTGTAAAGGCATGTGTGCCATCTTTTGGGGCAGATCAATTTGATGTTACTGATCCAGAGGAAAGGGCTAAGAAGGGGTCGTTTTTCAATTGGTATTATTTTTCCATCTATTTAGGTGCCATTGTATCAACCAGCTTAGTTGTATGGATTCAAGACAATGTAGGATGGGGTCTAGGATTTGGCATCCCAACTTTGTTTATGGCATTATCTGTGGTATGCTTCTTTATAGGCACACCTCTATACAGGTTTCAAAAACCAGTGGGAAGCCCTGTTACAAGAATTTGCCAGGTTTTGTGTGCATCTGTCCGGAAGTGGAAGCTGGTTGTCCCTGAGGACAGTAGTCTTCTGTATGAAATGCCAGACAAGAGATCTGCAGTTAAAGGGAGTCGCAAACTGGTGCATAGCAATGATCTAAGGTAATTAAAATGCCTTTTGACATCTCTGCCTAGTTTTATAAACTATTTCCATTATCACCATATCGGCATGAATAGTATTATCTTGCTATTCATGTCGATTTTCTATCTAATATTGTGGTTGAAGTGCGAGTTGCCCAACATCAAATTAGGAATTAGTTATGGCAAATGCTATAGCCTGTAGATACTGGTTAAGGAAGTAAAAGTAGATTTTTTTTCACTGGAATGCATAAAGATGTGCTTCCCTATGATTTAATTGCACTTCCATATGATTTTCAATAAAAATTGTCTTTTTAGTTCCTTGACAAGTGGCCTAGTGTGTTTGGATGGAGAATTTCAAGAGGAGAATTCATTATATTTCAGAATTTCAAATGTTTTATCATGAGATACATTGTTTGGATGAAGAACTTTAAAAGAATTTGAAATTCTAGTAATTCGTGAAAGAGTTTTGATTAGTTAAAATTATAAAATTTCAAATTTCTTTAAAAAAGTAAGAATATGAAATGAAATTATTCAAGTGTACTTTTCTTTTTTCTGAAATTCATTGAGGTTATGTTTTGCTTGCGATCGATTGAAATTTGAAATTTTTTTTGGTTAACATCGACTAAGATTATTTTTTGGTTGATCTCTGATAGGATTATTTTTCTCAGCTGATTTTTGTCAACAATGTTTTAGGATATGTTGATAAGATTTTTTGCTGACGATGGTTAAAGTTATTTATCAGTATACAAAGTTGTAGAGAATTAGTTACAACATTTTTCCTTACTCCATTGTATTATGGGAGGTGTGTTGATGACCAAATTTAGATCCACACTCTTGTCATTGATCCCACTATGTTGTGGGAGTTACAAGTGAGGTATATCGAGCTTCAGTGCATCAGCCACAACACTGTGACATATTCTACACACTTGTGGGGGATTCTTTGAAACCCCCAGTATGACATGCAGCTCCAAAGTATCAGACACAAACTGTGGCCTATACCACAATATATAATCTGGAGAAATTTTTTACCAACATTGATAGAAAAATATTCACGGTCAATTTTTGTTGAAAAATAACCTTAACTTTGATTAAATAAAATAACTTTGATCGACGTCGACCGAAATAAAAAAATTCAGCGAACGTTAACAAAAAAACCTTAGCCAAAAAGCATTATTCATCGATATTTTTGAATTATTAAATATTTTTAATATTAAAATAAATTTTTATTTTTAGTGGGATTTAAAATACTTTATACAAACAAGAAAGTTAAAATTTAATAAATTTGAGTTACCTTATAAAAAAAAAAGAATTTGAAAATGAAGTAATTTAAATTAAAAACATTTCAAATTCAATGTATTTCAAATTTCTTGAATTTGTAAAATTTTCTATCCAAACACAAGGTTAGGGAAAATGTTGGAAGTTGTGCTCTAGGGTTACAGAAGTTGTAAGGTGTAACTGGCCAGCTACAAATTAACTATACCTTTAGCCCTTGTTTGGCACACCAATAAGGCTTTTTTTTTTTTTTATAAGCCACCAATAAGGCCTTATAGGAGAGCATAATTAATATTGTCCTGATTTAAAAGGTGTTTGAAGCACATAATGAATTGCAGAGTAATTCCAATGCCCTCCTCACATTAGTTAATTTTTTATGGAACTATTGATGTACAACCAGGTAGCAATTATAAATATATACTATTTCCTTTTTGGATTTTGACAATTTTACTGTCCTTTTATGGATTACTATTAGTGGTTTTATTTACTTATTTAGGTAAATTAAGGTAATTATGGTCAATTAGAGTCCTTGCTGGATACTATATGAATCAAGATTTATCATCTATATTAATATGTTATTTCTAATGTTTATTTGAAGTAGTATACTGAAAAGTCAATGGTGTTGTTGACTGTTGAGTCATTTACCATATATGTGTGTTAGGTAGCAGTTAGTTATGATAGGTTTGTTCACATTAGTTAGTTAATCAGTAAGAGTTGCCTATGCATAAGAGCAGTTGGGAGGGAGACTTGATCTTGTGATTTTTTAGGAAATTCAGATTGTATTGGGAAAGTTCAGATCCCTTGAAAATCCTGAGAATCTTCTGTACTATTTTGTATTTTTTGGTAATTGAAATTTTTCTTTCTATACTTCTGAATCTCGTGACCCAGTTTCTATCAGTATGTATGTGGATTCAGTTTTGTTTATTCATCAATTAATGCACGCTATTCTATAATTTTTATCATTAACATGATCCGAACAAGGCTTTAGTTACATGCATCACCAAATTAGTCTTTCCACAATTTCAGTTGCCAAACTAATCCGGCCTATTCTTGTTGTCACCATTATAGTCCTCCAAAGATTTTATCACCTAATTAATCTTTAGAAGATTTACTTTTGTCATAAAATTAGTCTCTGGAAGATCCTTTTTGTTACTGCTTGAGTACAAGAGGCATTTTTTCCTGCTTTCCACTTCACTTTGCTTAAAATTTATGTTGCTTGAAGCATTTGATGTCAAAGTAATATTATAATGCTAAAAACTGATCACAAGTTGTGTACCACGTATATACTGTTGCCTAATTGTTCATGATTTGACAAGTATATTAGTAAAATTAATTTTTTCTTTCATGATTCAGCGTTGCACATAATCGGCTCCTATTGTACTGGATTTATTTGCTTGTTTCAGGCATATAATGAAATGTTTTTGTTCAAGACTTTGTATGAATATGATGGTCTTTGACAGTTTTGTAGGATATAGTGCATGTAAAACATCTTTCTTTTAGCACGTGTGTTGCATTGAGAAATGTTTGGTTAAAGTTGAAGTATTTTTAGCATATTTAAACTTTTCTTATAAATAATAATTTGTAGTATCCTCACTTGCTTAAAAATGCTTTCTTTCCCCCCATATATCTAAACTACATAGAGGGCTTCCTGCACATAACCTTAAATTCCTCTTCTTTTTTGGCTGTGATGAAGGTGTCTAGATAGAGCAGCTACAGTGTCCGATTATGAGAGTAAAAGCGGTGACTATTCTAATCCATGGAGACTTTGCACTGTGACACAGGTGGAAGAATTGAAAATCTTGATCCGCATGTTTCCAATTTGGGCTACTGGGATTGTTTTTTCTGCTGTTTATACCCAGATGTCAACATTGTTTGTGGAGCAAGGAACATTGATGAACACGCGTCTTGGTTCCTTTGAAATCCCCCCTGCTTCCATCTCAACTTTTGATGTCATAAGTGTGGTTTTGTGGGCACCTGCCTATGACAGGATAATTGTTCCTATTACTAGGAAATTCACAGGCAATGAAAGAGGCATTTCAGTGTTGCAAAGAGTAAGCATTGGCCTTTTCATTTCTGTCCTGTCCATGATAGCAGCTGCTGTCCTTGAGATTATGCGTCTGCAGTTAGCAAGAGACCTTGACCTTGTTAATGAACCTGTTGCTGTACCCCTCAGTATACTTTGGCAAATCCCTCAGTACTTCTTATTGGGGGCAGCAGAAGTATTCACATATGTGGGGCTGCTTGAGTTCTTCTATGACCAATCACCAGATACTATGAAGACTTTAGGTACTGCACTGTCACCTATATATTTTGCATTGGGAAATTACTTGAGCTCTTTCATTCTTACTATAGTAACTTACTTCACCACACGAGGTGGAAAGATTGGTTGGATTCCTGATAACTTGAACAAAGGTCATCTTGATTATTTTTTCTTGCTTTTAGCTGGAATTGGCTTCTTAAATATGTTGGTGTACGTTGTTGCTGCCAAAAGGTATAGGCAGAAGAAGGCTTGTTAAGATTTTCAGGCATCTATTTGTAGTGGAAGCATGTTATGATATTTGCTTCTTTCATTGATTGTCCTCTTTGTACTTTGTTTATATGCTACGCAGTTAAAAGTAAGCTTGCCCTCTCACGCAGCCTTTAAGCGAAAAGTTTGCTTACTACATGTATAGTGATGTAGGTTAATTGTTGGTAGTAAATGTTGACATTCTGTACGGTGCAAAAACACATATGTAAGTTGTAAATCAACATCACATTATTTGGGCTCAATAAAACTTATGTTCTTTTTTATATTCTATCCTTATGATCATTGTGTTTGATTAACAGGAAGCAAAAACGGGTAAAAGCAAGGTGAATGAGCAACCGACAGAATATTGACTAATCAGCACAACTCATAAAAAGTATACACTAGTAAGGCGAGAAAGGATAATGGATAACATATCAAAACAAATTGTGAGCATAACATATTTGCGGCACTTTTAGCGTTTTGGTAAACTACACTGCAGAGCAAAATTGCCTTTAGGATTTAGAATAGCAGGTTTCAACTTTTAACCAACCATTCTTCGTGGGTATCAAACTTATGAAGATTGAGTGGAGATAATGATCACTCCCCTCGAGACATTTAAACTCTTGTTAGCCTGGTAAATGGTAATCCTAACTAATATAAAATTGTCTTATAAAAGGAAAAAATACACACCAGTTCTAACTACTTACCAATATATATAATGCCCAAAGTACAAAATAAAATAAAGGAGATGAACTAGCAAAGGAATGGTGTATTGTGACGGACTGCGACAACTAGTAACATGCAATTAAGCTAGCTGATCTGAAAAATAAATAGGGGAGTGAGTCACGCGTATATTCAATAAAAGAAAAACAAATAATGTATGATTGATCGAATTTTTAAAGAATGATATTGTTAAGAAACTTGCACAAATAAGTAATACTTTTCTCTCTTTTTTAAAAAAAGGTAATGGTTTTCATCTTCATAGTTTTCAAAATAGATTACGCATTTAGATGAAATGGAGTAATAACTTGTTAAACACCGTGAACTTCTTATTGAAGAATATAAACACACTAAATAACAAATTCATGATAAATAAACTGAACAGTAATGCATGTCAGTGTCTCTACCACATCATTGCATTTCATCGAAATTATAAAGAAAAAAAGCAAAAAGTAAATATAATTGAGTTTTAGCGTTTACTACACCATTCTCTTTCTAAAAACACACGTTTTTGTTTCTTTTTTAATGTTTATTATAAAAAATATTTTCTATACAAAAAATACCCTTATATATAAAAAATATAAATACTACTCTCTACCTTCAATCTCATATTTTCTCTAAACCCTTCTGGTCTATTTTCTCTAAATTCCATCTTTTGTTCATTGAAAATATTAGAACTTTCTCTCCATGCTGTCTTTTATTTTCATATATTGAATTTAATTACACAAGAAAAACTCGATAGTAGAAATTTTAAACCAATTATGTGGATTCTTTTTTTCAACTTTAGAATGCAAAGCCTGTGGAATGTAGAATGCAACCTAATAATAATTTTAGAGAGTACTACGTGAAACACGTTTTGTTTTTCTTGACATTAGAATAGTACTTTTGAAGGTAAAAAATCAAAATATTAGGTATCATTTATTTTGTCTGTTTTCATTTGTAAAGAAAACAGTAGCAAAAATAGTGAGTTATAATTTAGAAAACATGTTAAGGAAGACATTTTAAAAAACAACTAAAAATAAAAAAAAAATATTTTAAAAAATTAACAATAATATGTAAAAACTTAATAATAATATTATAATTATATAAAAATTAATATTTTTATAAATAATTAATAATATTTCTGTTAGAATTGATTAAATTTAACAATATATTTTTTAAAAATAAAAATATAAAATAAAAATAAATATATTTTTTTAATGTTAAAAATTTAAAAATAAAAACAATTTTTAGAAAAAGAAAATAGAAAATAAAAAGTCTAACGCCAGCTTAGTGTCATAGTTTTTGGGATTCTCATTGGATTTTTGCATTTCAAGAAACACTTTCCAAAATATGTTAAAAAAAAAGTGTGTTTCCAGACGCTGGTTTGATTTTTTACATTAATAAAAAATATTTTTCGTTAAAAAACAAACTTATTCTTTCAATAATTTTATTCATTTAATTTATTTCAATGCCAATTTTATTTTTTCAAAAAAATATTTTTTCAATTCTTATTTGTAAAACATTGGAAGTGATGGAAGATAATGATTGATTAGACCAGAAATACGGTTATTGTTCGTAGTGCAATAGGAATCATAATGAATCGGCATAGTAGGAATAAATATGGGACAGCACACATAACACATTACTCCTGGTACCCACTAATATTTTTAAAAACATTTTTTTACATTAAACAAGAGAAAAATCTAAAAAAACTTATACTATTTTCTACGATATTTAGATCTAAAAATAGATTAAGGTAATATATATACAAAATAACAAATAAAATCTTCACTTTAGATTACCAATATTTTTATAAAAAATATGTAAATTAATGATACAACTTTTATAAAAAATAACATTCATAACATTAAAATATGATAATTAATATTTTAAATTAATTTATTTCACATAAGTATTATTTTCTTCTGAATCAAATATATAATATTTTAATTTGTTGCATATGATATTCGTATGCATACCCATGTACACATACCCATTAAAGAGTAGGTTGAAAAAAAAAAATATCCACAAGTGAGAAATACCTAATCCTTCCCGAGCTTCAACTATGACAAAATCAGAACTTTCTCAATGCTTCAAATCGATGCAAGACTGCGTTGACAAGATTGCCATTATTACACCTACAGATAGCAAGAAGCCACCTTCAAGCTATCAAGCATTGAAAGAAGGGCAGACAAAGCTCTCTTACTTTGGAGCACTTGAATATAGAAAAGCTTGAGTGTATTTTCTCAGCTTTGAATCTCTTATTAAATAGAGATACAATCCAGTCTAAAACTCAGAGTGGTGAATACAACTACCACCAACCTTTGACATATAATAATAAATGAAATATAATATACCTCAACTAACAACTAATAACCAACATTTAACATTAATTTAACACTCCCCCTCAAGCTGGAGCATATAAATCATATGTTCCAAGCTTGGAAATCAAGTATTCAATCCGAGGACCCTTTAAGGGTTTGGTTAGTAGGTCTGCAAGCTGGTCATTGGTGCCAACAAATTCGGTCCTAATTTCCTTGGACAACACTTTTTCCCTGACAAAGTGACAATCAATTTCAATGTGTTTAGTCCTTTCATGAAATACCGGATTGGAAGCAATGTGGATAGCTGCCTGATTATCACAATAAAGTTGCATTGGAGAAATTTCACAGAACTTCAATTCTTGTATGAGTTGTTTAACCCACACCAACTCACAAGCTGCAAGAGCCATAGATCTATATTCAGCTTCTGCACTAGAGCGAGCAACAATCTTCTGTTTCTTACTCTTCCATGAGATAAGATTACCACCAAGGTACACACAATACCCAGTAGTAGAGCGTCTATCTGTATCGGATTCAGCCCAATCAGCATCACAGTATCCAACAATTTGGCTATTTCCTTTATCTTCGAACAACAGACCCTGGCCTGGAGCCTTTTTTATGTACCTGAGAATATGCATTACTCCATTCCAATGATCAACACAAGGTGAATTCATGAATCGACTTACAACTCCAACTGCAAAGGAAATATCTGGCCTCGTAATAGTGAGATATATGAGCTTCCCAACCAGCCTTCTATACCTTTCTGGATCTGAGTATAAGTCTCCTATATCAGCTACTAATTTCTTGTATGGGTCTATAGGACTATTGACTGGCTTACAATCAGACATTTTTGTTTCCTTCAGAAGGTCCAAGGCATACTTCCTCTGGGAAACTACAATGCCTTCTTTGGATTGAGCTACTTCTATTCCCAGAAAATATTTCAGATGACCAAGATCTTTTGTTTGAAAGTGATTGCATAAGTGTTGCTTTAGTTGAGATATTGTGACTTCATCATTTCCTGTAATGACAATGTCATCGACATAAACAACTAAATAAACACATTTGCCAACAGATTTGTGATAGTAGAAGACAGAGTGATCTGCTTCACTCCTTTTCATTCTGAAACCTTGGACAACATTGCTGAACTTTCCAAACCAAGCCCTTGGCGACTGCTTAAGACCATAGAGAGATCGCCTAAGTTTACACACTAAACCAGACTCCCCCTGAGCAACAAAGCCCAGAGGTTGCTCCATGTAAATTTCCTCATCTAACTCACCATGCAGGAATGCATTTTTAACGTCCATCTGATACAGGGGCCAATGGCGAATAGCTGTCATGGCAAGAAGAAGGCGAATAGTAGTGATCTTGGCCACCGGGGAGAAAGTGTCTCCATAATCAAGTCCATATATCTGAGTGTAACCTTTGGCTACCAAACGAGCTTTAAGGCGTTCAATTTCACCATTTGGACCAACTTTAATAGCATAGATCCATCTACAACCAACAGCTTTCTTCCCAGGAGGAAGCTGAACCAATTCCCAGGTTCCATTGTCATCAAGGGCCTGCATTTCATCAATCATGGCTTGTTGCCATCCAGGGTGATCAAGTGCTTCACAAACATTTTTGGGAATAGTGATGGATGATAAGGAATTTATAAAGGAACAATAAGATGGAGACAGACGATGATAACTCAAAAAATTGTAAATAGGATGAGGGTTTCGAGAAGAGCGAATACCTTTTCGAAGGGCAACAGGGCAACAGGCCAACATGAGTTGTCATCGGCCATGAGAGGAGAATTAGGAGCCGTTGTACAAGAAGCAGACGGAGATGGACATGAGCCATGAGAGTCATTAGGAATACTGGGGTTAGCTTCAGGTGTCATGCCAGGAGGAGGAGTTGAGGGAGAATGATCAATTTCTGATAAGATAGGCATTGGACTAATATTGGTGCGGTCAGGTTGATGAGACATGTCTGGAGAAATGACAATCTCAGGACTCGAGGAGGGAGAGGGCAAGATCTCTTGGATGGAAATGGACTCAGGTGTGGATGATGAGTAGAAGGGAGAATCTTCAAAGAAGGTAACATTTGCAGACATGTAATACTTCTTATTATGAGGAGAATAACATTTGTATCCTTTTTTAAGGCGAGAGTATCCCAGGAAAACACACTTGATCGACTTAGCTGACAATTTATCAAGGCCTGGAGACATATGATGAACAAAACAAGTACAACCAAATACACGAGGTGAAACATGATATAGAGGTTCATCTGAAAATAGGATGGAATGAGGAATTTGATTATCAAGAGAGAAAGAGGGCATCCTATTGATAAGATAGCAGGCAGAAAGAATCGCATCTCCCCAATGATGTAATGAAACTTTTGCATTAATCATTAAAGAGCGAGCGGTTTCAACAAGGTGACGATTCTTTCTTTCGGCTATCCCATTCTGTTGAGGAGTGTGGGGACACGTGGACTGATGTAATATACCTTGAGAAGACAAAAATGACGAGAGTTCAGAAGAAAAATATTCTTTTGCATTATCACTTCTGAAACATTTGATTGATTTTCCAAACTTATTTTTTTATTTCATGAAAGAAGGACACAAATATGGACCGAAGTTCAGACCTTTCTTTTATTAAATAAAGCCACGTGCACCGAGAATATTCATCAATAAAGGTGACAAAATATTTAAATCCAAAAGAAGTAATTCGACTAGGACCCCAAATATCTGAATGAATAATGGAGAAGGCTGAATTACTTCTTGATTTATCTTTACTTGAAAAAGAAGACCTAACATGTTTGCCTAATTGACAAGCTTCACATTCTAAAGTTTGGATTTTCTGAGTAATAGGAGCCATTATCTTTAATTTGGCAAGACTAGGATGTCCAAACCGATCATGCAACAATTTAGGAGAGATAGATGCAAGACAAGACACTGAAGAGCTAGATTCCAGGTAATAGAGACCTCGTGATTCATGTCCTGCGCCAATCTGCCTGCCCGTACCACAGTCCTGAATGACAAAGGAGTCAGAGTTAAATGTAACTGAACAATTTAAGGACTTAGTTAATTGACTCAAGGAAAGTAAATTGGGACAAGAAGGAATGTACAAAACAGAAGATAAATTTAAGGAGGGAGAAATAGAAATTGACCCCACTCCTTGAGCTGAAACCTTTGACCCATTGGCTAATGTGACAAGATGTGGAAATTTGGGAGGTAATAAAGATGAAAACAAGGAGTTATTACTAGAGATATGGTCTGAAGCACCAGTGTCAACAATCCATGGGTTTTGACCTTCCACAGATTGAGAAATGCAGGCCGTTGAGACATTAGGTCCAGAAGAAGGTCCAGCAAGGCTGTTAGATTTCATCCTCAAATACTCTTGGTATCCTTGATATTCTTCTTCAGACAGTTTCCTCTCTTCCGGCTTCTCAGACCTTGATACATGAGCAGACTTGTCTGGAAAACCATGCAGAGAGTAGCATGTCTTATGAGTATGACCCATCCTTTTGCAATGAGTACATTGTGGACGATTATCTCTTCCACCACGATATCTGTTTCCACGTCCTCCTCTTCCTCTTGAAGATATCATAACAGAGGACTCCATATTATTTTCAAGGGAGATACCCTCATTGCTCAAGGTAGGAACACGGAGGAGACGAGTAGTTAAGTTTTCCATGGAAGGGATATCTTGACCAGTCAGAACTTGATCACGAATGTGATTAAATGTCGGGTTCATACCACGGAGCATCATAACCATATAGAGGTTATCATGTCATTTCCTTATTTCTTCTATAGAATCAGCTTCTAAGAAAAGCTTCAATTCTTCTACAGCGGCTTGAGCTTCGGAAACATATGATACCATATCTGAGTCATTTTGTTTTAAGGAGGCTAGCTTTTGAACACAATCAAACAACCGTTGGATATCATTAGAGTAGATATCTTGGGCTTTCTTCCAAAACGAGTAACAGGTTTTGAAAGCTCTGAGATTACTCAATATCTTAGGCTCCACTGACTGCCATAGAAGAGCACAAAGCTGGAAGTCAAGTCTCTTCCACTGGGCTTGTTGTTCAGCTGATCCCTCAATATCTATCTTTTCTAGATGCTCATGGTGTCCTTGACCAAGGAACCAGAGTTCCACAGAAGCAGCCCAAGGTAAATAATTTTTACCATTGAGCTTTTCTGTTGTGAGGACGGCAGATCCAGAAAAAGGAAGAATGGGACCAGAGTTGACTGAGGTAGAAGAAGACATATTTTTTCCAGATCTGAAAAAGAGGAAAAACAGAGACCGAGAGAGAGTTTTGGTTTAAATCCACTAAATCTTGCTCAAAGTGAACCACGGAGGTCAGCAATGGCTTCAGGAGGCTCTGGCGAGTCAAACGGCACCGGAACGACAGTGAACGGAGATCGTTTGGCCGGCGCGTGGAGCTCACGCGCTTTTTGTTTGGCGATACCGAAGCGGCGCATGGAGGCGCGTGGAGCGGCGTATGGAGGAGCGATTTACAGGAGTAGAACACGCATGTCGAGGCACACCTGGATCTGTGCTCACCGGAGAAAAAGTTGCCGGAGACAGCAGCGGACGGCAACGGACAGTGGCGACAGTGGCGGACAGCCTCCTGTGTGACTTTAGACGATAAAGGGCAGAATCGAACTTGCTCTGATACCAACTTGAATATAGAAAAGCTTGAGTGTATTTTCTCATCTTTGAATCTCTTATTAAATAGAGATACAATCCAATCTAAAACTCAGAGTGGTGAATACAACTACCACCAACCTCTGACATACAATAATAAATAAAACATAATATACCTCAACTAATAACTAATAACCAACATTTAACATTAATTTAACAGGAGCCAAATATTTGGTTCGTTCCATTTAATAATGCCTACTACAGAAAGATGCAAGAATCACTATAAAGGATGGAAGATCTCTTACTTTTTGTGGCATACTCAATAGAAAACATAGGGCTATTCTCACATAGAGAGGGCATTTAGGGGTGAATCTCTGTGATCGAGTGAACAAGAATGTGGCGATTTTTAAGAACAAAGTTGGCCCCATATTGAAATGCCTTGAAGAGATAACAAAGATATGGAGTGGAAATGAAGATGTATTTAGCATCAGAGGCTCCTTTCTCCAACATCTAGAGGAGATGGCTAACAAAACTTACCCACCTAGGAGATGCTTAAAGGCTAAACGCTTTCCTATTACAATTACTTGGCATTCTGTGCTAGTAGCTTGACGAGAGAAACAATAAAGATTCAGAGTTAAGTAAAAGAACTTCTTATGTGGGAGAATCCCTCGAGTCAAACAAACTTCAAGAACTTTTTTTGTAAAGATCAAGCTCAATGTAAACATAACTTGAAGGACCATACGAAGCCCAACGAATTAACGAACAACATGCATACGAGTATACGACATCTGACTATATCTGCATAAAGTCATCCAATTAAAAAAAGGAACAACTCCAACATCTGATGTTAGAAGCCCAAAAAAGAAAATTCAATAATTGATGTAGCATCAATCAACTCAAAGGAAAGAAATTACCTAGTTGTCAAGGCACATTAAGTAGCATCTATGGCAAACATCTCAAGGATGAAAGTTTCAATTTGATTTCACACATGTTATACATGAAATGTAAAAGTCATAAAGGTAGAAAGGTTTAATATGAAATTCCAGAAAAAAGATTCTATACCATATTGCTCATGCCATGATTGCAAAAAAATAAAGTAGAACATCATCAAACGGAAGTCCTCTAATCTTGAAATAAATTCAGCATTATCATCACTTTTAAAACGAAAGATCCTTTATGCAAAACATAACTTAAGGAAGCACACATAAGTATAGCAAAAATTCAAACATCGTACTCTTTTGATGTTTATGAAAGTTTTAGTAGTAAGCTAACATTCCCATTCCCTAACTGGAATTCTTGATTGCATCAAATTGATTTCCATTTGCAAAACATCCCAGTCTACAACATGAAAATTACATTTTTATCCTAAAAGTTTTCCTAGTTTCCTTCAAACTTCGGGTCAGCCATGACAAAATGGTATGCTATCACCAGTACAAAGATGAAGACGCCAAGAAAATTGGCAAAGAACCCCAGATCTTGATCATCAATCATCTGTGACATCACAGTCAACAAAATCAGTATCCTGGTTTGGGATATTACAAACGAATTAACGTCAATCTAAAATGCCATCCTATCATATTCCCCCACAAATTCTGATTCAGTCATGACCAAATAAATGGGTAAAGAAACCAAATCTGGTGGTCATTCCACTGCAAGCAGATTAAAGAAAAATGTTTGGTTTCATACACTCAATTGTAGACCGAGTAATTCAAATCATGCCGATAATACGATTTATATATAAAGAGAAATAATAAGCTCGGATCTGAAAGTGATGAAGAAGTATATAAAGGGAAAAAGTGCAACATGTAGGAATCGCATAATTGATGTTGGCATGGTAAATTAAGAAATCTGTAATGGAAAGAAGAAATTGGGGAACGATCTCATTAGCTACACGAGAATAAGGAAGGCATTGAGAATGTTGAGGTTACCTTTGACGCGATTTCACTTAGTGTTGCGATGGGAAGAGAACAAGGTTTCGAAATTGGAAGAGGAACATTATTTGACTTCGCTCCATCGGGCCCAAATATTTGGGCCTCAACCGATACGTGAAGGGCCCGACCCACTCTAATAAAACCAAAAGCTTCTGTTTTCGCATCAGGGTTTATAACAAAAATGGCGCTTCCTTGAAACTGGTGCCAGTGAGGTAAGTGAAATGCCAACTTTACTAATTATGCCAGTTAAAATCGTAAGTCATAACAATAACACTCCTTTTATTTCTGTGATGTTTCGTTTTTTATACGTTGATTAATTTTCTCAGTTGGAAGCAGCTCGAATTTTGTGAGTGAAGGGTGAGTAATGTTCTGTTCGCATAATTTGGAATTCCTACTGTTTCTGTTTGTTTTTATATATCAATTTCGTAGTATACAATCCTTGCTGAACAAGGGTGTGTTTCAATAAACAAATTCAACTATTGAGTTGGACTTATTACGAGGGATGATTGTTGTTCTCTTATGAACCAGAACCATTGAGAAAAACTCAGAAGTTGTTTGTTCTGACCCTGAATTGTGTGATGCTTTTGGTTTTCTAGTTTAGGCTTTAGGCATAAGAGGAATCACCGCTTAGGTAAATCAGAGTCCTGGACTGGAATTTTCTCACTTCAACGAGAAAATATCCTTACCTATGAGGCTCTTGAACTGTGTTGACTATTGAATTTCTCTAGAAATGCATCTGTCAAGCTCAAAATTCATTTCACGGGGGTCACTAGGTGTTAGAAATAAAGTTCTAGAATAAAACTCTTGTGTAATTCTGTTAGTCTTAAAGAAAATTGTACTTGAATCTTTAGAGTTTGGGCCTGCCGAAACGTATCCGCTAACAAGTGTTTTACACTATTAATAACAAAGAGATCTCTGTTCTACTTAGATAAATTAATATATATATACAAACACACAAACATTTAGTTGGTTATATTGTTATGGCAAAATGCAGTTCCCTTGTGATTTTGGAAGCTGTGTTCCAAACACCACTTTTTAGGCAATAAGTTAACAACCTAAACTGCTACTGGTATTTTAATGTGATATACTGACTTGAAATGGATGCTTATTAAAAGAAAAGGCAGATTTACTAATCTATGTTATTACAAAATTACCAAATAATATAAGACAGATAACTTAATGTAAACTTCTTGTCACCTTTTTTTTTTTTTTTTTGCTTTTGGTTCATCTTACAGCTGTTTTGGTTTTTGGTTGCTTTGAATCGCTCAGAGCAGGGAAAAGGAGCACTTGTTGTATAGTCTGTACAAAACTTGAACGGTCAATTTGTTCTAGTTGCCTTTTGATCCCAGTAATGTGCAGCAAGAAAATATAGCCAGAAATTCATTGGTGTAAGAGTTTCTGTAGAAATTCGAAAAAGGTGTAGCCTGCCCAAGTTTACTTACTTAATTTTGGGAATTGGCAATTTGAAAATACATAAAAATGTCAATGGCTGCTCCTAGCTCCCTATTGAAGGTGGAGGAATTACAAGGAAGAGGGAGAGGAATGATTGCATCTCAGCCCCTTAAAGCTGGTCAAATTGTCCTCAGAGACTCTCCCATCCTGCTGTATTCAGCTTTACCCTTGATCAGACAGTCTTTGTCGTTCTCATCCTTGTCCTCATCTGCATCAGCTTCTTATTTCTGTGATCACTGCTTCAGAACCCTGCCTCCATCTTTACAGGGAGATTCTTCAGCATCCACAGTTTTGTGCCCTAATTGTCGCCACCATTGTTTCTGCAGCTCAAGTTGTCTTTCTAAGGCACTGAACTCCTCCCATTCTTCTTGGGTATGCCAAGCGTTATCTCGTCTCAGAGCCAACTCTCTAATGGTTGAACAGCCCCTTGAGCGCCAAGTCCAAGCTAATTTTCTCATTTCTGCTTACAATCTTGCCAATATCTCCCCTTCAGACTTTCAAATTATGCTTTCTCTTCAGGGTTCTCCTGATGATTCCACCATTGCTGCAGCTCAGTTCCTACATCCTCTTATTTCATCCCTCTGCTCACTTGCTCTCATTAGCCCCCAGAATGAATTTTCTTTAGAACTGGCTTCTGCGCTTCTTGCCAAAGACAAACTCAATGCCTTTGGCATAATGCACCCCTTCTCTGTAGATGATGGCCAGAGGTCTGTCAGAGCTTATGGTATTTACCCCTATGCCTCCTTTTTTAACCATGATTGCCTTCCCAATGCCTGCAGATTTGATTATGTTGACGCTAATCCACCTGATGATGGCCATAATACTGACTTTATTATTAGGATGATTCATGATGTTCCCCAAGGTAGGGAGATCTGTTTGAGTTATTTCCCTGTGAATGAAAACTATTCTAGTAGACAGAAGAGATTGATTGAAGACTATGGCTTCACCTGTAATTGTGATCGATGTAATGTGGAGTCAAGTTGGTCAGATAATGATAGTGTTGAAGATAATGCTGAGGATGAAGAGGAGGTTATGGATGAGGACCAATATGAAACTATGGCAGCATCAGACACTGACAATCACCTCCATGAAGATAATAATGATTTTCCACATGCTTATTTCTTTTTAAAATACATGTGTGATAGAACAAATTGCTGGGGAACTTTAGCTCCTTTACCTCCACAGGGTGATACTCCGTCTAATGTCTTGGAATGTAATGTCTGTGGCAAATTGAAGAGTGATGATACTTTTGGTATTGATAAACAGCAAGATGAAGTCCCTATGGAGGACTAAACAGCCACGATACTACTATAGTAAGTAAAACCTGTATTCCTCTAAATGTTTAGATTATTTTTATATATTGGCTTTGTGTTTGAATGTGTTCATTAATTTCGGTGCTCACAATTTTTATATATATAATATATTAGCTTACACTTAAACTCGCGATTGTCAAGTGACTAAACACTTAGGTTTTCTTGTAGAAGACATTGGTCGTACTGTTACAATTGAAGAACTCAGTTTAGGAGACCGAAACTTGTTCGTCAGGTTCTGAAGCCGTATTGGTAAACCGTTTAATGCATTATTTTTTTAAAAGATAAGTAGAAATTGCTTACCAAGGAAAAAAGAATGATTAGTCTTTCTGGTCATATGAATACCCGGAGCCAGGCTTATTTTTGTAGCTGTGATTCATTTCTGTTTGACCAAGTATTTTTTGAACTCTTGATGTTATTGAATTATTACCAAATCATCAGTCTTGAGTCTGTTCAATTTATTTAAAGTGAAAGATAATGCGCAATGCCTAATTACCGGAGTAAGGGAAGGTACGAAGAACAGGAAGGGCTCTTGATCAGGAATGTTAAAGAATTGGAATTCATGCCATACAAAAATAATCAATCCTCATGTTAAATAATTTATTTTATAGGTGGTTTAATTGGCAATTCAAATGGAAAGTTGTCATTTCCTGTCTAACTCCCCTTTTTGTTATTAGTCAAAATTATATATATATATATATATATATATATATATATATATATATATATGTATATATATATATATATATTTATTTAAAATTATCCGTCTTAAAATATTAATTAATAAAGTTAACAAATTTATTATATATAAAGAATTGTAATTAAATGTTAGCATTTTTTATACTAAAAGTATATAAGTTATTTTCTTTATATATATATATATATATATATATATATATATATATATATATATATATATATATATATAAAAAGAATGTTAATGCACTTTATTTCTAGTTAAAGTGTATCAACAAACAACACAAAAATTATTTAACAACAAAACTATTATTCTTTTTTTTTAAATAATTTATTTAAAAAATATTATAATCATTTAACACTCAGTTAAACTAATCCTTTGATTAAAATAAAAAAAATAGATAGATAAATATTAAAGTATTTAAAATTCAAAATTAGAATTTTATTTAACTATAAAATCTTTAAAAAAGTTTATTTATAAAATATTTTAATTATCATATCTTAAAATATTTTAATTATTGTCATTATCACCATATGTTATATATATATATATATATATATATATATATATATTTCAAATAAAAGATAGTGATTTTGTTGTCAAATAATTTTTGGTACTGTTTGCAGATGTATTCCAATTAAAAATAGAATCCGTGTACATCAGCATTTTCCTGTATACATATATATCATGTCATAGCTTTTAAAATTATACATGTGTCAATGTAATATACAACACGGGTCCCTGTTTCCTTTAATTATTCCTCTCATCCTCATTCTCTCTCTGTGGATTTGTACAAACTGCAAAGTATGAGATCGATTGCTAGTTTATTATAAAACCTATGAATGCTTCATAAATACATATCGGTCCATTTCTTTAGAATTTTAAAAGATATAAGTATGTCTTGTTACCCTGTATGAACTTTCTATTTTTTCTCTTAATTTTTATTGGTGTACTCATGTTCTTTGAATGTTAATTGCTTTTCCAATACTTGTTTTGGATCAACTATGTGTGGAATTATTTTTTGACAACTTTCTCTCATTTGATTGTGGGCTTATTATTAACAAGATGAGTTTATTGTAGGTATTGTTGCTTGTTGCATGAAGGAGGGAATTGTTGGTAGATTTTACCCGATTTACAGTCTACTAGCCGAGACCAATGCTAGCTACCCAGGAATCAAATGTGACTTTTATGTTTTGATTTTTAAGAGTACAATAGAATGTCCTATGCCCAGTTTGCCGTAATTTGTTGCTTTATTCAAAATTATTTGCCGGCAAAATATTAGCATCTCAGTTTTTGAAATATACTTTTTATAAGTTCTTTGCACGACCTAAGTGGTAGCCTGCTAGGCAGTATTTCATTATTTCTTTACATTATTTTATTTACTTCAAAATAAAATTAATTTGTAAATAAAAGACAGATACAATAATTAGAGAAAATTAAATTAGAAATTAAATATTTTAATTTTAAAAAAAATTATGTTGATACATTGCATATTATAACATCAGCAAATCTTAGGTTAAATTATGAACTGTGTACACTTTTTTTCCTTTAAAACATTTTTTTATAGTGTTCTTTTTTTTTTTTTTCATGATCGGCATGTAGTTCATTAAAGAAAAGGAAAGAGAAGATAAAGTATATTTCAGTAGTATAAAATAATTTTATTATTTAATTATACTTGTTATGTATGATAATTTGTTAAAGTTTGCAACTATCTTGAAGGTTATATTAGCATTAATTAAAAAAGAGAAAAATATTTGTATATTGATGGTGTAAAATTTTACACTGATATTTAGTCATCATTTTTTTATATGATAAGTTATTGTTTTTACTAATCAATATTTTAAAAGTGAGATAAATTAAGGGTTATAATTAAATGATGGAAGTGTATATAGATGTTAAACTTAATAAAAATAACCTTAAGCCTATGTTTACATTAGATGGAGGGTAATTGATTCTCTCTTTTAATGAGTTTAAATTAGTTTTTTTAAACGTAAATTAGGTTGTTTGGATAAGAAATGTTAAAAGAAATTAAAATTTTGTCAAACAATATTTAAAATGTTCTCAAAAGTAGGATTTCAAATTTTTTTTCTTCGTGCAGACGTTTCTTTCTTTGTGGATTTCATTATATGTTTATTTTCTTTTAAATTTCTATGTTTTATCTCTTGTTATTTCCACTCATTCTCTTACTTCAATGAGTTCTCTCACTTGACATTGATGTATTCTCTCGCAACTTTGATGTGCTCTCTTGTTTTTTCTCACAATCTTCATGCATACTTGTTTTCTTCTCCAGGTATGATTATAATTTTTTCAATTTAGGGTTTTGTTTGCATCTGTTTTGATTTTAATTAACTAAAATAGTATTTGAAACTCTTCCAGAAGATTGTAGAATTTGAATTTTTCCTATTACGCTTAGATGTTCCTTCATGATCTCACTTTACCCCATTTTCTCCTAATCCTTGAATAGTTCTCTCTTACAATTTCTACTAAACAATGTAAATTCTCAGACAATACCAAACAACAAAGAAGATGCAAAAATACCATTACTTCAATTGATACAATTTGTAAATTCAATTTTAAGATCAACCGTGAATTTAAATTAATTTATTCTAAAATTAATAATGATTTTTAAACCCTTTTTCTGTAGAAGTTTAGGAAAAGAATTTTTTTGCTTCTCGTAATTAAGTTTTAGCAAATTTTTTACTTACTATTCGTCTCTCATATTAGGTAATAATCATTCTTTATGAAAAGAAAAAACAATTTGAGGTGTAATTGTGTGGGTGGGTGTGTGTCCATATATATATATATATATATATTTAATTTAAAGAAGTTTGGCCAAAAAGAAAAGCGTTAAAATTGAGATGATGAATAACTCCTCGTCAAAGTCCTAGCACTCGATTTATCTTTTTAGGGGTTTGGTATGTATTTTTATTCCTTTTTTCCCCTTTAATGCATGATATTAAATTAATATTTTAAAAGCAAAATGGGATGACTCACTCCTAAAAGAATTATTCCTCTACTTTCTTTTTCCTTTGAACCGTAAGCAATTAAAAATCCCCATGCTGTGATTAAAATTTTATTCAACGCTTTGGATTTAATTGGGTAAATTTCTCATTCCCATAAATGCCTGAACTGAAGTATTAAATTTTTCGACACCATAATTGTTTGCCAGTTTCATCTAACACTCAAGTTGATATAGTACCCAGGAAATAGTTGCTGGGAATGTAAATGGAAATTGTACCTTTTGAAACTTCTCAACGAATTCAAATTTCCTCCACATGTTTCACTGACTCAAAACATTTTACTTTTAATTGTGTACCTACCTTGTACTACTAGTTATCCCAATCCAAGTTCATGAACTGAGGTGTTTTAGTGTTTAGGCTCTTCTTGATTGAACTCCAGTTTCATTTATACATCAAGGTGCATATAATTCAAACATATTTACTAATTAAAAAGTAACAAAACATGACCAGCAGAGAAAGCCTCTGTTAGATTGTGAGTGCAACAATCAGTGTCCACACAAACTACAATGCCTGTATCTGTGTGCAACAAAATTCCACACAATATTGAACCATTCAAACCATAGGATGAAAAAGGTGGTCCTAAGACCAAACCCATGATTTAATTCATCTTCTTCTTCTACTCATCTTTTAACCTTAGCTGGGACCCTCAACAGCATGCCCTCTGGTGGGACCCTTTTGTTATATGACACCCACCAAGTTGATTTTCCATGTGGTGGGAGATATCAGATATGACCCCCACAATGAGTGAGAGAATGTGCAATAGAAAAGAAAAGAAATGCCCCATTGGAGAAACGGTTGGTAACCATACCATACAAAGGGTCCAGGAAGGAAAACACAAAAGGAAAAGCTGAAATTTGAATTATGTCTCTTTGGGGGCATGTCTTTTCCACACCCTTGCTTTACATTTAAGAGCAGAAGCACAATATGATAACCTTTGCAATTATTTAGTCCCCCACATATATAAGCAAGGAAATAAATTTTTAAAAACTAAAGTGAACACAAACACATTTTCAGAATCCCAAGAAACATCCACTTTTCTCCTCAGCCTGCGTTGACTGACTCTTACTACTACTATTACTACTCTTTCTAAAACTCATCCATGCTTTTCTGTTTTCTTCCACAACTTGTACATAAATAGACCCTTCCCATCATTTTTTGTTGCTACCAAGTCACACTGTATACCTTATTACAAAATGAACCACCTTCATTCCCTATCTTACACTGCTACCACTAGCCTCTGTGGTTCTTCCCTAGGTTGGGATTATCGCAGCCTTGGAGTTCACAACGCGGACAAAATGTCTTTAAGTACTATACTTTTCTTTCTCTTTATATTTCTACCTATAATGCATTGCTACTTCCTTGGATAACTAAATTAATGCTTATAACTAGCTAAGTTTTGCAATGCAATGATTGGTGATATTCAATATGCAGTGCCAGCTATGGAGGGAAGTACACCACCACTCTCACCTCAACACTCTGATTTCTCAACTGGGTATCTCGAAGATGCTTTGATTGAATCATGTGAGCGTTCCAAACGTAGACGCTTGCTGCCATGTACTGATGAACATAGCAAGAGTTTCATTAATGACCTTGAGCAGGTAGCTAGAATTGCCTACACTCTTTGTTTGAATATTTGTTTTCACTTTATCATAGTTTGGTATTCTCTTCTTGCTCTTGGAGTGAGACTGAATGTCATGTCTCCACTCTTCAGAGTTTCTGGAATTTCAATCCGTTGTGGCACCAACCAGCAGACAACTTCAACTTCTACTGCATGAACCAGATAGAAAGGTTCTGTGGATTTTCAGGTATATATATGTTTTATATGTACTGCTTTTTATATTCTTTCATTTGCATGATGCGGTCAATTTGGTTCAAAATGCTATTATTGCTAACAAAACACTGAACAACATATATATATTGTTGCCTTTGTAAATAATTTATTGAGAAAAAGGGTCCCAAAGAAATATAAAAGAATGAAGGAAAACTATTTTGATAATTGGTGATGATTGTGCTGTTACTTGTACCCCTTTTTTTAATTTGTCATACATGATATATATTTTAGATGAGCATATAAGCTCAGCAAGGAGCGAGGAAGTAAACATTCTACTAGCAGATACTACAACACCGGAAGAGACAATATCAGCCTCTGAATCTTTAAATTCATCCTCATCTTCATACAAACAACAGGTGACATGCAAAACCACAGACCCCACAGTTGCTCCAACAGGTACTATATTGTCTCTCTCTTCTAAATATGATAATAATATACAGGGAAAAATTCCATGGGTGCTTTTGACGTTTTCTTCTGTCAGCACTCAACATTCAAGTTTCACCTCAATAATCTGTATAATAAAATAAAAGATTGAATTGAAGTTCAACATAAATTACTGAAAAAATTCTGATGGAAGAACAACATCAGAAACATCCGTGGAACATGTATCTGAGTTTTGTCCTAATATATTAGTTTGTACTTTGTATGAATACATCATTTATAGATGCTGTTTATATTGTATGATGTTACAATAAATGAACAGGCAGTGATGATATGAGGAACCAAAAGGTGGTAACAAGAGTGGTGTATCCATTTGCAATGGTGAAGCCAGGAGGTAGAGAAGGTGATGTGACATTGAATGACATAAATGAGAGGATCCTAATGCCTCCCACAAGGCCAGTGAGGCATCCAGTTGGGGACTTTGCATGTCGGCCATGCGTGTCCGCAGAGGGCCCAGGCCTTTCAGGGAAAGCAGTGGTGGCCCTTACTAGAATTCACACACAGGGAAGAGGCACAATCACTATTATCAGAACCAAAGGCTAAGCAATATTGAGCAGTTTTATGTTATATGGCTTGCTTCGCTAGCACCTAAACTAGCTTTTACTTGAAGCAGCTTTTTGAGCCTGATTTGCTTTGTTTTCATCAGTCCTTCTTCCAATTGTAAAGATGGAAAGCGATATCTATGTATGTGCATACACCTTATATAATACTTGAATCTTATGTTAAAGCTGTTCTTTCTCAGAGATTCAGACCCAACATGAACAATTATTTGATTTGAGTGTTGTGCTGGTAGCTACTAGCCAATAATAAATAATAATATTCAAAAGAAATAAAAATAATGTACAAGAGAAATAAAAAATATGTACAAGAGAAGGGGGAGGAAAAAACCAATAAACAAACAAAAGATAGCACAATGGAATTAAGGTTTTCTGCCACTGCTTAGGACTTTTTATCTTTGACAAAGACATAACAGTAGATGGCATTGTTTCTGCACCGTCACTTTTTTTCTCGATCAGGATTTGGAAGGATATATGTGTCTTTTTATGTAATATGGTTTAATTGAAGTAAGGTGTGTCCTTCTGTATTATGGCTAAATTGAAGCAGCTAAAATTTTGAAAATTAGATTTACCAAATATAAATTCATTAATTCTTGTGTTGATTGACCATTAAGAACTAAGCATGTCATAACTAACTCTTGGGGTATGATTTTTGTTGTATATAAACATCCTTGTTTGTAAAGATAATAGCAGTGAGTTTTTCTTTTTATAGAGAAACTAAGAAGAGCTCGTGATTCTTCTCTTTCTTTTTTTTTTTTTTAATTTAAACAATTCATTGCACTCACAATTAAAAATTATTTGTTTACAGAATTTCAGTGAGAGAAAAGGAATCGAGGACAAAATAAGGACTAATGCAATTTAATCTACCCACAATAATAGCATATTAGCAGTTTCTAGCTATATCACACTAACTACCTACACTAAAATACAAAGAAGCACGATAAAGTGTTGAGCAAATCTAATGTAGAAGCAAGTATTCTTTCTCTTTATTGATAAGATGATACTACTTTTGCGATACTGCCAGACAGAAGAGAGAAGGAGACCTATACTTAATTACCAACTCCAAAGGTTTAAATTGACTTTTGATAATATAAAGACAACTTACAGCTACCCATAAGACTTTTGCCTCTTTTCTTTATTAAGAATTGAATTGCTAAAACTTAATTTTAGTTTGTCACACACCAACCTTTAAATTAAGTTGCTTCAAATATATGCACATTATTCCATTCTATGTCTAGGAAATCTTCATTTAGATAATAAACTTACAATTATATTTAATTAATTTCTGGTTAGAGAAAAACATTGATAGGCTTAAGATTCTCACTATAAAAAGGGAACACTAAAGAACAAACAATATATGACAAATGGGGGGAATAGTCTCAAGTGAATCTCATGAACTAATATCTCAATCATGAATCCTACTCATAATATTATAATGTAGTTGTTGGCCTAGTTTCTTCATGTGCAGTTGTGATTTATTGCGGTGTCTTCCTCAGAGGTCAAACCTTGATCAATTTTAAACAATGCAAATTATAGACAGTATCTAGAATGGGGCCCATGAATGAGTAACCGAATCATACAGTACCGATTTATAAACCAAATTTCGGTCACTATCTATCTCTGCTTGTGTGGAACCACTATCCAAATTTGATATTCTATTATTTGGGTAATGGTGGTGTAGCGAAATTCATTTAATGGGCATATCATCTTATGACCCCTTGCAGGGTGTAGACCTACCTCACTTGAAGGGAACACTGTCACCACTGTACGGCAAAAGTCTCAACATCATATGTGTTTGGTGGGGGATCGGTCATTGAGTGGAACATGTCTATTGCATATATGCATGGTTTTGTCTCCTATAGCAACCATATGTTAGATGAACCATCCTCTGACTTTTTTCCTTTTTCCTATTATTCTCTTGGACCATCTCTTTTTATTTGATTTTTTGGATCCTTTGCCTTGTATCATACATATGTTTTGCTTCTGTGTGCATAGTCACTTTTTAAAATCTTATAATTTGAATGCAAGAAATTTTTTTATCCACTTGGAGCTCACTAGTTAAGAACAGGTAAGCATACAATTTTTTTCTGTGGCTAATGGAAAACTTAATCATTATCCAGTTGTGAAACTAACAAAATAAGCCAGAAATACATGATGAAATTATACATTTGTCTGGATAGCCACACATGCCACGTTGGCAACACCATGATAGACTTGGTCCTTTTTCCAATGTGACAAATATAATACTTTTAATATCGTCTGTTAATGAAAAATATTGGAAAGTTTGTATTCTTAAATTGCAAATATAATACTTTTAATGTATATTCATACATTTCTACGTCTGGAAAAAATTTAAAAAATAATTTCCAAGTTACCTTTATGTCGTGATATGTAAACACTTTCCTGAATCCCACATTTCATTGGTGAATTAAAAGTGAGGATTCGTTCCTTTGACAAGTGCTATACATGGTTGGCTTTTCTAGGTCAAGGCGGCAAAAATAAATTATGTAGTTAAACATTTTTTTTCTATTGAGATATCCAACTGATAATGAGAGATTTTTTGTTTTGAAATTTATAGATTATTATCAAAATAAATTTTGTATTATATTTTTCAAACAAATTAAAAAAAGTTAGTGTAATATATTAAAGGTATCAACGTATAGTTTTTAAAATTAAGAGATTAGTGTTAAGGGATCTAATCCAATTGGCTAGTCTAATACTATCTCCAACTCCTACCCAAAGAATAAAAAATAAGAGTTTAGTATATCACTAAATGAAAGTATATACAAATATTTTATTGTGAAGTGATCACTACTGTCTCCGTCAAGTTGTCATTTCTAAACATGTTATGTGAATATACTGTATCGGCGAAACATGGTAAAGTATGAACAAGTTTAGGTAAGCTGCTAACAGGAGGCATGAAGCAGAGAGAAGGAAGGCAGGAGGGAGGTCAAGAGGGAGTGCACCGGGAAAGTAAGGAGGGGTGGACGACAGTTACAAGGGGAAGGAGGCGAGCAGTCTGGGGTCAGTCTGGAAGGAAGGGAGGAGGAAGCAGAGTTACCAGCGGGAGTCTCAATGGAGGTAAGCAGGTTATCTCTACTTTCTTTTTTACGCACTTTCTGGTGGATTTCAAGGCAAAGGACATGTGGGATGTTTTTAAGCGCTACAGAGAACTACAGGAGGTAGTCATACCATCTAAGGTAGATAGGAGAGGGCAAAGATTTGGTTTTGTGAGGTTTATAGGAGTTCAAGATGTGAGAAGGTTAACCATTAAGTTGGATAATATATTCATAGAAAATATGAAGATCTGGGTGAATCAACCTAGGTTCTCTTTCGGTCAACAAAGTGTTAAGGCTAGGACTCGGTTTCACGTGAATAAGGCTGGGGGGGAACAAGGTGAAGTACGTAAGGAGGAAGTTCTTCAAAACCCAGAGCGGAAAAAATCATATGCTGAGGTAGTAAGGAGATCTAGTCGTCCCTGTGGAATCCATGTAGAACAATCTATAAACTCGGTGACGAATCAGGTTTCTTCCTTAGCCTATACAATGGAAGCGAAAGATCAATAGTGGTTATTGAAAGCCTTCGTAGGGAAGGTAGTAACCAGAGGATCTTCGTACACTACCCAAGAAAAGCTTCACTATGAGGGCGTCTATGGGATTAAAGCTACTCCTTTGGGCATGAATCAGGTATTGCTGGAGTCTGACGATGATATGGCAATCAAAGGACTATATCAACGAAAATTTTCAATTGGTTAAAGAATGGTTCAGTGAGGTTAAATGCTGGAACCCTTTGATGGTGGATAAAGAGCGCCTAGTCTGGCTAAAGTGTTACGAGGTTCCCCTCCAAGCATGGAACGTAAAGTTTTTCCGATCTTTGGCTTCGCTGTTTGGGGAGTTTGTGAAGGCTAACGAAGCAACTGAAAGAACGGTTTCGTTCGAAGCAGCAAAGATAGCCATTGTGGTAACAGAGTATAGGAAGCTGGATGAAGTGGTCTGTATACAAGTAGAGGAGATGGTGTTCAAGGTCCACGTAGTTGAAGAGGGGCGCGGGGAGCGGAAGGAGCTCATGCAGCCGTATAGTTCTCCAACGTCCTCGGCTTCAACTTCGTCGTTCTACAATGACGACGACTTTGACAACGGCGAGCTTCAATGGCGAAAGCGAGAGGAGAATGAACAGGGCCAAGCGGAAGGTAAGAACGTCACGGCATGGTCTGACAACGCCAAACCTGTCAGACTGGGCCAGTATAGTGCAGAGCAGAGCAGTAACGTGGTAGGTGAAAGTGTCAGGCCAGAAGGGGTTTCATTACCAAAGTGGGTAGACAAAAGCTGCTGGAAGAAAAAGGAGCTAAAATCGGATGCTTTTCACAGAAAGAAACACGCCAATAAATGCACATACAGTGGGTCTGTTGAAAGAACGCGTGGAGGAAGAAGGTGATACAATGGGCCAATTCGGTGTGGAAGAACGTAACGGTATGGGCTTTAGGAAGTTGGCAAGTGAGGCCCAAAGTCTACGGGAAATGGAGGAGTGCGTGCCCAAAATGTTATCCAAGGGGTGCGAAAATGAAAATGAGAAGGAGAGGAAATGGGATAATTCCTCTTGTGGTGTGGGGAGTTTGAATATAGGCGAGCCCAAAATGGTATCTCATGCTAAGAAGATATATGGAAGGGAAAAGAGAAGCCAGAGTGGGGGAGATTCAGAGAGAACACGTCCATTCAATCATAAGACGTGGAAGATATTAAGATTTGAGGAAAGAGAATGTGGGCGGAAGGTTGGGGTTTGGAAGGAAGAGAGGAGACATAGCTTCGACGAAATTGAATGGGGATTAAGAGGGAGGGCGACTGAGTCTTCTCTTGGACATTCTCATATGCCTATGTACCTGACTCAGCAAGTGATTGTAACTCAGCTTAGAGTTGGTGAAGGGTCTCAACCGAATGATCAAGATGAGCTCAGATTGGATTCAGCTAGATTGTGGAGAGATATGCAAGGTTTGGGGATTGTAGGGTCCCAACCTGATGATAGGTACAAGGATGAAATCAGTAGGCTGGAAAAGATAGATAGAGCAAAAATGCAAGGTAGAGAAGGAAGGCACCTTGGAGGATTTGAATGAAGATCTTTTCTCTGAATGTGAGGGGTTTTCGAGATAGGGTCAAACGCCGGCGAATTAGGCGGTTTCTTCAGGCAAATAAAGTTGATATTTGTATGCTTCAGGATACAAAATGCTCCCGAATTGATAATTGGGAGGTTAAGGAGGTTTGGGGTAAAGAGAAGTGTGAGTGGCGGTACCTTCCTTCAATCGACTTAAGTGGTGGTGTGTGACTATATGGAGGAGAGGGTTATTGGAGGTTAAGTGGTATATTCAAGGTGAAGGATTCTTAGGATTGGCCATAAATATACTTGGTCTAAATTCCGATGTGTGTTTGTTAAATATCTATTCCTTCAATGTTATGGTGCTTAGGGGGTGATTTCAACGTTGTTGCTAATATTCGGGAAGTGGTTGGGTCCTCTCATTTTCATTCAAGAAGGGAAATGAAAGATTTTGGTTGTTTTATAGGTCAGATGGGTGTGATGGATGTCCTAGTGTACGGGAACCAGTTCACGTAGATCTCCCTATATAGTGCATCGTCCAGCAGGTTAGACAGATTTCTACTATCTCCAGGGTTGATTGATGGGTGGAAAATAGGGTCTTAGTGGATCGGATCTAGGAAGTTTTCATATCATTGTTGGATTCTTACCAAAGTTGATCGCTCGAATTGGGGGGCAAAACCTTTCAAATTCTTTGATCACTGGATTCAACACCCTTCCTTTTTTGAGGTAGTGAGAAACTTTTGGGTGGAACAAAATGCTCAAGGGTGGGAGGCTTATAAATTTTTCAGTAAGTTGAAGGGGCTAAAGGTTGTGCTAAAAGAGTGGAGCTCGAGGTGTGGAATAAGGACGAGAGAGGGCTGGAAACTAAGGTAAAGGAGCTGGAGGAGCTGGATCAGAGGTTATTACAAGGTATGGATAAAGAGGCTAGTAATAGAAAGATTTTATTAGCAGAGTACTGGGACCAAGCAAGAAGCATGGAAAGAGCTATCATCCAGAAGTCTAGACTTAATTGGGCGGTTTATGGTGATGCTAATTCTAAATACTTTCATAATTTGTATAAGCAGAGGTGTATCAAGAATAGCATTAAGGTTGTCCAAACAGACCACGGTTGGGTGGAGTCAATTGAAGGAGTAAAAGAAGAGGGTGGGAGGCATTTTAAGGAAGTTCTTTCTGAGAGAGGTTTGGTTAGGCCAACCCTTGATGGGGTACATTTTAGTCAAATATCAGCAGAGGATAATAGTAGTCTTGAAGCTCTATTCTCGATGGATGAAATAAAGGTTGCAATTTGGAAGGGGAAAAGTCCGGGGCCAGATGGTTTTAGTATGAACTTCTTCAAATCTTGTTGGGACATAATAGGGGAAGATCTTGTCAAGGTGGTGTATCAATTTCATGAATTAGGGAAGCTCCCTAGAGGTTTTTCGTCCTCATTTATAACGCTAATCCCTAAGGTGGCAAGGTCGGGCAGTTTATCTCATTATAGGCCTATTTCCTTAATATCCAGTGTTAAAAAAATCATCTCTAAAGTTCTTGCTGGGAGAATGAAAAAGGTGCTAGGAGGAATCATTCAGGAGAGCCAAACTGCTTTTCTTGCTGGTAGATCTATTCTTGGTGGGGTTTTAGTTGCTAATGAAGTAGTGGACTGGGTAAAAGGCAATAAAAAGCCTTATTTTCTGTTCAAGGTTGATTTCGAAAAGGCTTACGACTCAGTCAATTGGTAGTTCCTCAATTATATGCTCCGAAGAATGGGGTTTGGTCAAAGGTGGAGAATGTGGGTGGCTAACATAGTCTGAAATTCCCATATTTCGGTTCTAGTTAATGGTAGTCCTACGTCAGAATTTCAACCAGGAAAAGGAATTAAGCAAGGTGATCCCTTATCACCTTTTTTGTTCCTAGTGATTGCAGAAGGTCTGGCGGGTTTGTATAGGTCGGCTATCCAGCAAGGAGTATATAGAGGGATTAAGGTGAATGAAGAGGCAAGCTTCTCTTTTTTACAGTATGCAGATGATGCCATCTTGATGGGAGAGGTAGACTTTCAATCTATATGGTCGATGAAGGTCATCCTTCGAGGATTCGAGATGGTCTCAGGTCTAAAGGTAAATTTTTGGAAAAGTCAATTGTATGGTCTTAATGTGGATCCGGGATTTGTGCATGTTGTGAAGTGTATTCTTAACTGTTCGGTTAGCTCTCCTCCTTTTAAGTTTCTAGGAATTCCAGTTGGGGCTAATCCTAGGAAGGAGGTTACATGGAAACCATTAATAGATTTGTTCAATAAGAGATTAGCGGTTTGGAAAGGAAAAAATATGTCTTTTAGGGGTAGACTGATAATGATAAACTCAGTATTATCCAGCCTTCCGCTCTATTTTTTCTCCTTCTACAAGGCTCCAGTGAAGGTTATTAAGATCCTTCAAGGAATTCAGAGGAGATTTCTATGGAGTGGGAATTCTGAGCATAAAAAAATCTCCTGGGTAAGGTGGGAGAAAGTTTGCTTGCCAAAGCTTCAAGGAGGTTTGGGAGTAAAATGTTTGTATATATTCAATTTGAGCTTGTTGGCTAAATAGCATTGGAGATTTTTAGCTGACAGGAAGTCAGTCTGGGCCCCGATTCTCCGGAGTAGATATGGGGATTTTTAGAATATCCCTTATCAGTTACCTTCGCAGTCAAAATGTTCTATTTGGTGGAAGGATATTTGGTCTATTGACGGGACATTGTCTAAATTTCCTGGCTGGTTCGACTCTAATATTAAGAAGCATCTAGGGGATGGGGGAGATACTGTGTTTTGGGTCCATAGGTGGGTGGGGGAGGTTCCATTGAGAGACCTTTATCCTAGATTATTTTCTTTGGCCACGAATAAGACTGGATTAGTCAAAGATATTTTAAGTGGTCAGGCGGGGCCGCAACGGGGGAATTGGGAGTGGAGAAGACGTTTATTTGTCTGGGAGGAGGAGTTGCTAGGGTCATTGGAAGATCTTGTTTGGCAAACGCAGATAGATTCTAGCTAGTGCGATAGTTGGTCTTGGATGCCTGACAGCTCAAAAGGCTTTTCAATTGCAAGTGCTTATAGTACCTTGTTGGCAGGTTCAGTCAGTGGAGTCAGGTCTTCCTCAGATTCCATTTTGTTCAAACGATTGTGGAAGGATAAATTACCGTCTAAGGTTATTGCTTTTTCATGGAAGATCCTTCTAAATAGACTGCCGACAATTGATAATTTATTGAAGAGAAGAATTTCAATCCCGCAAGGTGATCAAATATGTCAGTTGTGTAACGAATATTTGGTAGAAGACTGTAGCCATCTTTTTCTTACATGTCTGGTGGTTCAAACCTTGTGGTATAAGGTAATGGCATGGATTGGTGAATAATCCCTTTTACTGGTTGCTGTATCTCTCTTGTTTCAGATGGTAAGTTCATGGGTGACTGGCAAGTGGAAAAGTAAGTGTAGGTTCTTATTTGATGTTGTGGTCAGTTGGACGATTTGGGGAGTTAGGAACTCCATTATTTTTAACAGTTCGAAGTGGGACTTGATGGAGGTTTTCAGTCAAATTCAATTAACATCTTGGAAGTGGTTAGCGTATAGGTTCGGTTTTAATAGAGGGTGTGTTTTTTTAAATTGGTGTAATAACCCTCGAATGAGTATGATAAAAATGTAGTTTTTCTTTAGGGATGGGTTGGGGGATTTTCTGCCCTTTTTCATTATTGTATTTCGGTCCTCCATTTGCGTGGTTTTAATACCTTCTCTTTATCTTTAAAAAAACAAAAACTAAATGAAAGTAGGAAAAACTTTTGTCACTTTCTACTTTCCTGGACTAAAATGATTGTCTAAATTGTCACTATTTTTTGTTTTTTGACAGAATCTTGACTTTCTAAATTTAGTCACATAAGTTTAAACAAAATACCAGACACATTATATAACATATATTCTACAACTTGATCGAATTTCCCTAACTAATTGGTTAAATTTTTTATCAGATATTAATTACTAATGACAAAGAATAGCAATAATTTTCAAATAGGCAGTTCTTTCCTGTTTCCAACGTTTAAAAACTTTCAAGATGATTAGGTTTAGAATCAAAGATGAAAAGAAAATGCCCACGTTGCGATGTAGAACAAATGGCCCAAGTCAGGGTCCTCTCTATTATTAAATCAAATGTGTGATCATAATTAAAGAGACCCAACATGAATCAAAGTGGGTTCCACGCTAATGAAAATCATAAGTTCAAACATTACCACTTATTTTAATTAGAACAATGCCACAATTAATGTTCTGTCCTATTTGCTCTCTTGTATGCCTATTATATTATTTATTTGATGTGTTTGTTTAGGATAGTTTTATAAAACTGTTTTTAGTGCTTATTTAACATACAAAATTTACACCCATACTCCATTTAATATTTGTTTAATATAGTTTTATAAAATTATTTTTAGTATTTAAAAATTAAGAAAGTTGTTTGAGTACTATTTTTTAAAATATTTTTTGAAAATAGTTATGAATTTTTAGTTTTTAAAAACTAAAAAACAGAAACAACTTAAAGTAATTTTATTTTTTAGTTTTTTATTTTTATTTTGAAAACTTAAGATACAATCAAAATATGTTATTTTTTACTTTTATTAATGAAATTTTAATAAATATGAACAATTTTTTCTATTTTTACTTCTTTAAAACAATTTTCAAAAAACATTTACTAAACAAGTTTATTTTTTCTTTTCTTTCCAAAAACAGTTTTTAAAAACTATTCTGAAAACTCTTTTAAAAAACTAAAAAATAAAACCAAACTAATCAAGCCCTTAATTAATCTAAAGTGCACAAAGTAAATCAAATTTTATTATTTTATAAAAATAAGTTTTGCTTGTGTAGTCGTTTTTGTAATAGATAACATTAACGCACATAAGTTTTTTTTTACGATAAGTTGTTTTTAGTTAACCAGCACGGTTTAATAAGCAAAACTTAGTGAAATTTATAGAAAAGATATCAACTAATTGGGTTGGATTGAGGTAAAAACAAGAGGAGGTGAAATGACAACTCAACCTTTATGGTAGAGAATATATTATCAAGGTTCATATGGATAAAAATAAAACATTAGTTTGTTTTATTAGTATTGATATTGTTTTTTCCCTTCCTAATGTTTTTTTTAATGAATTTTATATTTTCTTATGGGTGGTGTATAAATTACAATATATACTTAACAAAATCATTTATAGGAAAAAGTTATACATATATATTTATTGTTTATTTAAAATAAAAGAAGGGGTCTTTTAAATTTTATTTTAGATCTCGCTCGTTATTAGACGAATTAAAAATTATCCATTGATCCTTGTCCCCAAATCAAACATTTAATGTAAAATTTTAGATAAAAATAAAATAATAACTAAAGATTAAAAATTTGAAATCAAATCAGATATTTCAATTTAATCAAATGATTAGAACTAAACTTATGTAAACACATACACACTCTTTTGCTGTCAAGTGATAAAATATTGCACCTATACTATCTATATAGCTTTTCTATAGAATGCAAAACTAATCAATTGAACAATTTAGAATGATTTAATATTATCCTTTTTATTATTTATACCAAATTATATATATGTATATATATATATATTTATTGAACGTTCATTAATATGTTATTTTTTTCTCCAACCAAATGTTTTTTTTACACAAATCAAGAATTGAACTGACTTCATATCTGGCTATAAAAAAAGTGCTGACTTTATATTTAAAAAAACAAGATTATTCATCGACCTTACTACAAATTGTAATATGTTATTTAGTTGTAGACTTTTATTTGTTTTTTAAATAGTTTGAGATAGCCAAGGAAAGTTTATTAAAGCTGTGTGTAGGAGGTTGAGTTATAGGCTATTCTTTTTGGCCTTAGAATAGAAATGGATTCTAGTTAGAATCTTATATATACTGTTCGAGTATATTTAGAAGTAATGAAGTTGATAAAATTCTAATTTAAGTCACGATACTCATTTCTATGAATTGGTGAAGGAGATTTGTCTGACGAGAGATTAGATGCAAACATGATTTGGTTTGGGATCAAGATTGTTAATTTTTTAATTATGTTTCTATTTTTGCTAAAGACTTCTATATGCCTAATGTGTCTTTTATTTTGTATTTTTTGAATAATAGTTAGCTTGGGTTGGGGTTTTGTGCTCTATCCAGACTTAAAAAAATATTATCCATAAATTTAAAGTATTATTATTGAGTATTAGCTAGTTTTTAATTTGCAAAATAAAATCTACTTTATAAGAACTTATAATAATTTAATAATTAGATTAGTATATTTATTTTATAAAAATAAAGAGTCAATGTTACGTTTTAAAGGATTTAATAAATCTTGTTTCATTTTTTAAGTTTGTATTTAGTTTGCAACCTTAACCAATTCGTCCTTTTGGCCATATAATTTTTTTAAAAAAATTAAATTATTTTTATTTTTTTAATTAACAAAATTCTTTTTTATCATACTAAAATAGATATCATCATTTATAATAATATAAAATACTGAATATTTTTAATGTTAAAAATTTAAAATATCATAATTCATATTTCACAACAAATAATTATAATATTAATACAAACTTTACTTAAAAAATATTAACATAGAGTAATAGTTCAAATGAAAAATTTATTTTTTTAAACAAGTTATAGATCAATTCTATGAACCACAAACTTAGTTATAATTAATTAATTTGGTTTAGTCTGTTAGAAGCTAGTTGTATAAGAAACTTATTTATAAACAATTCCAACATTAACTATTTCTAATAAACTAAATAGAATTAATTAGTTACTAATTTTAATAGATTAGACTCAATTTCTTTCTAGAAGTGTTTTTTAAAAAAAATTAAAATTTCACATTGATTCTTAGAGTCTATGGATCCTGACTTGTATACCCAATCCTAGTTAGTTGTAATAATCCAATTTTCATAAATGAGATATTTTACTTTATTTTAAATTATTGAATTAGTTAATAAAAATTTAGTTATTTATCATAATTAATTATTTTAAGAGGTTAAAGTATATATATTGTTATTATAGAAAATAATAAAATAAATGTTTTTGGAAACAATAATAAGGAGAGGGTATATTTATATTGTTAGTAAACATTTGCATATTATAAGTTAATGGGTAAAGTGAGAGTGTAAAGAGATGGATAGCTAGAACCATTATGGTTGCTTTACCCTAAATTTTCTTGAAATTTGGTAAAAGAAAGAGAGAAAGTCATTCCTACACAAATCCTATTTAATTTCTGTAATCTCACCATTGTGAATTTGTTAACCATCAGATCAGGATGGAAATTGGACAATAGATTCCAAACATGTGACTTTCTATTCTTATCATTTGGATCTGCATTTCAAGGTCTGATTTAGGAGAAAATAGCAATGTTATAGAAACTCTATTTTGGCAAGGGTTCATTGTATTAGGAAAGGAAACTCTCTTATTGTCTTTGTTTCTTCATGAAGGTAAAGGAGGTGAGATTACCTTGATGTATGCATGTTAAGGGACGTGGGTAGTGGGGGCGATCCCTAAATCCTTTTGTAGTTCTTGTTCTATTTTCATAATCATTCGATTTCGTATCATAATTATTTTTTATGTTTTTTTTACACTTCCATATGATTCTTAAGTTATTTTATGGTTGAATTTGTATTTGTTCATATGTATTTCTATTTCTTTGAGGTGTTATTGGGCCTTGTTGGTTAGTATGTAAATTGTGTTAAATTACATAAGTAAACGATGTGGTAAATCTTATGCTTCGGTGGGTTGAGTGATGTTTTGATGTAGTAAGATAACTATGTAAATATTGGATGGTTATTAGAATGCTATGAATTAAATCTTGGTGGTGAAATAAATTCTGCAATGAGTGTAAAGGGAAGGTAGAATCTTGGTTGTGAAATCACATATTATTTTGCCTTATGTCTTTTGTCTCATGAATTTTGTCTAACTAGATGATATTGCGTGATGTGATCTTTGATGATCACGTGCCCAAAGGATCCTTTCTAAAGTCACTTGGAAGGGAAATGGATTTATGGAGAGGAAAAGAATGGGGTGAGGCGCCACAAATACTAGGTTTGATAAGCCAAAGGGGAGAGGCCACAAGGGAGGGGTCCCTTGATAACTCTTAGAAGCTCTCACAAAGGAGAAATGAGGACACTCAAAGATAAGAACCTCAACCAATATGGTCTCTAGGATTAAATTCAAGTGTAAAAAATACAAGTGAGGGAGGAGCTCCTATTTATAGAGGTAGCTAACCTCTTGAACAAGATAACCTAAAAAAGAAGGGCTAGGATTAAAAGGAGAGATCTAAGGGAGGAGAATTGAGAAACAATTCCCTCCTTAGATCATCAAACTTGGTGCCCAAGTTTCTCAAACCAAGGGCCAAGATTCCTTCTTATTAGCTTAGGGGGTTTATGTAGAAAAGAGGGGTGTAGATATCAAGGCTACCCCTTATTTCCTTCATAAAGACCCAAAAAGCTAAATCCACCCTCTAAATTCCTAAGACACCTCCTAAAAATAAAAAATGGACTAAATACATGTCCCAAATTAAATTCTTAATGCTCCTCAAAATTAAAATAAAGGAAAATTACATTTTATTAACTAAAGTCTCTAGCCTAATATCTTCACTCTCCATAGGAGGTGAAGTCTTCCTTTGTCTGCAAGGGCTAGGTATTCTTCAATCCTTCTAGCCATGGCCCTAGTGATAGGTCATTGGCTAGGCATGGTCACATAATCTCCTCCCCCTTGAAGAGGATTTGACCTCAAATCCATGGGGTCTTCGTCATTTTCAGCACCTACAAATGGAGACAAATCAGAAACATTAAAACTGGTGCTTACCCCATAATCCTCTGGCAGATCTAAAACATAGGCATTATTACCGATCCGCTCAAGGATTTGGAAAGGTCCATCTCCTCTAGGGCTAAGTTTGGACTTCCTTTGAGAAGGAAATCTATCCTTTCTCAAGTGAAGCCATACCCAGTCGCCCTTTTCAAAGATGACTTCTTTCCTCCCCCTATTGGCGAACTCAAGGATTGACGCTCTATGTTAACTTTAACCCTCTCATGTAATTGTTTTACAAAAATGGCTTTTGCCTCTCCTTCTTTATGCACAGCAACAGAAAGAGGAAGAGGTAAAAGATCTAGAGGAGTACGAGGATTAAAGCCATAGACCACCTCAAAAGGAGAATGCTTGGTGGTTCTATGAACCACCCGGTTATAAGCAAATTCAATGTGGGGAAGGTACTCATCCCAAGACTTATGGTTGCCTTTAAGGAGAACCCTCAGCATAGTGGATAAAGATCTATTCACCACTTCTGTTTGCCCATCAGTTTGAGGGTGACAGGTAGTGGAAAAAAGAAGTTTAGTTCCCAGCTTAGCCCAAAGAGTTTTCCAAAAATGGCTAAGGAACTTCACATCCCTATCTGACACTATTGAAGAGGGTATACCATGCAATCGGACAACCTCTTTAAAGAAAAGTCTTGCGATGTTGCTCGCATCATCCACTTTGTGGCAGGGAATAAAATGGGCCATTTTTGAAAATCGGTCCACCACCACAAATATGGAGTCTGCACCTCGTTGGGTTCTTGGGAGCCCAAGGATGAAATCCATGCTAATATCCTCCCAAGGTGCAGAAGGAGCAGGTAAAGGTGTGTATAGTCCATGAGGCATTGCTTTAGACTTTGCTTGCAAGCAAGCTATACATTTAGAGCAATGTCTATGGACATCTCTACGCATATGGGGCCAAAAGAATTTCTCTTGTAAAAGCATGAAGGTTTTTGAAATCCCAAAATGCCCCATGAGCCCACCTTCATGACTCTCTTTTGTAAGTAAGTTCCTAATTGATCCTTGGGGTATACAAAGCTTACTCCTTTTGTAAAGATACCCCTCACTGATGAAGTACCCATCATAGGCCTTTAATGCAAATGCAGATGCAGAGGTAGCAAATATGGGGCCGAAATCCTTATCAGACGGATACATAGCCCGAATGTCATCAAATCCCAAGATTTTTGCACTCAAGGATGAATAAAGGGCATGACGTCTAGAAAGAGCATCAACCACCACATTTTGTTTTCCTTTCTTGTACTTGATGACATAAGGGAAGGATTCAAGATATTCCACCCACGTTGCATGCCTTTTGTTCAATTTACCTTGACCCCTCAAATATTTTAGTGACTCATGGTCACTATGAATGACAAACTCCTTGGGAGCAAGGTAATGCTCCCAAGTTTGAAGGGCCCTAATTAGAGCATAAAACTCCTTATCATAGGTGGGGTAGTTGAGGGGGGCACCATTGATTTTTTCACTGAAGTACGCAATGGGGTGCCCTCCTTGCAACAAGACAGCCCCCACACCTACACCAGAGGCATCACATTCAAGTTCAAATGTTTTAGAAAAGTCAGGTAATGCCAAGACTGGTGCATGGGTCAGTTTATGCTTAATTAGCTGGAAGGCTTTCTCTTGTTTCTCACCCCAAAGGAAAGGAACTTCCTTTTTCACCAAATCATTTATTGGTGCGAAGAGCGTGGAGAAATTAGGCACAAAGTGCCTATAAAATCCAACGAGACCATGAAAGCTTTTGATCTCTGTCACACTCTTTGGGGTGGGTCATTCTTGAATAGCTTTTATCTTTTCGGGGTCAACATGAACCCCTTTTGTGCTAACTACAAAACCTAGGAAAACTACACTATCTACACAAAAAGTGCATTTTTCTAAGTTACCAAAAAGATTATTACTCCTAAGAAGAGAAAAAACATGCCTTAGATGTCCTAAATGATCATCTAGGTTCCTAGAGTAAACTAAAATGTCATCAAAGTAAACTACACAAAATTTACCAAGTCAATCCCTTAGTACATGATTCATTAAGCGCATGAATGTGCTTGGGGCATTAGTTAGCCCAAAAGGCATAACCAACCACTCATAAAGACCAAATTTAGTCTTAAAAGCAGTTTTCCACTCATCACCCTCTTTGATCCTTATTTGGTGGTAACCACTTCTAAGATCTATTTTTGAAAATATTTTTGCCCCATGCAATTCATCCAACATGTCATCAAGATGGGGGATTGGGTGTCTATATTTGATGGTGATGTTGTTGATTGCACGACAATCAACACACATCCTCCATTGGCCATTCTTCTTGGGCACCAACAAGACTGGCACAGCACAAGGGCTTAGGCTCTTTTAAACCCAACCCTTCTCCAATAGCTCATTCACTTGAGACTCAATCTCTTGGGTCTCCATGGGGTTGGTCCTATAGGCAGGTCTATTAGGTAGACTTGCGCCAGGCACCAAATCAATTTGATATTCTATACCCCTAATGGGAGGAAGTCCTTTCGGAACCTCATTAGGGAATATGTCATCAAATTCTTTTAAAATATCTTGAACCCCTTGAGGAAGGTGCTCATGTGCATGGGCTGTGGCAGTGCTCTCAGCAGAAGAATGCAAAATGGAAGAAGGATTTGATGCTTCTTTGCAAAAGAGGAGATAAAAGGGCTTGTTAGTCAAATGAGCTTTTTTTAAATCACGTTTAGTAGCAAATAGGCTCCTTTTACTAATATTCCTTTCGAAGGGGCATCACCTTCCGACTCTCTCTCTTTACCCTTTTCAAGCTTTAAGGGTAAAGCTTGTTGTGCTTTTTTTTGTTTTTGTTTTTCCTCAACTCTTTTCTTTTTCATCGCAAATTGATCCTCAGCCACTTGAGAAGGTGACAAAGGATACAATTTGAAGCGCTTTTCATTATGGGTGAGAATTATTTGGTTGGAGTGGCCATGGTGAATAGCTTTTTTGTCAAATTGCCATGGTCTCCCCAACAGGATATGACCAGCCTCCATAGGAACTATTTCACAAAGAATCTCATCATTATAAGATCCTATGGAAATTAGAACCATAACTTGTTCATTGACTACCATCTCCCCTTGCTCATTGAGCCATTGCAATTTGTAAGGTTTGGGATGGGGCATGGTAGTCAAGGCTAGTTTTTCAACCAACCTAGAGCTACAACAGTTACAACAGGAGCCACTATTAACAAGGAGAGAACATACTTTGTCATTTATTTTACATCTTGTATAGAAGATGTTCTCTCTTTGTGACTGGCCAAGCTCTAGAGGTTGGCTTCCAAGAAGCCTTTGAACCATAAGGAGGTCCCCCTCATAAGGAAAAGCTTTCTCACACTCTTGTTCAAAAGTATGTCCCCTTTCTTCCTCACTCTCACTAGAGGAGGAAGATGAGCTATTCTCACTACAAATGTCTTGTCCCCTCATGATCATGGTTTTCTTGTTAGGGCATTGAGAGGCAATGTGGCCTCTCCCAAGACATTTGAAGTATTTGATACTACTTTGCCTTTCAGTAGGCTTAGTAGTAGGGGGTTTTCTCTCTACATGAGGTGCTTTTGTATCTTGAAAATGCTTGGGTTCCTCTTTGGGAAAACCCTTGAAAGAGTTTCCCTTAAGTTGGTCTCTCTTTGAGTAAGAGGGAGAATCTTTTTTAAAACTTTTTCTCTTGAGTTGATTCTCAGCTCTTACACAAATTTCTACCAGCTCATCAAGGTTTGAGTATGAAAGAAGCTCTACCTTATCTCTAATGTCAGAGCTTAATCCACACAAAAACCTAGCAAGGGTGGCATTGGGTTCCTCAATGATATTGACCCTTAGTATGAGAAGCTCCATCTTTTGTCTATACTCCTCAATACTTAGGTTATGTTGCCTAAGTCTTTGGAGCCTATCCAAAAGATCCCTCTCATAATATGAAGGAATGTGCCTTCTTCGCAAACAAGTTTTTAAATCATTCCAGTAGCGAATGTCAGGCATTTGTTTACGGGCCCTATCCTTGACTAACTCATCCCACCAATGCAAAGCAGAACCTTGAAAACTAAGGGAGGCCAAAGGTACTTTCCTTTCTTCCCTAATTTCATAACATCGAAAGAGTTGTTCCACTTTGACTTCCCAATCTAGGTAAGTCTCAACATCTTCCCTACCATGAAAATGGGGTAGGTCTACCTTTGGTTCCCTAGCATGATTTATGTTCTCTTGAGGAAAATGATGATTGTATGATGAATGAGAGTGATGCTTATGTTGATTTCTATAGTATTCTTCTTCACTAGAGCTAAAATGCATAGATGGGGATCTTATGAGAATTCCTTTATTTTTTTCTATCACTTTCCCTCCCATCTCTCCTCTTACTCTCTTCTCCTCTCCTTCTCTCTTCTTCCTCTTTTTCTCTTTTTCTTTTTAGTTCTTTCCTTCTTCTCCTTTTTTCATCCTCTCTTCTCTCTCTTTTCCTTCTCTCTTCTCGCTCTTTTTTCTCTTTTCTCATTTTCAACATCTCTTTTTTTAACTCTTCCTTCTCTTTTTGTTTTTCCTTTTCTTTTATTTCTTTTTTTTATCTTTTTCTTCTCTCCTTTCTTGTTCTTTAGCCATCCATTCCCTAAATTCTAAGTTAAGGTTTTCAAGAGTGTCTCCCTTAGAAGGTTTTCTTTGGTTGACACTCTTACTTGATGAACAACTATGTGCACTAGAATGTGTGTGGGAAGTCATGGTGCTTGGATGCTAAAAACTAAAGGGTAGGCCAAAAACTTTTTTTTTTCAAGCAACACTCCTCTCTTTTTTTTTCTCACCTAAGGTGGCTTGATGAGTCTTTGGAACTCTTAGCCTCTACACGTTTTTTCAAAATAACATAAAATAAAATAAAAGTGCAAGAATGTAAAAGAGAAAGGGCTCTAATCGTGCTCCTAAGGTGTTGAAGGAAGTGTACCACTTCTCCCTTCTTCACCTAATTAACGAGGAACTACGCTAAAATTAACCAAAATTATTACAAACCGAGGGAGGGCCTTAAGGGCACTCAAACTCCCAATCTAAAATTAAGTATACACAATACAAAGAATAAAAAAAAAATAAAACAAAGTCTTCACTCCAAGCTTTTTTGGTGTTTGTCTCCTTTTGATCAAACCCCTTTGAGTTGCATCAACTCACCCCAAGAATGCTACCCTTGTTTCCTCTTGTTTGGACTTGCCAAAATTTTATATATGGAACCTTTGCCAACCTTTCCTTACCAAGGCCGAATACAACACAAGACAACAAACAAGCTGAATAACAAAACAAGGTTCACAAATCCAAGTGGATAGATTAAACAATGACAAACTCAAAGAAGTAAAGAAGACAAGCAAGGAAACATAAGGCTCATAAAGGAAGATAGCACACAAATAACTTTCCTAGATTAGCTCTAAGAGTAGAGATGAAAAAAGACTCAAACAAAAAAAATGAAACCAATAGTTGCACACTTAATAAAATTTAAGTGACCAAAAACTAAAAAGCTTACTCAAGTAATTTTTTTTTTGAATCACAATTGGTTCCTCATATCAAATGTTTCTACTATTAGGTACACAACTTCAAATTTGTCTTTCTTTTGAGTTCTTTATCTTCTTTTTTTTTTTTAACTTGAACTTTTTCTATTTTTTTTTTAACTTTTTCTAATCATTTTGCTGCACCTAATAGCTTGTTGAATTGAAATTTTAATGAGGATTCTTGAAATAATAACACTTGAGTGAATAAGCACAAAGTAAGGTCACACAATTTTCAAGCAATGCATGCAACTAAAGGCAAAACAACTTAGTAGTTCCAAATACAACTGAACTAACGGTGTTTAAGGAATGATTTAGGGCTGATTTTGATGTAAATTGATTGCTCAAATTACTAACACAATTCACCCAAGCTAAAATTCCATAAAGAGGCACCAATAGTGAAGGTAAACCAAGTGGAAAGCTACTAATAATTCAACATAAAACAAGAAACATATAAAGATTGAATTGAGCAAATATTTAAGAATAACAAAGAGATTAATATGCTTGAACTAAAAGCATAAAAGACTTAAGAGACTCAACAAGAGGTTCACCTCTTAGGAGCTCAATTCAAACTGTTTTTGAAGGCTTTTTTGTAAAAAATTTAAGAGGCTAAAACCTATGGAATTTAAATGAGACAAAATAGGAAACTAACATGACTAGTATTTGACAAAACACAAGATTAAGAAAAAATAACACACCTAAAAATAGAGCAAAAATTTCAGTAAGAGACTTAAAACAAAAGGCACAACAAAGTGGCCAAAGTTGATCACCACAATGGTGTGGAAAAATCCTCAACCATGTGGGTTTAATGGTCACAACTTCTTAGGCACACTTTAACATAAAAAACCAAGGGAAAATTAAGCAACTTGAACACAAAAATAAGATGCAAAGAAAGGGACAAATAAAATCGCATCAAATTAAATGGAACATAGACGCGTAGATAGAAAACAAAAACACATATAATAGCAAGAATAAAAAGCTATACTACTAGACAATAAAGGAAATAGAGATGACAAAAAATGAAGGACTTTAAAATAAAGAGATCAAAGAAATAAACAACAAAGTAAAAAAAAAATTGAGAAAGAACGTGAGCTTTAGAAAGTGGCTCTGATACCACTTGATGTGATCTTTGATGATCACGTGCCCAAAGGATCCTTTCTAAAGTCACTTGGAAGGGAAATGGATTTATGGAGAGGAAAGGAATGGGGTGAGGCGCCACAAATACTAGGTTTGATAAGTCAAAGGGGAGAGGCCACAAGGGAGGGGTCCCTTGACAACTCTTAGAAGATCTCACAAAGGAGAAAGGGGGACACTCAAAGGTAAGAACCTCAATCAATATGGTCTCTAGGATTAAATTCAAGTGTAAAAAATACAAGTGAGGGATGAGCTCCTATTTATAGAGGTAGCTAACCTCTTGAACAAGATAACCTAAAAAAGAAGGGCTAGGATTAAAAGGAGAGATCTAAGGGAGGAGAATTGAGAAACAATTCCCTCCTTAGATCATCAAACTTGGTGCCCAAGTTTCTCAAACCAAGGGCCAAGATTCCTTCTTATTAGCTTAGGGGGTTTATGTAGAAAAGAGGGGTGTAGATATCAAGGCTACCCCTTATTTCCTTCATAAAGACCCAAAAAGCTAAATCCATCCTCTAAATTCCTAAGACACCTCCTAAAAATAAAAAATGGACTAAATACATGTCCCAAATTAAATTCTTAATGCTCCTCAAAATTAAAATAAAGGAAAATTACATTTTATTAACTAAAGTCTCTAGCCTAATATCTTCACTCTCCATAGGAGGTGAAGTCTTCCTTTGTCTGCAAGGGCTAGGTCTTCTTCAATCCTTCTAGTCATGGCCCTAGTGATAGGTCCTTGGCTAGGCATGGTCACATCATTGCGTCTGACGTCATCTAGAGTCTCTACAACATGTTTTAACCATTGTATTTAGTTTATTTTTGGAAAGTAAGTTCTTAAGATGTTAATAACAATGGAATCATCGAAATAATGTTTGCAATGAGAGATAATAAAGTCAGAGTAAAAACTGTATTTTAAGGATCTTACACCAGTGACAGACTTCGTCTAGAGTGTTTATTGAATTTTATAATTATTTTATCTAGTTTATTTTTATAAAGTAGCTTTGTAAGATACAAATATTTATTTTCAATGGTAGGATGGTCGAAATAATTTTTGGAGTTAGAGATAATATGGTCATAGTAAAAAGTGTATTTTTAGGACCTTACACTAGTGGTAGACTTTATCTAAAGCGTCTATATAATTTATTAACCATTGGATTTAGTATCTTTTTGGGCAATTGGTTTGTAAGATAGTAATATTTATTTTCAACGGTTGGATAAGAGAAATAATGTCTAGAGTGAGATATAATAAAATGTGAGTAATTAATTATATTTTAGGATCTTATGTTACTTATGGATTTTAAATTTATGGTTGTCTTGATCTAGGATAGTACCATAGTGACTTAGGTTGTGAGTATTAATGATGAATTCTGTTATTAGCCATAATATGTGTTCAAAATATTTTTATGAATGGATGTATTGGGAGTGTCTTTTAATATGGTGAATTTATGTTATGCGAATGAGTATAAGGTGAAGTATTTTATTAATTTATAAATACATGTGATGTGTTGAGGATGTGAACATTATTAAGATGATGTGTGTAATTTATAAATTTGTATGACTTATAAATGTGTGTGATGTATTAATGAATATGAGTATGATTTGAGATAGTGTGATTGATGGTATGAGTCAGAGGTGTTTAACAAGGGGTTATTCCAACAATGGTTAGGATTGGGAATAAAATTTAATACCATTGTGAGATATTATTAGTATGATGGTGATATGAGCATGGATTAGCATATTGCCTAGTGGTAGCTTAGGGGGTTCTGTAAGGTCTACCCATTATGCGGTATTCTGGACCAGTTCTTCTTAAGTTGTGTAAAATCTATACATAGTTGGTGTAGAAAGAGAGTTATACTTATTGGAACCTATGTGTGACTAGCATAGAAAAGGTTTTTGCCCATTAGAACTTACATGTGGCTAGTTTAAAAGAGGCTTTTACTATTTAGAACTTACATGTGACTGAGGTAGAAGAGACTTATGCCTATTAGAACCCTAATATGTGTGGTTGGCGTAGAAGAGGCGTATACCTATGACAATCATGCATGAGACAACATATGCATGATTGTGACATATTTTGCATAAAGATGAATTGTATGTGGATGTGCGAACGTTAAATTATATAAAAGTATTGTTAACATGTTCTCATATGCTATTATATATCTGTATATAATTGAAAAGTTGTAAGTGATTGTGTAATCATATGATATGTAATATGTAAAGAGTGGTGTTATTCCTTGCATGTCTTAATATATGAGTCAAGTTCTCACCCCTTTGTTTGTCATGTTGTTTGTTTTCTTTTGGGAGTTGAATGCCCATAGATCAAAAGACATAAGAAGAGGTAGGAGTTGATATTAAGAAAGAGACTTAAGTTGTTGGGTTGCTCTAGTACACATGTGACATGGGGATAACAAACTATTAAAATGTTTAGTTGTTTTTAATTGATATGGAACTTACTTTTGATAAGAATTTAATTGTCATTTTGATAATCACTGTTTATAAGAATTTTAATTGTTGTTTATTTTGGTAGGAGAACCAAGCTTTTATAATATTCAGTTTTCTTGAGAATTATTAAAGTGAAATCATGTGTTTATGTGAATTCTTTTACTTATGTTTAATTTCATTTCCTTCTAATTTTTACTATTAAAATCTTGGAGTAGAACGGTATCATAGTAGTATTCATGCTCAAATATAATCCAAACCTAAAGAATATTAAGATGAAGCATTAAACTCTTGTTAGGTAAGGAGGAAACAAAAATGAAATGGAAAAGAAGAGAAATAAAATAAGATTAAATTTGTTTGGTTGAAAAGAAATATAGAATAATAAAAAATATTTTTAATTAAATTTATTTAATAATAAGATAAATAATATGAAATAAAAAATTATACTTTCTTCGTCTTATTGTAATTGTTAGTGGTGTTCACAGGTTGAGTTGGGTCGAGTTTAAGTAAACACAAAACTCAATCCAATCACAATTCATTGAGTTGAGTTGGGTTTTTGTTTTTTTTTTTTCATCAAATCCGACTTAACTCAACCTGTCATTGAATGAGCAGAGTTGTGTTAATTGGCTCAACGCTTTAAAAAATATTTTTAAAAAAAATAAATTGAATGTTTAGAAATCTTTTATATATTTTATAGATTTTTTTTTAAAAAAATAATATATCATTATTGTAACATAAAAATAAACAATAAATATTAGGTCTGATAGTGTGAAGAATCAATTTTCAAATGTCATAACACACATATCTATAACCAATCATTACTACATTAGTAGATTATTGTTGTCTCCATTATTCTATTTAATCTATATTTTCAATACAAAATATTTTGTCTGAATTTTGTCAATATTTAAAAGGTTTTTACTAAAGACACGTTACAATCTTATCGATAAAAAGAATTCATTGGCCTAAATCTTAAGAACTCATGTGCTTAGGGTTTGACATAACATCTTTTTACAGTCATTAGTAACATGCTCATGACATATCATTATTGTAACTTCATAAACATACTTAGTTAATCACAATAACTTCAAAAACTATTACTATAAATTAAAATATTAAAGATATTTTTTATTTAAAATAATAATAATAATAATATAATTATTGGGTTGAGTTGGGTTAGGTATCAGGTTCAACTTATTAAACCCATTACCCAACCTGTACGGGATTGAGTTTAATTGGGTTGGGCTGAATTTCACCCAATCTAAAAAAAACTCAACTCAATTACTTTGGGTTGACTTGGGTCGGATTGGGTCACCCAACCTAATGAACAACCCTAGTAATTATCATATTTGAAGAAAAATTAAATTTTAAAATAATTATATTTTAATTTTTTTTAAATAACATCAATCACCTTTTTTCATTGGTTATATCACTTATAATATTAATGATAGGTAACAAACTCAATTACCTTTTTAAATATATCTTTTTATGACCATTAGTAACATGTTGAGGACATATCATTGTTGTAACTTCAGAAACATGCTTAGTCAATCAATAATAACTTCAGAAAATGTTATAAATTAAATTATTAAAGATATTTTTTTTATTTAAAATAATAATTAATAATATAATATAATTATTGGGTTGGGTTGACTCTCAGGTTCAACTCACGAACTCATCACTCAATCTGTAAGGGATTGAGTTTGATTTGGTTGGGTTGAGTTTCTTACCCAATCTAAAAAAACTAAACTCAATCACTTTGGGTTAAATTGAGTTGGATTGGATCATTGGATCACCCAACCCAATGCACCCCTAGTAATTATCATATTTGACGAAAAATTAAATTTTAAAATAATTATATTTTAATTTTTTTAAATAACATCAATTACCTTTTTTCACTAATTATATCCCTTATAATATTAACGATAGGCAACAAACTCTATATGATGAGATTAATTTTACAAAATATCTTTTCATCTATTTATTATTATTTTTTTACGTGTAAAAAACTTAGAATTAGAAATAAAATGAACCGAGGGAATGATGGATTCTGCTGCTGCTGTGTGATTACTATTTTTAATAATATTACTTATTTACTTTTATTATTATCCTCTTTTATTATTATAATTATTATTTTTAATATTTTATTTTATTTTAATTATTATTATAAATAGTTTAAAATATAAATATATATTGCATAAAGATATATTTTGTATACTAATATATATACACATACAAATACAAAGTATTAATTGTATGTGAAAAAGGATTTAATCTAGTATAGATTGAAATTTCGTTATTTTTAGTGTTTGGACTAATGGAAATTTAAAATTGGAAGAGTTTAGGAGAAACAGAAAAGATGAATTTAGAGCATCATTAATTACTAAAAATTGAATTTTTTGCTTCTTCTTACAATAAAGTTATATATGTAGATTTATTTACTCTTCTTCAACTGCAGGCCCTAGGCGATGGTCTTTAATATATACAACGGAAACAGGTTTTGTCAACAAGTTGACCTAATTTTACATCATATTTTTCAAGTCTTAGGCTATGTTTGAAGAGGAACCAAATTCTCTGCCTAATTACGTTTCATTTCTGGTAATAACTAACTAATTAACATAATGTTATTTAATAAGTTATATAAAATATAAAAATAATATTATAAAAGCAATCATCTTTAAAACAAGAAATGAGATACCAATTAAACATAAAGAATTTTAAAAACTGGTCACCCATATTCAATTGATATTCCGATTTAATATAAAGAGAAAAAGTAATTACAAAATTTTATTTAAACTAATTATTGAATTCATTATGTCAATATAAGGCGTACTGAACACTACAACTCCTCATTGAATACTGGCTGAAAAAAATGATTATTAGTTGTGATTTTTTTTTTCATCATTACAATAAAATCTATAAAAGAAAAAGGAAAAATTCCAAATATAAAAAAGAATAAACTAATAATGAAGTAGCATGTATATATCCAAGTAAAAAGAGTTATAAGAAGGAATAGACAAATAGAACTACAGAAAACAATGAATGAATTAAAAGTTAAAGTTGAAAAGTAGGAAGTTTGAATTTGTGACTCTGAAGTGTGAACTAATAACTACAAGTCTACAACTAGATATATCTTTTACTTAAAAAGTGTTGGGAACTACTATCATCTCATCATTCTTTACAGCTATGTGGCAAAACTCGTGTTATATATATATATATATATATCGTTGGTGCATCAATTGTTCTCATAATTAAATTAAGCTTCATTCCCTAGTTTTGCAATATTCTTTTCTGGTTACAGATCATCATGCTGCGATCACGTTCACATGTTTGGCTGCATAATCCTATTACAAGCCTTTCTTATCTAAGTTTACGTGGGAATTCATTTATATAACCTTCTCCTCCCTAATTCATACCACAAGCTAGAATGGCTTAGCTGTTTCTTACTTTTCTTTATTGTTAATAATTATAGTACACCTTTTGTCACTTTGCTTTTCATACTTCACTACTTGTACTCAATTTCATTTATAAAATTCATTTGCTTATGTTAGACACGTACGTCATCTTTTTAAGGTTTCAATTAATTTTCAAAATAAATTTAAAGTCATTGTATAAGTTAAATGGTCAAACCACTTGAACACATATTATTCCACAATAATATCAACTTATTTTAACAAAACAATCTAATTAAAAAATTGTGAATATATAATTTTGTTCTTTTTCACTTAACTAATTGCGAATTAATTAATATATCACATTAAAAACCAACTTCAGCCAAGAAAAAGAAATTCTTAGTTCATATGAAGGCAAGGCAAAATCTTAAGAACGGGATTTAGTGCAGTCAAATATATATGCATTCAAACTCCTAAGTTTCAAAATGTTGCGGTTGCATATAAAAAAAGATACATGTTACTAAATGCTAGAGGCTAAAGCGTAGGAGGACCAATCTCTGTTGGTGTGAATAGGAAATTGAAAATGACTGAGATTAAATTTTGAAAGAAAAGAAATGCTAATATAACAGACTATGAGATAACAACACCTTACTGCATTCTCTTCGTCAAATGTCAACCAAAACAAGGACGTGGATTACCTTTTCCTTTCTTTTTCTCTTTGCTTTGGGCCAAATGGTTGAAACATGATAAAATCGGAAAAAAAGGGGGAAAAAATTATATTACATGTATAGTAAAATATCATTTAATTGTTTTGGACCACAATTTAGAAAGTTATTGACAATTTTAATTTTAGGATAAATTATTATTTTAAGTTCCCATAAAATATGAAAAATATTTATTTCATTCTTTTACAAAAAAATTTCTAATTTGATCGCTCTAAAATTTAAACTTGTTTGAAAAAATCATTTTTGTAACTCATTTAAAAATAATATTTTCTTAAAATATATTTATTTTATTTTATTTTATTGTTCCTCCAACATTTTTTGTCAAGATCTATATAAAGTTACCTCAATAATTTAGAATTTACTGAAATTGAATTAAGTGAAACTATTTTCTGAACGTAAACAAAATCAAGTTGAAGTGATTATAAATACTAATTTATCTAAATTTATTGTTATTAATTAATTGGATTCTCCTCATCCAAGTCAAGAAACAGATTTTAATGTCCTAACAAAATCATATCAAAATGCAACTATCAGTGTAGTTACTTATTTACATTAGGATTCTCTTTATTTTTTTCTATTACTAAGTTTTTGAGTACATAAATATTATATCTTATAAAATTTATATCATTTCTATTTATTAACTTTTTCAAAATAGTAAGAAATGGATACAGAAGAAATGGAAAGGATCCATTTTCATTCATCTACCACATCAAATTATTATTTAAGAGAAATAAATAAATACTTAAAATAATATGTTTAAATTTTATAGGACTAAATTAATACAAAAAAATTTCAAGGACAAAATCAATATTTTACATATTTTATAGTCATCTTGCTTAATTTTATACAAATATGATTATATTAGATAATTTGACTGAAATACAAGGTTGTTTTTATCAAATTTGAGTTATATATCATGTATGTAGTTATATTAGATAATTGAAAAATAGTTTTGTCTTCAAAGAAGAATACGGGTGGTCACAAAAAAAATGAAGTATTTTTAGAAAAGAAAAGAGTAAAAAATAGTTTAATAAAATATAATTAAACCACTTTCTGCATAAAAAAATCACTTTGATGACTCTTCTATTTTTATTTTATTTTTTAAAACACGAGATATATAAAAATTTTATTGGGCACACAACTAAATTTTCTCTTACAAGTCGATCTATTCTGGGGTATAGTTATATTTTATTAATTACTACCGTCTCATATCAAATATTGAATTTTCAAACTTTGAGTAATGTAGTCAGTTGTAAAGCTATTTGGGGGTTCCTCTCCCTTCACAAAAGAAAAAAGTTGTCAAACTATTTGTGTTAATGACTTTTGAAATAACCATGTCAAACTCATATCCACAAGGAAAAATTACTAGATATTTCAAACAATAAATTTATTGATGGTTTTAACCCATAAAACATGCAACATAAAATTAATTAATTATTGTAAATTATGATAATTAAATAAGTATATATCATAGCTTGATTGGTTGAGATTATAAATAATATAGTGGTTCGAGGTCATCAAATGATTTTTCCTCTACTAAATTCAACCTTTTTTAATTGTTTCATTGAAAATTGTGTTAAGTGAACTTATTAATAATTCAAATACAAATTCATTCTAATTATAAGAAACTCCAAGAAATTTATATTTTATTTTTTATTTTCACTTATTAATTTTATTGATTAATTTTCATATTAAATATATCTTTTGAATGAAAAATAATAATTCCTTACTCAAGCAAGTCAATCTTATAATTTGAAGCTAGAGTGCTCTAATAATAAATAACCCTTTGAAGAAATTGGAAAAGGAAACGCAATGGAGATACTTTGTTAATCTTGTTATTCTCTCTTTGCTCAAGTGTCAAAACATGATTCATGTTATACTGTTCTCTTAGAGCTCTTGGGTGGATCATTGTTATTTGTGGGTTTTTCTCTTGTCCCACAAACAGACCCTTTGGATCTCGTTATCACTATGGTTGTCGTTCAACGCAATGAGCAACTGGCCCCAGCTACTGATCCGTCAAGGGGACAAGGTTGGCAAAGACTAATAGCAAAGTTTAATATCAGTCATTAATTGAGAACTCCCTAATTTGCATAGCTCTATGACTTTCAAAATTAACTTTGATCGAACACATGGGAAAGATTATCAACCACACAGGCACAAAGATGATGTTGGTATTAAGTAAAAACCTGACTAGGGATGTAAAAGCTAGAAATCATCACCATCATCGTCAAAGTACGTCTTCATCTCATCCATGGAACTAATCAAATCTTTTGTCCTAAAAAGTAAAATTCCAAAATTTGTTTCTAAACCTATAAATAAAAATAATCATTACCAAATATATTTTAAACAAATGGCTTTTAAAATAATAATAATCAACAACCCTACACATCTACCATCTAACTCTAACAGTCTATTTTAGAAATATTAACGTCTAGATTATAAGGTATGTTGATGAATAAACTGCATGTTTGGAAACTCATCTTAAACTTACAAAATTTTCTTTGAAATATAAGTTATTTTTTAAAAACTTAATATTTATAGTTTATTATAAATAACTTATTTTTTCTTTCATCCGGTTTCATACTTTTTTACTCTATAATAGTGGCTTTTTGTTGTCTCTAATTATTTTCAAATGAATTTTCGAAAAACTTACTCAAACAAAAATAAATTTATATTATCATTAATTAATTATACATATATCACTTATTAAAATAATTTTTTCAATTCTTTCAAACACTCTTTAAGTTTACATCTTAGTGAACCAATCAACTAAGTTAGACTCTCTTAACTTTTTAGAATTTACATTTTATCATTTATATACACTACTTTTGTATGTAATTTTACTAATATGTTATTTCTAAGAAAAATGCATGTCTTAGTATTTTATTTATGGATTTTATGTTTTCTATTTTCTTTACCATGTTTTATAAAAAATAAAATAAATCTAAAAAAATTATTTATAATCTGTAGATTGGATCAAGTTCCTTCTTTATTAGATTGGATCAATAAATTATTTTCACAAATTTGATCCAATCCAATCTAATTAAATTTGATAGGATCAAATTTCCAATCTTATCCATGAACACCCCCTTGTCATTGTTACACATACTTTCTTTAGTGATATTTTTTCCAACACTTAATAAATATAGTGTTAAAAGTTTTTGTCAATATTAAAAAAATGCCATAAATTATAAATAAATATTATTAATATCAATCTTTTAAAGTAAGAATATAATAGTAAATAAATAAATTTAAATATAAATAAATATGATATAAATTTAAATGTCAAAAACGTGATATCATACAAAACAACTTCAATTAGTCACTACATCATAATAAAATTTAATATATTATTATTCATAATTAAAAATTTATAAATAATAGATAATAAACAAAACACAATTCATAAATTAACAATACTTAGGACTTGATTGGTTTGATTTTTTTTTTTTTATTTTTGAAAAGAGTTTTCAAAAACTAATTTCTAAAAGAAGAGAAAAAAAACTTATTTGGTAAACGGTTTTTGAAAATTATTTTAGAAATGTAAAAATGAAAAAACTTGTTCGGCAATTTGGTTTCCAAAATAGTTTTAAAAACTAAAAAAACAAAAACTCGTTTGGTTGTAACTATTTTTTTGACTAATTATTTTTTAAGTTAAGTATATGATTTTAAATATATTTATACCCCATGTGGATGTCTTGCTCATAATCATGAAACATATTAATCATAATAAATACAACCAATTCATGATTAGAATCAGAAGATGAACTATTATTGTCATCATTATCCATCTTGGTTTCAATCTATCATAACATTACAAAATAACACACACATAAATTAATGTTTGATAAAAATTGCATACTAGTTTGACAATAACATAAACATAACTATCATTATCCATCTTGGTTTTAACTTGTCATAAAATTACAAAAAACACACACATAAATTATTGTTTGATAGAAATTGCATACTAGTTTGACAATAACATGGACATAACTATCATAGCATGAATTCCTTAAATCCTATTCAACCATGATAATTTCTTAGCATCACGCAAGGTAATAAATATTTCTCTATGTTCAGGCTCCTTGAATTTTTCTATTTCTTTGACATAAATGTCATCTGAAAGGTCTTTAATATCACTAAGCATATTTATACACTTAGTAATAGAGTGATCTGGTATTGTAACACGTGAAGAAGCAGCCTTCATACTCCTAGTCCTATACCTATCAGCTTTGGTCTTAGATGCTTCAGCCCAAGCTGCAAATGCATCTCCCATTGATGTTGACCTTGAATCTCTTTTTTCTAATTACTATAGTTAATCTCTTGGTGCACGCACTCCTATTACTCACATAGTTGTGATGCACCATACAAATAGTTATGATTTCTTAATAAAATTTTCAATTAAATTGACCCGATGACAATTAAGATGGTTATTCAATAAATCTTTTTGAGAAAAAAAGAATTCTTTAGTAAACATCATCAATAGGTTAAGTAACGTAATATTACATAAAAAGATAATTTTAACATAAAAATAAATTATTGATGATCTCAATTTCCAAGATCTAAATAATAAAAACTGAAATCTAAAGTTATTAATATAGTTTTTTTCAAAATATCAAATACTTTTTAGTTTTTTTCTATAATGATATATCAATTTGTGCTAACCGCGTTGGCTATAACTAAATAAGTCATGACCAACCCATTTAACAAGTCTAACTGAAATTAGGTGGATGACACTACACTGGAATGTCAGAATCAAAGTAGATCAAAATGAGACAGCAATAGGGTTTTATTGTGCCTAAATAGTCTCTAAGCAACCACAACTCCAATCATTTTGTACTTCATCATACATTCAGCAATCAACCCTAAACCTCAAAGTCAGTCCTTCCTGAGGCACATAAAACTCACTTAGCAAAATTCAACATGTAAAAATCAAACTATATGCTGCTCACAAAAACCAGTGAAGAAGCATAAGCATCTCAATAGATTCAACCAGACTATTTCTTGTGGGAAGCAAGGGATAAACCTAGGCATAATTTGAGTGATAAACTGAATAAGGTAAGTGAAAATTACATAGTGAAGATGTTTTTTACACATGCATATATCTAATTGTAAATTTGTAGGTTTGAATGTGTGTGATCAGTCCATGCGTAAATGGATAATTACAAGAGGAAAACAAATGTAAGCAACAATATTAAACAGATTACTAATGAAATCAGCGTTACCACTTGAAAAACTACCAATGTTAAACCAAATCAAAGAAAGGAAATGACAGTCTCATAGTGCATTTATCGTATTTATGAAGCATAACATGAAGATAAATTAAGAAAGATTACTTGAAGAGCTTCTTTGAGATAGATTCAATCGTGCAACATTAGCACCTGTAAGCTCATAAGCCTTTTTCCCATTCTTGAAGAAATGAAGTGTTGACTGCAGAAGGTGAAATTTTTTTTATAACATTTAAAAGGTATATTTCAAAGAAGAAATTTAAGATACAAGTTGCAAGGGCAGAGTTATAAAACAAATTCTCTCATTGAAAATTCAATTTACAATTGAAACAAAAAGTGGTCTTCCCAGTTGTAGCACATAAATCATAGTTTGGTTCATGATTTGAAATCAGACATCACACAAATAAATATAATTTCTACCTGATTAATGTCAATCTTATATGTTGTTACATGAGGGTACTTCTTACTAAGCTCCCCAACTATAGGAGAAATAAACTTGCCTAAACAAAATATACACCAGAAAAATTTTGAGGATTTCTCTTTGGAATACAGGAAAGGCGGAAAAAGATAGACAAAAAAGGAGACATAAATGGCTGAAGCATAGCTTATTGTTTGGTATCATACAAAAAATATTCCTTTTAATTTAACTAATGTGTAGACCTTCTCAGTTCTCATAGAAGGTGCAACACATTCATGACGTGAATGAAAATCGTAGAATCCAAAGTAACTCTACTAATCTAGAATGTACTCCAATAGATTACTCAATCAGGAGATCAATGTTTAGGAGGTGAACAAGGTTTATTTCACAGAGAACTCTGTTTAGCAAGATGTAAACCAGAAAAAGTAAGCAAGTCACACGATTTACACTGTTTAACATCCGTCATAACCTCTATATTTTTTGGTATCCATCATAGTTTGTGTGCTTGTTTTGGTAGAACCATAATCTTTAACACCATGGTACAAAATGTTTCGTGTTATGAATATATTTTTCTCTTTTTCCATTTTGGGACTCATACGAATTGTGGCATAAACTAAGTAAGCAAGTCAACTATATACCAAACAGCAATCAAGTAAGCAAGGTATAGAAAAAAATAGAGTAACCCTAATCTCTAAATCAGTCAATTTGCGCAATTGTAGTGAAGAAAACACAAACCAAATAGACAAAGAGAAAGATAAAGATAAAGATAAAGATAATTTCTAAATAACATGCAACACCATTAAAGTTTTAACTGTGACTGAGAAAGGAATTGTTCCTGTTCGGTGAAGGAGAATTTGAAGTCGAGGAGCAGACTGAACTGGAACTTGGAAAGAAGCCCACTTAGTTGGTAGCCAACCTCGTGGAAGTAGAAAGAGATAGCAGTGGAAGTGCTGCAGGTTTGCAGGATGGAAGAGGCACAAAACAAATGAAAAAGAGATGGAAAGAAAGTGCAGATGGCCTAAGTCAAAATTTTATCTTATTTACCCAATTGTCATCAATGAAAACTAGAAAACATGTTCTCTGTGCATTTTTAGTTTTGGAAATAGAAGACCAAAACTGAAAAGCAAAACCCGTTTGGGGTGGTTTTTGGTTTCTAGTTTTGAAATTTATAAAAATAAAAACTAGTTTTGGTTTTAACTTTTCAAAATTTTAAACATAACATTGTTTTTGTTTCCAAATTTAAAATATTTTTTTCAAATCTTAACCAAAACACTAGTTGGAGGTAGCGGCCAAGACAATCGTTGAAAGTGGCGGTCGGTGATTCGCAATCGAAGGTGGTGGTCGGTGACTGGTGATCGGAGGTAGTGGTTGGTGACTGGTGGCCGGACGTAGCGGTTGGTAATCACTGGTCAAAGGTAGCGGTCAGTGACCATTGGTTGGAGGTGGCAGTTAATGATCGTGATCGAAGGTGGCGAATGGTGATCACCGCTCGAAGGTGGTGGCTGGTGACCGCTGGTAAGAAGTGCCAAACGGTGACTGTTGGTCGATGACTGCCGGTCGAAGGTTGCGATCAATGACCATTGGTCGAAGGTGGCGATCGGTGACTACTAGTAAAAGGTGGGGGCTAGTGATAGTTGGTCGGAAGTGGCAGCGGGTGACCGCTAGTCAAAAGTGGTAGCTGGTGACCGTTAGACGAAGGTGGCGGTCAGTGACTACTAGTCAATGGTGATGATCGATAACTTTCGATCAGAGGCAGTGGTCAGTGACTGTCAGTCAGAGGTAATGACCAATGGTGACAAGTAGCATCAAGTAATGAACTTAAGTAAAAAAAACAGAAATCTGAAAACCAAAGTTTATTGTTTTTGAAATTGAGTGAAAAACTGTTTTGAAAATAAGTAAGAAATTGAGTGAAAACTGTTTCAAAAATGAGTAAAAAACCAAAACAGAACCATTTTTTCCAAATACATTTCTGTTTTCAAAATACATTTCAAAACTATTCTAAAATATTCATTTTTTAGTTTTAAAAACTAAAAAACAAAAACTGTTTTATAAAGTTATTGCAAAATAAGTCATTATTCATTGAATATATAGATTTTTGTGTTTTTGCACAAGTTATTCTTGTTCTAAAACATCTTTAAAGTACATTACTCATAAAACAAAGTATTTTTATTAAAACAAATATTTGTAGCTACTTCTCTATAGCAATTGAGAAAATATATTTAGAGTATCATATATATATATATATATATATATATATATATATATATATATATATATATATTTTTTTTTTTTTTTCTAATTAATTTTATTTAAATTTTTTTCAATAATTTAAGATATAAAATTAATTGAATTAGATACAAAATAATAAAATTAATATTACTTAAACTAAATTATTATTTTAATCTTAAAAATTTGTTAATTATCACCTTCATCATATTTCAAAAATAATAAAATATATTTAGAGTTACTTAATTTTTTTGTAAAATAGTAACTTAATTAATAATATTTAAAATTTAATTTTATATAATATTTTTATATCATTCAAAATATTTAAATTTATATTTACGTGACATAAATTATAAAAATAATTCATGACATGTTAATTAAAAATAATACTTACTAGTCTTCAACTTTTTTTTTTAACATTATGGAATCTTTAATATATATTTGTGTTTAATACTTAATATGTTATAACTTTAAAATTTGAAATAATAAACTTATTTGATTATTTTACGACTATGTTGTGTATAATATTTTTAATTTTATAATATAGTTTATAATTTCTTTTGAATAATTTAAAATGTAAAATTAATTTAATTAGATACATAATACTAAAAAATAAATATTACTTAAAAAGTATTATTTTAATTTTAAAATTAAGTTAAATTCATATTTAGTTAACACAAACATAAAAACATCTTTTTAGTGACGTATTGAAAAAATAGGTATATTACATATTTTGGATATTGTTGAATATTTAATATGTAATTATATTAAATACTTCTAAAAAAATTTTATTATCCACAACATTGATTTGAAATAGTGTCAAGTGAAATTGTATCACACAAATTATATAAGTGATTTTAATAGTTAAAAAACTTTGACTCTTTTGCTTATATAATTTCAAATAATATAATTTCCTACAAATAATATTGGTATACAAAATTAAAACTAATTTAATTTATGATATTATTTGGTAATTTATTTTCAATTGTTTTTTTATAAAAATATTTTCTTAAATTAATTTTTTAAAATAAGTATCATATGAAAAATTAGTATTATTATATAAATAAGTAAAATTGCATATTCAAAATTATTTAACCTAAACTCAATATGTTGTTGAGTATTTGATAATGGTGCCGATTATGATTGACTTAGGTTGATTATATTTATGGTTTATTTTATAAAATTAATATGTTTATGCTTTTTTTTAAAATAAAGCTAGTTAAAATAAATTAATGTAATTTATTTTATTATTGAATAAGTAATTTTAAAATTATTTGATGATAAAATACATTTCATAATTTTGAATATATTTATTACATGACAATTTTGCACAAGTGCGTGTTCCTAATTCATTAGGTGTGAGAAAAATTTTGTTCATGATGTGTAACTATTACTGATCCAAGAAAAGTTTCATATAGAGAATTTCTTTCACTAATAGTGTTAAATAAATATTAATCTTGTCCCACTAATATTAATTTAATTCATAATATTATTGAGTAAATAATTTAAATTTTTTTTTACATATTATGTAAAAATTAATATTGTTATATAAATATTAACGGGTGAAGAAGACATGTCATAATAATTGTAAGATTAAAAAATAAGTAATTATATTAAAACAATCCATTTAAAAATATTATGTGTCTCTTTTACTATAACTTACTTGCATTTCTCACAATTACCACCATCGACACTGTTACCACCATTATTGCCGCCGTTACCACCACCACTTTGCTGTTGTTGTTAGTGATGCTGCCATTGTCATTGCTACTGTTGTTACTACCATCATCGTCGCAGTTTGGTTTGTCCGACCATTAGACGAGTTGGCAAACTGACCCGCCATAATTTAGAATGAATGTTTTTCTATTCTTTTTTTTTTAAAAAAATAATATCAAATTTCATTTAAAAAACATATTTTTATTTTTTTGATAAATAAAAAATTCATGATTTTTAAAAATTTAATGGAAAAACCACAATTAACTCTTATTTAATTAATTTTATTTTCATGAGAATATTACGGCTTTACAAAAATTAAACAATAAATTCATAAAAAAATTATTTATTTTCTCATGAAGTCATTTTTATATATTCTAATTAATAATTTAATTTATGTTTTAATTATTACAATTATTTTATTAATTTATATAAATAATATAATTTTAAAAATAAAATATAATATTAACGGTTTGTTGTGTTTTTTACTGCTGGTAGGTTAGGAATTGAACTAAAAAATTTAAAAACTACAAATATTTTTTATAAAAAAAATTAAGTACCTAAAACGTAGTTCACCCTAATTATTATATTCAGTTATATACCAGTTGTAAAATGTTTGGATATTTAATGATAATTTATATAATTTTTTTTTTTTAAATTTTACTAAATATATTTTTAGTCCTTAAAATTTAAAAACAAAAATATTTTTTTTAATTTCTTGTTCACTTTTAATCTTTTTTCCTCATCAATGTTTTTAAAAAGTTGTTGGAATGCTCGGTACACTTTTAATTTTTTAAACTCTGAATCACTTTCATCTCCATATTCAATTTTACCTCTAGCATATCTAAATACAAACGTTAATAAAAAACAAATTAATTTAAAAAAAAATATTTTTTAAATTTTATGAATTAAAAATGATTTTTTTTAACTTTAGAGATAAATTAAATCTTTAATAATTATAGTAGAAAATACTTTTTGTTGAAGTGTCATTATCGACTCTTGCATGCTTGGTGTGTAGCTTAGCTTTGTTTTTTTCATTACTGTGATAACACGTGCACACTGAATGGATGCTTCTTCGCATTTCTTTTCTTTGTTCTCTTTATATATAGGTAAAGAGATATAAAAAGGACCACTGAAGGAAAATCCTTGTTATGCTTTTGCTTTTTTCGTATCCTTTACGGTGGAAATTAGATTCAATCACTTTTTTATTTTAATAATACTCTCTAATTTAACTGAAAAATATATTCTAAAATTATACAAAAATGTTTCAGTGGGGAGTGACGACAAAAACGTCATACCTTGACGTCATGGAACTAGTTAAATAAACTCGGCTTTCAATCTTCCTTTTTGTTTATTGGACCTGGAATTTGATAAGGTTTATGTGAATTTTTTTTTTAACACTTACCATATTTTTTGAAATTCTTAAAATTTTTTTATTTTTATAACTCTATGGAGTAGCTGGTCTATATTAAAAAAAAAAATACACACTTACCAATTACGGGTTAGTTGGTCCATAAATTTAAAAAACTACTCATCTAAAAACCACCTAATTTATAGACTTAAAAAATTTATATATTTACAGATTCTTTGATGTATCGGTTTAAAAAACTTGCATACTTACAGATCATTTCATTTGTAAGTATACAGTTTTTTTAAAGCCTAACCAACTGATTTGTAAACTTAAAAAAATAATTACCTTTTAGAATATAAGAAAATATGAAATGACTTATGAACCATTATTTAAAATAAATAAATTTACTTATGGACTATGTAGTAATAAAATTTTTTAAGAAAACTTTAAAATATTATACTATAAACAAATTATTATTAAAATATAAAATTTTAAAAATACAAAATATTATAAAAAAATTTAGTAATTATAATAAAAATTTTAAAATATAAAATTAATAAAATAAAAATTTACATACAGACTAAGTGGTCCGTAATATAAAAAAATTTAAAATATTAAATTTAATAAAATTTTAAAATATTATATTATAAATAAATTTTAATATTTACGATAAAAGAAGGAGGGAGGATTGCGGCGGAAAATGTGAGAGGAGAAATTAAAATTACTTTAAAGGTGGTAGTTCGATATTTTAATTAGGTGGAAAAATAAATTATACCAGGTGCTAAAAAATCCCTCCCCCCCATTTCTTATACCAGACTATTTTATTACCATACTATCTTTATCCCTCTCATATCTTTCTTCTTGTGTTCAAATTCTCTTTAGGACAAAAGAAAAAATACACTCCCTTTCATATTCACATTCTATCATAATGAATTTATCAAGAAGATGAAGGGATTTTCCCACATCATATCTTCGCATGATATTGTTGCAATTTGTGTCTTATTAAAAGTTTTTAAATGTATGATTTTTTATAAAAGTAATTATCAAATTCTTTTAGATTGGGTCTTTCCTTACTGTTCCTCACTTATAGCCCATTATAAACCCCATTTGCTAATACTGAACTCCCAATATTTTAAAATTTTCAAGTTGACCTCCACCATTTTGAGCTAACTTCGTTTAATCTTGCAAATCAACACGTCTACAATATTATGGATCAACAAATCAGTAATATCCTAATATATGTGTATGCTTATGCTAAATATTTCATAGTTTGTGAATATTGCAGATCATAAGATCCTTAATCTAATGTAGAACATTCTGATTGCATAATCTACAATTATATTATATAATTAAATAATTATGGTTCAGGTGATCCACAATGTTTTATATATCTGTATTGTAGATTTAATTGTATTCAATATGTAATTACATAATTATAAATAATGTCATCTGTAATATCTTTCTTTTACGCTATTTTACCTTTGCGGATGTGTATATCTGCAACTTAAAATTATTGTTGTGGATGCAGCAATCCGCAAATGCCAATACATGATGTTGTATTATACATATGGTAAAAAGGGTTTTGCAATCAGGCAATGTAGCCTTGGACTCATTATTGTGCAATTAGTGGGTGGGGAAAGGTTTTGCAAAAAGGAGAATGATAGGTTGGAATTTTGTTTTAAATGGGGTTTAAAATGAAAATCCATGGGTGCAAAACGAAATTTTGAACATTTTTTCTAAGAAAATCCAAACTTGCCATTACAAAAGACGTGCATATTATAAATGTTGATACATGAACCACATCTTTTTATTTAAACTTAACTACACTTTGTGTGTGTGTTTTTTTTCTATTATAAATGTTGATATATGAACCATATTATAAATGCTGATTTTTTTTATATATTGACTTTTATTTTTAAATCATGGCATTGTGTCTAAATTTTTATAATAATTGAATTTGCATCCAACTATTTGTAAATTGATGTTGACATGACATGTGACAATAACTTAATTAACTATAATTATTTCTCATTATTAAATTGCATTTAAATCACAAAATTAAGGTATTTAACAATATTAAATATTCTCACATGTTAGAAACATTTGTCACTATGCTAATTTACTAGTGGTTGAGTATAAATTTAACAATTTTAAAAAATTGGAGCACAATGTCAAGATTTAAAAATAAGAAATAAAATATCATAAAATAAAAAATAGAAGAACACAAAATGCAATAAGTCTTTTATTTATCCTTCATTCTTTATCTAGATCACCCTATGTTTTGATTTATTAATTAAAATCATTTTATTTTAATATGTTTTAAAATAGCATGGTTTTATTCTAGAGTTTAATTGGTATACAATGTTAGTGTAAAGATTTTTACACTGACATTCAATCACAACCCTTCATTCATGGTAAGTTTCTTTTGACTTTACTAATTAGTACTTTAAAAGTTACATAAATGAGAAGTTATTATTAAACGTTAGTGTAAAAGTCTTTTACATTGACAATATATATCAATTAGACTCTTTATTCTATTTATGAAAAAACAAACATATACATTTAATATGAAGGGTAGATTACACAAATCTTCTTGAGATTTGTCTTTATTATTCCTCTATTTTTTGTATTATTTTTAGTTTTTTAAGGAGGTTGTTATAATTTTATTTGTTGTCTAAAGTGAAGATTGGTGTAATGAGAATAAAACCTCAAGAACAAACACAAGGGGATTGAAATTTACTCTAATTTTAATAAATCAAACCAAAATATCAAATAAACATTTTTTTTTGCTTCATATCCTTGGTCTAGAAGTTAAAGACTAATCTCTTGGGATACTAATATTTATTTAAGGATTTATCTCAACCAACATATATTTCTCTATACACATATCAAGAATCAACCTTAACCACGAGTTCAAAAAGCAAGACTATATTAATTATACTACATCATGTTGTTCTTATGGGTGTTCATTGGGCCACATAATCTCATGACTCAATCTAACTTAAACCAACCCAAATAGATTGAGTTGGGTTTCCCTAGCGATTAAGTCAAACCCTAACCAATCCATCAAATCTAATCACTTACGATTTGGGTGATGAGTTTTGAATTTTCAACTTGAGATTCAATCCAACCCAACCTTGTAACACCTCTAATTCTTACCCAAAAATGTTTATAAAAATAAATAAGATATTTTCAAAATTTGATCTTACATAAAGAACCATAATCTTCTTCTAAATATTATGAGTCAAAACATAATTCATTACAAACTTCATTTAAACATAAGGACATTAATTATCATAGTTACCCTCTTAAATGTCCTAATTCAAAGTAGTAAACTTCTTACAAAACTAAATAACTTAAACATCAATAGAGTAACTTGTTAAGAAGTTCAACATATTAAGAGGAAATCCTCTGAATCTTACAACATCTCTTGCTGGTTAGGTTCATCTTTTTTCGTACCACAGACAAGTATGAAAAGAAATACACAAACGGAGTGAAATTTTTATAAACCATCAATGTTCATCTTAATAAACTTAACAAACAATGGGGGCCAAGGATTTGTCCTATGACTCAGTCTCACATGACTTAATATACAGACTCAACCGTACTCTTCTCAATGACTGAATTCAATCCCACTCGACTCTATGTATGGATCCATAACTAATCCATGATGATTCACCCTAATTATCAAAGATTTGTTTGGGAAGTGATTGATAGTTGTATATCTTTTCCTAGTTGGTACAATAATTTTCTCGAGAAATCGGGTCATCTGCCCATAACAAAATTATGGTTACCTATCATTCATAATATTCTAGCCAACTGCCAATCAGGTCTTCTGCTGATCACAATTGGGTCTTCTTCCACCATAAAATACAATTGGGCTTTTTGCAGATCATAAAACACAATGTAAATTGGCACTCTTTTATCCTGAGAAGGATATACCCTATCAATCATGAGATGTTGAGCATTCATGGAAGCTTTAAATCTATGAATATCCCATCCAAGTGTCAACATGGACTACCCTAAATATTCACCTCCATGATGAATACCCTTAGTCCAAATGCCAACATAGATTATCTTGAATATTCATTCATTTAAAATCATCTTAGGATTCATCTTGATCCTGCCCTTCATCTCATAGTGTACCAAGTTGTGACTTTCTAAACACGGTATCCATGAAGCTACCTAGTGCCTTTACCAGGGAACCTAGGACTTTGCTAAGTTCACCTCACAACATCTCAACATAGTCTTGAAGTTCACTAACTTGACATCACAAATCACATAGAACTCATATCTCAACCATCATCCACCGAATCATTTATGCATTATCCTCAAAAGAAATTAAAAGATCATAGTATAAATTAAATTCTTATCTCCAATTCTATTTTCATGAATAATAGTAATTAATAATATCATTAGTCACATTAATATAATTTTAATACTAAAAGACACATTTCTGGTGTGGAAGATCAGATTAAACTGCAACCACAAAACATACTTGAATTGCCTTTTATGATTTTAAGAAATATCATATTTATAATGAAACTTTCTTAACTTAACTATCACAAAATCCTTTGAATTTTTTATAAATTACATTTTACCATAAATTTAACATATAACTAATAATCCTTTAAAACACATATATAGTTATAGGATAGTTATCAACCAATCCAAAATTTATTATAATATCCAAAACAATAGCTTGATATCAACAAATCAGAATGTATTATATGAAATAATAAAGTAGTTTTATAGAAAAGTATCAAAATATGATTTATAGAAAATGAATGATAAAAAAGTTAATAATAGAGAACCATATTATAATATATGGAGAATAACTTAAATAATAATAGCAAGGATTAGACTATAATATTTGACAATAATAAACAAAGAGCCAAAAGTAATATTTGGAAATAATAAATAAGGGAACAAAAGTAACAAATAAAGGTTCAATAATAATCAAAGGACCAGAATATCCTTTGGAGAAAATAAACAATGGACTAAAATGTTCTCTAGAGAAAATAAACAATAGACCAAAATATCCTTTGCAAACAATTAAAGGTTAGCATAGTTAAATGTGTTTGAGAAATAAACTAAACATTAGTATATTAATGGACAACAAAATCTTAATTTGTTAGAAGTAATACTAATCACAAAAGTAGTGAAAACACATAAGTATATTAATGGACAACCAAAACTTAGTTTTTAAAAGTAATAATAATCACTAGAGTAGTGAAAACATATTAGTTTATTAACATTAACACCATAAAAGTTTATAAATCTCACTCTTCCCCTACCTTAGGAAGAGCATGGTGAAGAGTGGTAGGAAACCTTCAAAGCCTTAATCTCCCTCCAAGAGTTTTCTCATCTCCCTCTTAAGAGCTTTCTCTGCAGAACTCTCTCTTTTCTTTCCAATTCACAAGAATGGTTATCCCTATTTATAGGCAAAACTTGAACACATTCGTTGAGCATAATGTTGTTCACTAAGCTAATGTAGTTGTAGACCACGATCGCTGAGCAAAGAGAGATTCGCTTAGCAATGATCTTTTAAGTACTTTTGTCTCACATAGTTAAGCCATGGGAACTTTCGCTGAGTGAGATTTTTGTTCAATCTATGCTCGCTGAGCGACCTAGGCTTCGCTGAGCGAGGGTTTCTTTACTTAGCAAATTTCTTCTAAAAAGAACTATGTGTCACTTCCTCAAATCCATTGAGTGAAATTATTTCACTGAGCGAATTTCATAGAAAAGGGAATTTGTGAAATTAGTAAGTTTTTAATTCTAATATATAATTCAAATGTGAATGAATTATATAATAACATGGTTATGAAATAGGGGTGTTACAAACCCTAATACTACTACTAATAATAATAATAATACCTGGAAATTCAAAATATTAAAATACAAAATTAGATGAGATCTTATAATTGTTGAAACATATATACTATTATTTTCAGTTTTTATTTTGACTACTACTATTTTTTGAGTTGGTATTAATATATTTTTTGTTATGGTATGTTTTATGCCTTGAATTTTGATAACACTTTATTTATAGATTTTAATTTATTTTAGTTTAATTTTTTAATTATAGTTATAATTTTCTAATCATGTTTACTTTACAACAATTATAATGTATATTTTTAAAGAACTTGTTCTAAAAAATCTAACAAAAAAAATTTAGAATTTTAAAATTAAACCAATCGACATAATTGGCTCAATACCCAACTCATTCAAGAGCAAGTTGGGGAAACTTTCTTTTAACACCCTTACATTTGCTATTCGCATCCACAACATTTAAAATAATTTGAAAACCCCTAACATTCCTTCATTTTGTTTTAACCTATCAAATCAATTGATCTAGAATATATTATGTTAGTTCTTAATCAAGTGATTTGCAATGCAAGATCAATTGTATTCTAGATCGACCAAATCCAGAACACAAAATAATTAATATTTTGGATCAATTGATTTGGACCATAAATATGATCTTACACTTCCATATGAGCCAATCCAGAAAATAATCAGCATGTCCTACTACTACATTTCAAATAAAATGATCCAAAATTATTATAATGTATTCTTAATTAACTGATCCATAATATAAATTTTAGACATTTAGGATTAACTAATCTAGAACACCTTAAAATTTATATCCCATATTAGTTGATCTGGAATACACACGAGGGTATGTTGAAATTTTTCAATTTATTTTAAACATTCTGGAGGGATGCGAATAGCAAATCAATAAGTATTAAAAGAAACTGCTCAAGCTAGATTGTGTTGATTTTTAAGTAAAAGCTGTCAAATCTAATTAAACCTAACCTAAACAATTATATATGGATTGGGAGACATATTCCACCACATCCAACTCAACCCAAACTATATACATGCCTTGTTGGCCTAAAAATAAAATATTATTGAAAAATACTAAAATTTTTTCTAACTCTCTTTTTATCTCAATCTTTATAATAACTTCAAATTTATTGTAAATCATTGATGAGTTGCACTTTTGAATTATGAGAAAGTCATAAAATCTAAATAGATCTTAATTTTCAATGCATTTCAAGTAATTATGGGAGTCTACTTTAGCATTCCTCCACATTACTTTACTATGTTTGGTAACATAATCGTTACATGCTTATGCTTATGGGTGTGTTTGGAAAAACTAGTTGAAAGCTCAAAAACTAGTTGAGTGTTTGGTAAAACTAGCTGATCAATTAGCTCAAAGTTATAAAATGACAAATAATGGCATCATTAATCATTAGATCAATAATAAGGTATTTAAAATAATTATGACATATTTTAATAATATAAATTAATTATATAAATTTCCGTAATAACATATTTAAATTATAAATTTATGTAAATTACATATTTAAATAATAAATTACTATAATTAATATTTAAACTATAATTTCTATAATTAAATATATAAATTTAAATTATAATTTTTTATAATTATATATTTATACTATAAATTATTATAATTACATTAATGAAGGAGAGAGAAATGAAGAAGAGAGATTATATAATGTGATGAGAAAGAATTAGTGAGGACAACACATTAATTAACGAAGGGTAAACAGGTAAAATAAAATTAATTAATAGCTAAAAATAAGAGATATTTTTGAAATATTACTTGAAATATCCTTTTAAAAAAAGTTAGTAGTTACTATAAAAGATTTTATAAATTTTTTATATCCGGAAATTAATGGCAAACAAAACACAATGCAACAACTTATGAGGAAAACACAAGTTACTTTTGATAGTTTCTGCATGAACGTGAATCTAATCTTGTCAAATGGGTATCCAAACACGTGGATGGTCTACAAAAGAATAACATGCACCGAGAAAGTTTATATATTTGTTGTATTATGAGTGTGAGTATTGGAAACAAAACATATATAAATCGACTAATTAATGGATAATAATTAACATTAATTGTTAAATTAACCTTATGTGAAAAAAGATTGATAACATTATTTGGGTAAAAATATTAATAAAATGATAGTTAGTAATGGCATAAAATAAAAGTTCCTTAAGAAATAAATAATTGATAAATTCTTTAGCTGAAATAACAAACTATATACATATATGTTTTAATCAGGTAGGTTGCTATATACTCAAATTAATATTAAAATTGCCAAAAAAAATTTCAACAAGAGAAGAATCTAACTAAGGGGAACATGATTATGATTATTGACATAAGAAATAACAAATGAAAGAAACATGATATTTTATTTTGCAGGTTTGTTTACATGAGAAGCTCTACGGAGAAAGGACTAACGGGATAGAATGGATATAGTCAATGAAAAACTTTACGAACATGTTTTCTACTTTCTCCCTTTGAATTTACAACGTATTTTTTAAGTGATGCATGTGTGAACAGGTTAAAAATAATATAATTAAAAGATAAAAATGCTATTATCTTTAAAAACATCTATAAATAAAAAAGTTAGTTTGCGTGGTAAATTTAAATACAAATAATTTTAATTAATTTTGTCCTATCTAATATGATTATTTAAAAAATATTCTTTATGATTTTTAAGGTTTAATTTAGGAATGATAATCACATTCACTCTCGCAGATACCGACCCATCCTCAACTTGACTTTCATGGAGAAAATCTATGTTAATCAAGTTCGGGTTTTTCCTACCTAAAAAAACAGGAGTAAGAGTAAGTTTGTTGATTCATGCTATAACATCTCAAATCCATTTATAATAATTATACTATTAATGCTCAACTATCTATTTCACTTTTCAAAATAAATTTTCATTTCAACTTCCCAGATAAACACTCATACTCATAATAAATTTTACACATCACTCTAACATTGCCAACCAAGTTCATAATATATTATTTACACAGAATCCTATAGATTTACTTACTCACTCTCGAAACATAAATCATGCAAAGTGCATACATAACATGACATAGCTAGTAACTTCAGTTAATCCATACATTTAACCTCCTTACAAGTGTAACTTATATACACACACATGCTATAATACATAACTTTCTTATGTACACATATAACAACAAAATCATCATTAGTCTCCTAAGCATTGGCTGACATCCTCTACTTCGTTGCATTCAGCCTCTTAGCATCATCGCTATTATCTGCTCTCATGCAAAGCACAATCATCATAGTCATGCACAAATAAGAATACAATTTGCAAGAGTAAGCTCATGCACTACAAATCAACATAAACATGATATACAATTACATTGATAACCAATCTTAATCACAATAATGATAACTCAACCAATCAATCACCTTTATGCTCAACCTGAACATAAACAATTACAACTAATCAATCACATTTATGTTCCACCTGAACATAAGCACTAAAAACTAATCAATCACACTTATGTTCTACTGAACATAAGCGCTAACAACCAGTCAATCACATTTATGCTCCACCTAAACATAAGCATTAACAACATTCAACTGATGCTTTCCAGAAACACTTTATTGAGTAAGACACCAAGACGGCTAAAAACCTCTCACAATTGGAGTCTAGAGTCTTAGTAACCCTTTTGACAACCAACCGAAGTCAATAGCATATTCATCCAACATTGTTGCCTAGAGTCTGTTTGATCCTTATGAGACACAACTGTTGTACAAGCATATTTCTTTTGTACCTCCAATGCAAGACTACAGGTGTACTCCCCAACAACAGAGTGCTTACATTGGAGTACCAGAATCAGAATGCAAGACTATAAGTTTACTCCCCAACAAAGAGTACTTACATTCACATTATCAATGTCGCTAACTCACTGCTCAACACCCATATTATCAATATATTTGCCACAACCAAGACAAAGTTACCACCTATAATCACCTACATTCAACATTTGCTACATCTCATCATCATCATGCATTGCAAAACAACTAAAATCAACATCATATTAACTATTTCTCAACATTTGCAAAGATCAACATTTCAAACATCAATATTTTCAACACAATCAATTTTACAAAATCATAGTATTCAATTACACAATCATCATCAATTTATCATCGAAATCATTAATAAACGTCCATCATCACCCAAACCATCAATGAATATCAAATATCAGCAAAGTCTTCAACATATAACAATACCATCAAAATCATCATTTTCACTACATAAACAACTCACAATAATCAAATTCATACATTAATCACCTCAAACTATCAATTTCACATAACATCCAAATTCATATCAAAAGCTAAATCAACTAAAACTTGTTAATATTAACACTCTTAAACCGTAATATTTTAATGAGTAAATATTCCAAATAATTAACTCCACTAAACATCCATATCTCAAAATATTCCCAAATTACCCAAACCATCAATGAATATCAAATATCAGCAAAGTCTTCAACATATAACAATACCATCAAAATCATCATTTTCACTACATAAACAACTCACAATAATCAAATTCATACATTAATCACCTCAAACTATCAATTTCACATAACATCCAAATTCATATCAAAAGCTAAATCAACTAAAACTTGTTAATATTAACACTCTTAAACCGTAATATTTTAATGAGTAAATATTCCAAATAATTAACTCCACTAAACATCCATATCTCAAAATATTCCCAAATTACAAATCAATCATAACTCATTTCAAGAACAAACCCAAATCCTCAATCACACAAAACATCCACTTTTGTATAACACTCAAATCATAATAAAAAACTCAGTTGCTAAAAAATCAATTAACTTCTCATCCATTAAATCATAATTTATCAAATTAAAATCAAAGATTTAACTTCCTTTACCTATTTCTCCCTTGAAAGTTGACTGAAATAGAAATGGGAGAATCAACTCGAAGAGATTTCTTAGAACCTAACGGAAATCCTAATTTCAACAAGAACCTAAGAAATTAGAATTTCCAAAGAAATTCCCTTTTTTAACAAGAATGAAAAGATAGAAAACAAACGAAAAAAAGGTTTAGAAAACTATGATCCGACATACCTATATTTATCACCTCTCAGAACCAGAAGCAATGGAGATGACTGCGCCTGATTCCGTTAGCTCAAAGTCCACCATGCAAGCCAAGGACTATCACAAAAAGAAAGCAAATGATGGAGAGTGAGAAGAACAGTGAAATGTAAAGAAGAAAAAGAAAGAAGAAAGAAAAAGGGGTTAGGTGTGCTTAGGAAACCTGACTTGCTATTTAGACCCCCTCCTAAACAGATTTCCAAAAACTTCTCGAAACTCAACTAAAACTTCTCGAAACAAGAGAATAATAATTATCATTTCCCTATCCTTCTACCATCAACCGAATGCAACCATATAGTATTAACAAACTAATAAATCCATTACACCTTAATTCAATTAATAATTTAAATAAAACCTTAAATTTAATTTCCTTCACTACATTAAATTAAATATAAATAAATATTTAATTCTCTGTAATATTTATTTTCCTTCAACCAATAACCTATTAATCAAACTAGTCCTTACACATGCTTCTCCCCCCCCTCCCCCTCTCTCTCACTTCTTTATTAAATAAAATTTCATACACATATTTATAATTTTACATGTCTGTGTATAAATTCACATCCCTATGGACCATTCAAATATGATTTTGCAAGGATCATAGTGTGAACAATGCATTGTCAGCAGTGATGAGATCAAAACGAAGGCTATAACTTTGTGAAAAATCTCACAGCCATGTGAAATATGTGATTTGCAATTTTTTTCCTATTGAAGTGTAAGAGTGGGACACAAGCAAGGTTAGGTCAAATTTTTTTACTCAACAAGGATAAGGGACGGGAACGGGAATAGAGATGGTTTGGGGTATTGAGGTAGGGGTGGGGAGCTAACCCCATCTCATCCCATTGTGAATCCTAGTTTAGTTACACTTTATGTTAATTTTTTTTTATATTTTGTTCCTTAAATTTAGATCATGACATTGTGGCTTCAATTTTAAAATTAATGATAAATTTTTCAGCGGTTAGTGGATACATTGACAAACAATGTTGACTAACATCTAAAATTTAATGATGTGACAAACAATAATTTTTTTATTTAAAGGTGAAATGCTCATTCATCAATAAAAGATTGTCTGCATAGATCACCTTTAAATCACATAATTATTTATATATATATATATATATGTACAAAGTGAATTTGTTGATATTCAAAGAGTGAAAATTGTAAATTTTATGGTTTAAATGTTTAACTATATATTAATTCTACTATTTTTTTAAAATTTTTAATTTTATTTTACTATTATTTTTTATTCAATTTTGTATACCAATTCTTTAAATAGTTTGAATGCCATTTCACGGTAAGTTTTAGATTAAATTATTTCATAATTTTTTAAATAATTTTAATGTGATTCTATTTGAATGCGATTCCTTCTCAGTTCTCCCGTGTTGTGGGCTTTATTATACGCGGTAAGCCCAGGCAGCAACCAAACCATGCGGCTTGTGGCTTGTGTCAAGTGTCAACGTTCAACCAACTTGCAGCATCGTGACAAAAACTACAACTGAACATGAATTTATCATAATTTAAAACTTGTTCTAATAGACAAACTTTACTCTAAAACTACAATATATAGAACATGAATGCTATCTGGATCAGATGATCAACTCATACAGAATTCTGTCGTGAACAAAAATATATGCAACCTCAAATCCTCAACTCTTCTCAATTTCAGATACTTCCGTTTTATTCTTTCAATCATAGACTGCTAATGTGGCAAGTTATTGATCATTAGATTAGTTCCATGGTTAAACCAATAAACTGATGCAGACAGACGATGCAAATTGATGAGTTTGACTGCAGTCAATTTTCATTTAATATTTAAACTACAAGAGTCAGGGTTAATTAGAGACAAATGTTGAGTAATACCTATTCATAGTTAGAAACTATTATCATGTAATAGTTTAAGAATAATACTATATATAACTTAAATCGTGGAAACATAATAATTAACAATTATTTTATATATATTTATATCATAATAAGACATTCAAATTTTAATATAAAGAGGGACATATGCATGTCAATATTTGCTTTAAATAAGATAGTATTACATGACCAATTACTTTAAAGTATGGTACGTGAAAATGCACAGCGCAAGACAAGATTCTTGGCATAATGGCGTTGGTAGTACGTCAAAGTCTTTCTAATGCCACGCTACCAAATCATCACCTCACTCACACGTGCGGGTGTGTCTGTTGAATTATAACATTTCCAAATTATTATTTTTTTGCTTTTTGCTTGTTCTTCAAAACTCAAACTAGATATTTTATGTATATAATTAACACAATACAACAACCTCAAAAGGTCCTCGGGCAACCATGTTGAATTTTCAGATTCTCTGCTACGTTATCAACTTTTTATTATTATTAATGAGAAGGAAACTAAAAACAATTACAACGTGGTGGTAACTAAACGCAAGAGAGTTTACTCAAAAAGAAAAAACTAAACGCAAGAGAGAAACGCCTCTGGCGTATATGATGAACATGTTATAGTTTGATAAGATATATTAGTTGGCAAAATTGTATAAATAAGGAATGAGATACAAATTTTTGGATGATATGGGAAATCATGTTGAAATTAAATTCCAGTCCCCTCTGGAAGAGCGATTTGTTGATAAAGATGGAGTATATTTAATTATTTGCCCGAAGTGAAAGTGGCATGCATTTGTAACAGGAAAGAAGTAGATAATTTAATTTGCAAGCCGTGGATGAAAATGGAGAGGGGTGAATTTTGAATATAGGAAAGTATGTGGTATAAAGAAAATTGTTACAACAGAAGATGGAGACAGGCAGAAAATGAATTGAGATGGAAGCATGTTATGGGGCAAGGGAGTGAAGATTCAGAGAAGCGAAGGTGATGGTGTTGGGAAGACTGAAGAAGAGGTTTTGGAAGAAGAAAACAGCATTTTGAGGATTCTCTTTAGAACCCGACCCCTTTGAGGAATCAATCTGGGTGCTGAAGCCATGTTAGCTCCAAACCAAACAAGAGATAGTGAAGGGTGACCACTGCCGACCTGAGTTTAAATAACAGAGTGTATAGACCGCGTAAACCGAGTAAGAAACTGTTCGTTTCGGGGATTTAATCTGCTCTAATTCCAAACTCAATATAACACCCGACCCATTCCAAACTTTATTTTATTTTATTTTATTTAAACGAGCCAAAAAGATGTACTCTGTTTGGTTCACATTTGAATAGGTCTGCTTCATATATGTTTGGAGATATGGAACTAACTGGAGGGTCCATGCTATAATCACCGAGTTGGGAGACACGGTTCTTGCGATTGCGTTTGCATTTGCATTTATGATCTACAAGTGGTCCAGGAAGCCAAAACGAATCTGTATGGCACTTGGTTTAATTTGAATCAGTCACGGTCATCCCTTCTTTTTTCTCTCTTCAACACTCCGTGTGCTCAAATCCACTTTATTTCCCTCAATATTTAATACTACATTACTTTTTCCTATTTACTACCTGCCTAATACTTTCAACCACTTTACTTTAAAAGTTTAATTATTTATTTCCATCTCTATGATTATATAAATGTAGCCATGTAGAAATATATTATTATACATTTTTAACAAGTCGCATGTTATCATTAATGTGCCATTCTTTTTTAAATGATTCTTTTTTCTGCTGTTTGAGCAAAAGTTTTTTGTCTAAACTTACAGCGACCAACATGCATTATCTGGGACAAGGGAGATAATTAACTCAAATGGTGGCCCATGTCAAATAATTAATATAAACTATGCATGTAATTTGAAAATAAAAAGTCAAAGCAACCATATAGAAATATGTGTGTGAAACTGTGAATGCAGATTAAGGGAACTTCAGAATTCTTTATAAATATATATTTATCACCAGAAGTGTTTCTTTTGCACCTTTTCCACTTAGCATATCACTTTCAAGACTAATCTTTATTTCATGGTGGATACACAATCAGGACCTACATTATATTTAAAAGATATTAAGTTTCATAAGTCTATTAATTAGCTTTTAATTTTAATCATTCATTTAAATTAAAATAGTATTTTCAAATTTATATATAGTTCCTATTTCTTATTTAATTTGCCAATATTTTTCACTTAATAATCATCACCTGTGAGAGATGAAAGAGTAAGTCTCAATTATGTAATCCACTTAAATAGTTAAGATTAAAAATTAGTTAAAATTTACTCCTTTTATCTCTCTTAATAAAGTGATGTAGCTGTTAAAAGTTAAAGGAAAGGAGGAGTAGAGAGATACGTGATAAATTCAAATATCTTCATTGAAAAAATAAAAATAACTAACACATGTTAATAAAAAAATTCTTCTAAAATTTTTAATTAATGATGTGTTTTGTTTCTTCTCTTTTTTTGTGAATGTCTCAATGGTTGGAGTAAATGACAATGAACTATCCATACTTAACAACAATAAATAATCATCTTCTCTAACAATGATCAATATATATTAGTGTCACTATATGAGAAAATAGTAGCTAAGACCTATAACACATCTTTCCTTTTGGAAACTTTCTACTAGTTTAATATCTTCCTTATACACTTCAATTTGTTATATATGATCAACTTTATAAAGTTTGTAATTCTATTTTTTGAAGCGTTATATACAATTATATATACTTGCTCATAATGTATTTTGGATTAAAGTCATGGATTAGAAAACATTGGCATCTTAATTAACAAGATACTAATATAATTAAATATATGAAAAATACATGTATATAAATGTATGTGAGACGCATTTATGTATGCATATTGTATAATATTTTATTTTAGTGAAAAGGTAACATTTTTTGTGTCAAAGTTGACTATAGATCTGTTTTTTTTTTGTTTTTTTTATAAGCCTATAGATCTGGTTAAACCTAAGTCTAATTCATTTTTTTTGGAATGTCAAACTTTTGTGATGTCTTCTTGATAGAATACAAGAGCAAAATTAGTATTTTCCTAAAGAAAACATAGAACAAATTATTGAAACAATTTACCAAGGGATAGTTGATAAATTTTCTAAGATTCTAGGTTAAAAATGTTAAGTTCTTATGTTTGGTATAACGGTATGAATATTTTAAAACTCATTCATAGAAATTATCATTTTCAGTAATCATTTTTTAATTTATTTTTTTAATAGTTTTTCTTTTGTGTGTGGGAAGGAATGAGAATCCAATATTTCTTTGAATTTTTTTTATAATTCTTGTGAATATCTTAAATATACTAAACATAAGTGCAATATCCTTAAAAATATAATCTCCAAGGATGCAAAGAGATTTTATATACTAAATGTTTCCTAATTGTAGGCTTTTTTACTAGTTTTGCATGTGTATATGTGTATTTTAGTGCGAATCATGTATAGTTTTTTTTTTTTTTAGTAGTGTAACACTGTGGTATCATTATTGGCCAAATCTAATAAGACATAAATACCCCGGTTTTATTAAGTTTATTTATGTGAATCCAAATCCAAATCTTAGAAAAAAAAAATTAAAATTAGAACAAAAAGAAATCATGTATAGTTTTTAGATTTACTTATTTTTATTTTTCTTCCATTTCCCATTTTACTTACCACTTTCTTCCATCGCCCTTCATCTTTCTTCTTTTACCCCAACCGTTGTAGACTACCATGTCCTGCCAACGAAGGTAAGTTTGTTTTTTCTGCGATGTCTTCTTTAAAGATACAATTTAAAATACAAAGAAGAAAGGAAGAAAATCGCTTACCTTTGTTGGTGGAGCCATTCGTCGGCGCGGGACGCAGAGGCGGCGGCGCGCAGGAAGGCTTTCCATTTCCCTTTTCTCATTTTTTCTTTCTTTCATTAGGGATTTAATTCCGTTGTGAACAGTGTACAAGGGATGCCTTACACGTCCCCTTTTGTATTAAGAAATTTTTTTTTGAAAACTTTTATGTATTACTAAGTTCACCTTCCTATAAATACTTTTGCACCCCGAGACTCAAATAACGAATCTCACTATTTGCACCTCGGTTTCCTGCTAAACGCACCCCCTAGCCTAAAGCATTATAGGTTTCCGTTTTCTATTCGCACCCCATTTCTGCTAAGCGCACCTCTTTCATTTTTTTGGCCCAAAATATGTTATTTTGATCTTTTTTATGAGTGTAAATGGTAAGTTTTTATATTCTATCATTTTTTTTATTTACTTTATTTTTCATCTAAGTTAAATATTGTTGCGAATACATGAAATAGCAAGAAACAAAATTACGATTAAAACTAGAAACAATAATAATGATAATAATATTCATTTAAAAATAATAATTTAATAGTAAACACTTTATATGATTTTCTAATTTAAGTATCATAAAACCTCTAGTTGGTATAACTATTATTACGGGAAAAAAAAATTTAGATGCACTTCTAATTTAACCATTACAAAAACTACAATAATCACGTTAGATGCATTTCTAATTTGGTTTTTTTTATAAAATATTGGTTTTTATAATTATTATTATTATGTTATTCAAATTATTTAAAACAAATGATAGTCACTTTGGATGTACCTCTAATTTGACTATTGTAAATTATAAAAAGGTTCATGATTATCACTTTTGATGCACTTCCGATTTGATTACCGTGAACTCTTTAAAATATTTTTTTAAAAAAATATAAAACATAAAATGTAAAGTTTTAATTATGACTACTTCGAATGCACTTTTGATTTAATTATTATAAAATTTGTCCCAATTTTATATGTTGTCCCTTCAGATGCACTTCTGATTTAACGATTACATTAAATATTTATTGTGACTACTTTGGATGCACTTCTAATTTGATTGCAGAAATAACATTTCTAAATAAAAACAATAATATTAAAAACTTTAATTACCACAATAAAAAAATTCAACACACAAATCATTTCAAAAATTACGTAAACTTTAATTCTCCATTATACATGGAGATACGTAGAAGCAAGAATTCACTACTATCTAGTCCCAAAAAATAAAAATAAAATAAGTTAATTAAAACAAATAAAATATTAATAATGTTCTTATGAAAAAAAGAATTTTTCCAATAATATTTTCTCATCAAAATGTTAAAACCAAAGAATAAAATAAAAATAGTTTTTTATATTTTAAGGGTGAAATAAATATTTTTAAAGTTGTATAATTTTGCATATTTAATTGAAGATAATTGTTTTGGGACGGACGTTGTATGGTGCTAACACCTTCCTTACACATAATTGACTCCCAAACTCAAAATTTGGTTTCGTAAATAATTTTTTTAAAGGTTTTTTTCGATATTTTCCTAAATAAATATTGGTGGCGACTCCTCTGATTTTCAAAAATTTATTTTTTTCATCGTCCCATCGAGACCCACGTGTTGACAGATGGCGACTCCATTGGGGACGTTCAAGAGTCAAGCCTAAAATAATTAAATATGCAAAATTGATAACTTTTACTTATGTTATTCTCACCCCTTATTTGTTATTTTATTTGTATTGTTATTTGCTCATATTTTTCTTATTTGTAGTTATTCATTTGTGCATTATTTTAATTGAACCATAAGTTAGATGAAGTATGTTTCTATTATATAAAGAGTAATTTAAGATTTTTCCCCTCACACATTACAAATACACTTTTCACACACATGGGTGGGTCCTACACCCAGGCCTGAGAGTAACCTAGGGAGCGAGAGAGGATTAGTGGTAGCATTTTAAATGCACTTCTAATCTAGTATCACGAAAGTCTCATTTAGAGCTTGACTCTTTTTGTGAATATTCATACTTTTGATGCACTTCCAATTTGTAGATATATTCTAAAATGAGTATCGAGCTATAGAAAGCCTTTGGAAGGGTACAAATAACTATAAAAAAGTGAGACTCACTTGTTAAGAAAGTCATTAGTCCCATAATGTAATTGAACTCCTCTAGATATACCAGTTTAGGACACTTGGGGCATTTTTTTCTTACTCGTCTTTTTGTTTTAGCATGTAACTTCCTTATTTCTTCTTTTAAAAGAAAAAGAGTGGTATGATAGTTTCCATATGCATAATTATTCATGTACATTCTTCCATAAAACAGGTTTTGGAGGATCATAAAATCTTGTTGATCAAGAATATTTTAAAAAGAGACATGGGATCAAATAGTGAGACAAAAGGAATAGTGTTGATAATAGTCAAAATGCCTGATTTGAAGTTCCTAGAACCCTTCAGTAGTTTGGTGAAAGGGACTAAATGTGTAGCCTTTGCAATAAAGTATGTGAATATCTTAGATTTGTTGGATTTAAATGTGCAAATAGAAGTCATTTCTACATTAACTCAATTTTATGATCACCCCTGAGATGTTTCACCTTCTAAGATTTCTAGATAGCACCTATGTTAGAAGAATATAAGTGAATTTTGGGAATTTCATTAGAATATGGGAAGAGAGCATGGACATATCAGGACATGCCAGGAATGGACTCCAGCACAGTGAACACAAACTTCCCTTAAAACGTGAATGTCCCCCAATAAAATAGAAGTTAAGACAAATGAAAGTTGAGGTATCCTTAAAAATTAAGGAAGAAGTAAAAAGCTCTTTGAGGCTGGTTTTCTTATTGTAGCCAGATACCCTCAATGGGTTGCCAACATTGTCCCAGTGTTGAAGAAAGATAGGAAAGTAAGGATGTGTGTCGACTACCGAAACTTAAATAGAGTGAGCCCTAAAGACGACTTTCCATTGCCTCATGTTGATAGAATATACTACCCAACAGGCTTTCTTTTCCTTTATGGATGGCTTTTCAAGGTACAATCATATTAAAATGGCACCAGAAGACATGGAAAAAACCATATTCATCACGTTATGGGGAACTTTTTGTTACAAGGTAATGTCAGTTTGGACTGAAAAATGTTGGGGCAGCATACCAACAAGCAATAGTGACTTTATTCCATGATATGATGCATATAGAGATTGAAGTGTATGTGGACAACATGATAGTCAAATCAAGATTCAAAGGGGAACATATATCCTATTTGCAAAAATTGTTTAAGCACTTGAAGAAGTATAAACTTAGACTAAATCCTGTTAAATACATGTTTGATGTGAATCTGGAAAGTTGTTGGGGTTTATTGTTAGCGAAAAAGGTATAGAAGTTGACCCTGATAAGGTAAAGACAATCATGGAAATGTTAGCCCTTGAGACAGAAAAATAAGTTTTTGGCTTTTTAGGGGGTTGAATTACATTGTCAGGTTCATATCGCATTTGACTTCCACCTGTGAACCAATTTTCAAATTATTGCACAAAAACCAAGTATTGGAACGGAATAAGATTGCCAAAAAACATTTGAGAAGATTAAACAGTATTTTCAAGAACCTCCCATCTTGATACCTCTAGTACCTGGGAAACCTCTCATGATGTACCTAACCATACTTGAAAGTTCCATGGGGTATGTGTTAGAAACACATGATGAATTTGGACGGAAAGAGCATTTCATTTATTGCTTGAGTAAGAATTGTTGTGCTTTAATGTGGGCAACTCAACGAATTAGGCAATACATGCTTAATCATGCTACCCAGTTGGTTTCCAAAATGGATCCGATCAAGTATATCTTTGAAAAACCTACCTTAACTGGAAGAATTGCTTATTGGCAACTACTATTATCTGAATATGATATCATTTATGTCACTTAGAAAGCAATCAAGGGTAGCGCATTGGTAGAATACTTGGCTCACCAACCCATAGAGGATTATCAATCAATGCATTGCAAGTTTCCTTATGAAGACATTATGTTTTTGTTAGCTAAGGAAGAGCATTCGAGTAAAGAAAAATAGGCCCTTTTATTTGATGGGGCTTCGAATGCACGGGGGCATGAACTTAGGGTAGTGTTAATTTCTCTTGAAAAATAATACATATCGTTCACTGCAAGGTTAAGTTTTGATTGTACCAATAATATAGCAAAATATGAAGCATATGCAATGGAATCTTTGTCGCCCTCGATTTCAAGGTTAGAATTTTGGATGTGTATGGAGACTCAGTCCTAGTGATCCATTAACTTAAGGGAGAATAAGAGACTAGAGACACAAAATTAATCCTATATCACTCCTACATCAAGGGATTAATGGAACAGTTTGATGAAATTACTTTCTATCACATCTCTCGTGAAGATAACCAATTGGCCGATGCTTTAGCCATTTTACCTTCAATGTTCAAGATAGGTCAGGAAGAAGACATGCCCATCATAAGAGTACAAAGTCGAGAGCATTCAGTTTATTGTCAAGCAATAGAAGAAGAAATGAATGAAAAGCCTTGGTTTCACAATATCAAATGTTATGTGAAGGACAAAGAGTATCTTTCAAGCGTTTTTGTAAACAAAAAAAGAACATTTAAGAGATTAGCCATGAGATTTTTCTTAAATACTTATGTGTTTTACAAGAGAAACCACGACATGATGTTGCTTAGATGTGTTGATGTTAGGGAAACCAGGAAAATAATGGAGAAGGTTCATTTGGAACACATGCAAATGGACATGCAATGGCAAAGAAGATTTTGAGAGTCGATTATTATTGATCAACCATGGAAACTAATTGTTGCAACCATGTGAGAAAGTGTCATAAGTGTTAGACATATGCAGACAATATTCATACGCCATCAACACCTTTGAAAACTTTGGCTGCATCGTGGCCATTTTCGATGTGGGGAATTGATGTGATTGGGCCGATTGAACCTAAGGCTTCAAATGGGCATCATTTCATCCTTGTTTCCATTGATTACTTCACCAAGTGGGTTCAGGCGGTATCATATGCTAGTGAAACAAAAAATGTAGTGGCTAAATTCATCAAGAGAGATATAATCTGTTAATATGGACTACCGAGTCACATCATTATCGATAATGGGATCAATTTGAACAATAAAATGATGAAATAATTGTGTGATGATTTCAATATTCAACATCATAATTATTCATCATATCGTCCCAAGATGAATGGAGCGGTAGAAATAGTAAATAAGAATACAAAAAAGATTATACAAAAGATGATGGTGACTTACAGGGATTGGCATGATATGCTCCCATTCGCATTACATGGTTGTCATACCACTACACGCACTTCAACCGTGGCAACCCCGTATTCTTTAGTGTACGAGATGGAGGTTGTGCTACCTATTGAAGTTGAAATCTCATTACTCGGAGTATTGGCAGAAACACCGTTTGAGGAGGCTGAATGGATTAAAGTTCGCTATGACCAGTTGAATCTCATTGAAGAAAAAAGGTTAACTAACTTATGCCATGGTCGGTTGTATAAAAAAAGGGTGAAAAGAGTTCATGATAAGAAAGTTTGTCCCTGAGAATTTCAAGGTGATCTGGTGCTCAAGAAAATATTACCAACTCAAAAAGATCATAGAGGGAAGTGGACCCTGAATTATGAAGGATTTTAAAGAAGGCCTTTTCAGGAGGGGTTCTATTCTTGATAAATATGGATGGTGAAGACTTACCTCTCCCTATAAACTCTAACCAGTCAAAAAATATTATACTTAAAAAAAGAGAATAAAGCTTGCTAGGTCGAAAAACTAAAAAGACAACCTAGGCAAAAATTAGAACCACCTAGTAGGTTGAAAACTCTAAAAAGAGAAACCTAGGAAAAATATAGGGTCATAAAAAACACCGACTCGCTAGGCTGAAAACCTTTAAATGTAGCCTAGGCAAAAAACCTTAAGGGAATTTAATGAAATCTTTATGATCAAGATTTGACAACTCAAGAGACTCGATAAGACAAATACTTTTCTCAAGTAAAATTGAAATCTACAACATATCTTGGTCCATCTCTTGGTCTTGGTGTAGCTTGAGCTGAAAAGAGAAAGAAGCTAATAAAATAGAAGGAAAATTAATTTAAAAATAAATAAAGGGGTAGCATGTTATTCCCATGTTCATTTAGTGTCACATTATGCACACATGCATCACTATTTCATTTTCATTTTATTTTATATTTCAGACCTCGATGTCCATTGTTTTATTTTTTTCGGACCTTGATATCTATTGCTTATTTGTTTTGGACCTTAATGTCTATTTTCTTCTGGACCCCAATGTTCATTGCTTTATTTGTTTCAAACCCCATGTTTATTTTCTTCCAAACCCTAATGTCCATTGTTTTATTGGTTTTAGACCTTGATGTCCATTTTCTTTTATATTTTAGACCCCAATGTCCATTGATTTTATTTATTTTAGACTCTGATGTCCATTTTGTTCTATATCATGGACTCTAATCAAACCTCTAAGTAAGTTTCATAGTCCTTCTTTCCCTATCATGCACCAACTGATAGTCGAAAACAACACTTTTTGCTACATTGGAGTTAGATGTTACTCACTTAACATCTTTATCTGTTGTATCTTCTGCCTCTACTAGACGTTTTTGTCGGAAGCTGCTAATGGGTAGCTCTACCTTAATGTGAGTCTTCTTCCTATCTTCATGAGAGATTTCGCGCTTAGCATACACATATTTCATTAAATGTCATGTCTCTATATATACTACACTTAGATGGTTTTGGCTCTAACCTTCGTGGCATGTATCCTGTTGCATTTAACTAGCAACAAACGTGTGCCCAAAAATGGTAGAACCATCTAAGATGTGCAACCCATTAACCTTCTGACCTCTAGCTACTATACATGCTCCTTTGGACACCCTCGTTGTTCCACCTTCTACCTTAGTGGAATAGCTCATAACATCAAACAAACTTATAGATAACAACTCTCATTTAAGCTCTGAAACAAAGCTCATCCCTGCTGCAATATCTCATGTTGTCTTCATGCCTTGCACTCTAAGGCCTTGTTGTTCCCAATGAGGATCGTCCCACCCTCCTTTAGTTCTAGAGTCTCAAAGTAGTCATTCACTAGACATATATGATAAGTGATAAACTTTAAATTATTTGTTTTCTTAGGATATATTAGGTTGAGTTTTATGTCTTTTGTTATGTTAGAATTATCTAATTTTGTGTTTTATTGTAGTTATTTAAATTATGTGAAAAATGAGCTAAATGAGAAAATTTTGTGCTTCTAAAAAATGAGGATGAACATGCTTATTATAGTATGGTCATACTTAACCCACATTGCAAGGCTCGTGGCCGTGAAGATGAACACAATTGCTCTGGAATTATTGTACTCTACACATTAGTAATAGTGAACCTTAAGTCCAATATCATACCCAAGGGAACATGATCTTGAATTTAGAATGTTAGGATCATGTTTCCTTACACAATTACTACCCTCATGTTCAATTCTAGTTAATTAACATATTACCAATTACCTCTTCTAAAATAAGTAGTCCACATGATCAAGTAAGACTAGTTAACCTTTCTAATGGATATCCCTATTTAGTTGTGTACAAATTTAACATTAGTTATGGTTAAGAGCAAGGAGGTTAAGAGTTTGATCATACACCCATGTTGGAAGCTAAGAAATGTAGTTTTATCATACAATGAATCCTAACTTTATTCCTTTACAATGTGCCTATTAACCAATCGGGGTAGTCACACCATAATTGATAATATAAATACTGATATGAATGTTATTTATAAGTAGGGGATAGCACAAGATATGTTTGCCTCAAGTGACAAATGTAATGTAAAACATAGACCATGATGGATAAAAACTCACTATTGCTCAATACAATACAATACGAGAGATCCATTACCCAACATGAGATGAGAGCTAAATTTAGATGTGTGACATCACTTCCACGAATTTAGTTGTATAGTTTGTATAATTTCTTGAACATCAATAATTTGTGCTCTAAAGATAACAACATTGCTTGTCTTCCATAATTGTCACATCCCTACAAACCACACAAAGGATTAAGCTATACTAAGCTTGTCTGATCCGTCATCCAGTCCCATGAATTGGTAATAATGCATCTTAACCTTAGTTACATATTCTATAGATATCCCCACCAGCAGCAAAGCGTTTGGCCATACACGAAAGGAAAAGGTGCAAGTTTGTTTCCTCTGTGTTACCACACATTCTAGATATCTTCTCACCATGTCGGATTATTCTTTTTCTCAACAAATTACACATAGTTTGCAACTTGTTTGTATCTAGTTGTCAAGGCTGATTGACCTAAGTGAGTCATTTTTTAAAAATAATTACCTAAATGAGTCTATTTTTAAAAAATTTACTAAGGTGGTCTGTTTTTGGGTTTGACTTCGTCAAACCACAATTCCCACTTAAAATTTTAGTATCACATCAGTTGTATGTCCACATGGCGTCCAAGTTGAAACCAATTAATTAGTCAAACCGCAATCACGAATTGTAGTTTAATGGTAGTCAAAGACAGCCAACTTGAAAAGTATGCGAGGTGCAGAATAAACTAGGTAAAATCGCAAACCGCACATGCAGTTTTATTGGTCTTTGCCAGTCGTTTTGATTACCAATAGATATTAATATCACATATTTTTAAACTACCTTTAAAATGCAAACCACACTTTCGGTTTTAATTGTCTTTGTCCACCCTTTCTTGTTGCCCAATTGTTTTTAAATTTTTCATTAAAACTATTGGTATTACCTTGGCAACTAACGTTAGAACCTTGGCCTACTTAACATCCCTTCATTCATTTTCTAGTTAGTTCCAACCATGGAATCACTATTTCTTTCGAGGTAATCTAAGTAATAC